>MU622295.1:84481-150368 GCA_025399235.1 Backusella circina FSU 941
GTTTTTTTTTTCTATGAAAAATAAGCCACATTTTTTTTTTTTTTTTTTTTTTTTTTTTTTTTTTTTTTTTTTTTTTTTTTTTTTTGATGTCCTTAAGTAGTAAAGTAACCAGTACCTAGTTTACTAATTTTAGTAATATTTCCACACTATATCGTCACTATTAGTACAAATATATATTTTTTTTTTTTCTACGAAGTTTATAAATATTTTCGTTTTTTACCTATTTACATTTTATGAAAAAAAGCTTATTGAACTAGTGCAGTTAGAACGCTCAGTCAAATGTCTGGTAAAACTTTGTAATGGGAATAAATGTATACAACTAGTATAGTTAACTTTGTAAAATAAAATTATTTTGTTCTGAACTTGAGATACATATAATGTAGTAGAAACGTTCTCTTACTTAGTTATGTCCAAATCTATATGTACATTATATGGCAACTACTATTCGTTATCTAAACAGTAGACGACACCATTTGTAGCTTCAAGAGAATAATATTTAGTCGAGGACTAGAGACAGACCCTATCTCTTACTCTCGCGGTATATTCTTTTTCCTACGTCTATAAAATTGTCACGAGATTAAATCTCTATAACGATTCATCACTAACTTACTACCAAACTCAGCTAATTATAGTTTTTCTTCTTAAGTTTAATGAAGTCATCACAGTTGATACCGAGATATGTCTAGCAACTATTCAAGGAAATTGACTTAACTCAATTTATTGAGTAATTGCGGCGTTATTCTTTCATCCTGCGAATGTGATGCGTAATTGAGATATTTCAGTGAGTTTGCTCAGAAAAAGGAGAAAGATGTTGAGTTAATTATTTTCTCCTTTTCAAATAAGATAAGAATACATGTGTTCACTTTGATTATAATAACGGTAACCAGGTAATTTTTCTTTCTACAACGTGAGAATTATAAAGACGAGCTATTCGAGCAAAAATATATAGGGTTGAGGACTACGATGATGATGGAAAAAAGAAGAAGGAAATAAATTCTTTATTAGATGTAAAGTATCAGCTTAGTACTACTACTTAACCTATAAGATCACAGTTTTTCCGTAATTGAATTAGATCCACTGTCATAGGAAGGAGTTCGCAAATGATTAAACATATGTGCTATGTATTGCTCATCACGTAACCTATCTTAAACATTAGTTCTACAAAATAAAAATTGGTACACAACACAAGACTTATATTACATACGTGTCTTTACCTAATGAAATTCATGTACAAACTTATGAGCTCAATAGGTTAATGTTATTGAACGGAACTTACGTATATACCAAAGCTTTGGGAATGTTTTAGTAAGTATCTTAGAGTTATCGGAGAACAAAAAACAAAAAAAACGAATATATGTTTGTATCGTATATGATAGAGACACCAAAATAATATATATTTTTATTTTAGTTTATAAACAACATACAATAATTTTAACTTATCTTCTGGAACCAATCACGATGAAGATAAAATTTCCATAAAAACAATTATTAAAACTTCATTATTTTTGTATGTGTTTTTTTGTTCTTATCTCTAATATGAGCTATAAAAGTAAGTAAATGACGACAGTTCTTTTTTTTCCCCCTCCCCAAAGAAGTAAAATATTTTGTATAGCGATACACTACTTATCAACTTTAAAGTTCCACCATCATTTTCAGATATTTACAATAGGAAAAATTCTAGTTACATGGGAGATACATCCACTATAATAACTCTATTAACTACAGAAAAAATAGAACTGTGTTTTGTGGAATTACCATTATTTTTGTACTCAGTAACTCAATGATAAGCAGATGACATTTTGTAGGTAGTTTTACCTCTAGTCCTAAATCACTATACGGTTCATGAATATTTTTCCTTGACAAAAACCGGACTAGTAAAATCAAAAAAAAGAGTGTTGCAATTTTATATCATATAGAAAACGAAAAAATAATTCCTACTCTTTTATTTCATATGATAGAAATCTCAATAGTCTTCTGAAGCGTCCGCAGTAAATGAACCTAACCATTTCCAGCCAAGCCAATGAAATAATAGCTGATCTTGGTCACTCTTCTAACGAATAATAATAAACCAGCTATCATCTTTGGTTTATGTTACACTATGCGGAAAAATTAAACCTATAAAGATAACGTTCATCGGTAGCTGTTTGGTTCTAGAAATTATACTTTGTCAACTTCTTTAACGAAAGATATTAAAGTAAACTATAGTATACGAAAGTATAAACCGATGCTTTTTCTCGTGATTCAGTTCATTTTTTTTTTTTTTTTCCATGATCTTTCATGAATGCATATATGGTATCTTGTAAGTAAAGAAGATAATAATCAAGATTTATTTGTGTGGTTACTTAAATGAGTTCGACATGATTCGTGTTAAATTATATATACCTTTATGAAAAATTCTAGACTCCTTTTTCTTTTTGTTTAAAAACAAAACAGTTCAGTTTAACCTACTAGTTTGAGAGTCTATTATTACAAAAGCTTTATTCCAAGAAATAAATTTTATAAATATGCTGTCACGACGGAAAAATAATAATACCGTTATCAAATCAAATCATAAATTATGACTTACCAATATTGATATTTACCGATATATTAATTCATATTACGGAAAACCAGGTTCCTTGTAAGTTAAACTTCGTATGAACACTATAATCTCATACCAAAACAATACCATCTACGTTATTTCCACATGTTAGTATGGAAGGGGGAAAAGAAAAAAGAAAAATTTTTTTGTGTGTGTGAGGTTAAAGTAAAATCTTAACCTCTCTATTCTAAGTCAATGTTTATATAATTCTCCTTGAAACAAAATAAGGCAAAACACTTCTTATAAAAGCTTCATGAAAAGGATAAAGAGTTTAATTGTTTACTATTTTATTCCTTATGTTTGACTATAACACGAGGCTATAGGAAAGAGGTACAACTAGAACTAGGTGTGTGGGTTTATATATTATTTTGAAATGAATTCATTCTTAGCGTTACCATTCATAATCTTGCTACAGCCTTTAGTATTAAAAAAAAAACAGTCTAATTTTGTGACTTCTCGGACAAAAATGGGGTTCGAATGTTCCGGACCGAGGCGTGCTCGGAATATCGCAAAAAAGAGGGTAGAAGGGGAGTTAGTGAGCGAGTTCGAGAGAGAGGGACAGAGGGAGAGAGAGCAAAGAGGACCAAATGGATTGAGAGTGATGAGTCTTCCTTTTCATCCGACCGCTGCTTTTGGGAGGTAAATAGGATACATGGCAATGGATCAATATAGGACAGATTGCTAATCGATGATATTTTCCCATTTTCTTTATTATATATAAAACGTATCGATTTGAATTTGTGCTTAATATTATTTGGATTTTATTATTATTATTATTATTACTGCATTTCGACAACATTAGATAATTTCAGCAATGGCTCAAAGACTTACTTACAGACGTCGTTGTTCTTACAACACCCGTTCTAACCGCGTTACAGCTGTCAAGACCCCCGGTAAGTTGATTTTTGCAAAAATGTTGCTTGGAAGGAATTCTAACTCATTATGACAAAATAGGTGGAAGACTCGTCTACCACTACCAAAAGAAGCCTGTCAAGGCTCCCCGTTGTGGTGATTGCGGTGAGACCCTCGCTGGTGTAAGTAGAATTGGAAAAAATATAGAGTAAAGCGGTCATATATTTATCACTTTATAAATATAGATCAAGGCACTCCGTCCTCGTGAGTTCGCCACTGTCTCCAAGACCCAAAAGAACGTTAGCCGTGCCTATGGTGGTTCCCGTTGCGCTCTCTGCGTCAGAAACCGCATTGTCCGTGCTTTCTTGATCGAGGAGCAAAAGATTGTCAAGAGAGTCCTCAAGTCTCAAAAGTAAATCTTTTGACGTTGATATTCTTTAGATCAATAAAAGACCACATTTTTTTTTCTTCTCGGAATATCTTTTTAGCGCACTTCCTTATATATTTGTTATTGCATGAAGGGAGATAAGAAAAAATAAGGAGGATAAAGAGAGAGAGAGAGAGCCAAACACCAATCGTTATGTGAATTACTTTATTAAGTATTAGTTGATGGTTTTCTGATTGATTTTAAGCTCTGCTGAATTGTTTTCTTTCTCTTTTTCATTATATAATTACAATGATAATGTATTACAGATCAAAAAAAGCCCTATCTGTCACTTTTATCACTGCAATCGGAGCAGCCAGAATTAACATCACTATATATTTTATAGGATGGATCATGTTTGCACCAGCCATTGGAGGACAGTTATTTAATATTACGATGGAGGAGCTGCAAGACTGGGTCAAGATGTTAGTAGTGGTAACATCTGTTTTCCGGATACATTTATTGTAGGTATTTTAGCTTCATTTATTTGCATAGACATGCTGTTGTTGGCGATGTATAAGCAATTTTATAAAAGCGCCTTATATTATTACAATTAAGTTCACCCTGTACAGATCTTTTTAATAAATAACCGACTTTTCTTCATTTTGTAATCAAATAAATATGGATTCTTTCAATGAGAATAGTATCACAACACGCTTAAATAATGTATTTTAATTTTGGAGATACTATTTGTATCATGAAGATACTATTTTAGTAATCAAATAGAGTGATATTTAAAAACCATTTATTAAATGTATATAACTTATGCTGAGTCCAATTTGAAAGGCATGCCCCTTCTCTCTCTTTTTTCTTTCTTTCTTATTAAAAGAATATTTTAATTGGAGTATTTCTCTTTGTTTTATCATCGGAATCATTTGAATCAATGCTCAACTGTTCAATCATACCTTCAATCATCTTGAGACGTTGAGTCATGGATTGTCGTTGTTGCTTTTCATCAGCGTTTAAACGTTCCATTTTCTGATGTAAGCAATGCTGCATCTTTACTTGCTCTTCCAATTTATTCAAACGCTCAACGATATCTTCATTGTAGTCCTTTTCTTCATTGTTTGAAATATAGTCCAAAAGGTACATGCTTTTATCATAGCGATCTTCAAGGTCTTTTATTCTTGCTAGGATATGTTGTCTCTCTTTCTCCTCTTGTTCATTTTTCTTTAAAGTAGTATTCTTCTTCTTTCTGTTTCTGCTCTTTCTTGTTGCATTGTTGTCAGACTTTAGATTGACACCTTGAGCATTGATAATGGTATTTGAATCACTTGACATATTATCTACTTTTTTTTTTTTTTTTTTTTTTTTTTTTAAAAGTATTAAAAGGCTGCACGAATTTTTTTTTTTTTTTTTTTAAAAAAAAAAAGAAAACGAACATACCTTCTGCCAGTAATGACCTGTTTTTGATCAACGATAGTCTTCGAAGAGCAGCAAAAGCATCTCTATCACCTTGCTTTGCGCTCAATGTATACCATTGAATAGCCTCATCGATATTACACCCACTTCCTTGTCCCTTTTCATGCATCTCACCAAGATGATACTGAGCACGGGGATCAGCTTGGGCCGCAGCACTTTGATACCACGATTTTGCCCTATTGTAATTGGGATTCATCCCAAGACCGATCTGGTACATGTAGCCAATGTTATTTTGGGCCTTAGCATAACCCTTGACCGCAGCTTTTCTGTACCACTTGATCGCCTGTTTATAATTGATTGGAACTCCAAGACCATTCATAAACATGTGACCAAGATTGTATTGGGCAGTTGAACTTTTCAAAGCACTGGCTTGTCTAAAATAAAACATGGCCCTTTCGTAATCTTGAACCTCAGTCAAACCCTCTAGATAGATATAGCCCAAGTCATTAAAGGCGTCTGGATAGTTTTGTGCAGCTGCTTGCTGATACCAATAAATGGACTTTTCATAATTGTCTTTATTACCCTTAAGACGATACTGATAACCGAGCTGATACATAGCCTCTGTATTTCCATACTCTGCTGCGGAAAGAATATCCTTGAATTCTTGATCAATCAAAAAAAAAAGAAGAGAAGAGAAGAGTTTGATAAATATAAACCTGATAGTAAAAGAGCTAAGAACACATACCCTTCATATCATGCACTGCAAGTGAGACATAGTAATCAAAGTCATCTTGGTTTGGAATATTATTCATTTATGCAAATTAAAGAGAGAGAGAGAGAGAGAGAGAGAAAAAGGGTGGAAGAGAGAGGGAGAAAACATGAAATGCATTGATTGTTATTGTTATTTATAATTTGTTTACTTGTTTATTTGAAAAAATGGTGGGAGTTTTTCCTTTTGCCGCCCTACTGTTTATCAAAAATGATGTCTTTTTTCTCTCTTTTATAAAAAGTACATGTCATTATCCAAGTATTGTAGATCTTTTATTTTTTGTTTTTATTTAATTGAATGTAACGAAAAAGTGGAGTGAATTCTCGTTTTATTACACTTGAAAAAAAAAAGCTAATCTAAAAATGGATAACCGATCTTTATTTACAAAAATAAGAACATATGTAATCATAAAAAGGAGGTTTGTTATAATAATAATGATAAAAAAGACTGCGCCCAATGCATTTCATACGAGAAATCTGTCATTTTCTAGATATAAACAAGATACTCTGTTTTTTTTTTACAAGTAGAAAGTAATGTACCTAAAGAGGAAAGAGCCGATCTTTACTTAACTTGAACGAGAAGAAGAGCCTTACATTCATTGAATCCGACTCTCTAGAATCATCCAAAACACTTGTGAGGGCACCTCTCAAACAGCAAAAAGATGCTTTATTAAAGATGATAAACATCAGGAGTAGTCTGCATTGGACAATTTCTATTGGCTGCTTTTTTTTCCAATTCCTAATTAATCACGTGATTATCGAATGTGTATGTTGAAAACTGGACTGTTTTTCTATTTACTTTTTTTCTTCCTTGTTGCTGTACAACCCTGTTTTATAAACAACTTGAATGGTAATTAATAGAGACTTTGAAAATGAATAACTTACATTCATAAATGGCAGTAATTATATCAGTTTTGTCCTTTATAAACAATCATAATGATGTAACACTTTTTCCTTATTATTGTAGGCTATGGAAAGCCGCTACTGAAAGCTGATTTGCTCCCGTATTGGATTTAGGCGCTCTGATGCAGACAGCAAATAATGGGAGTCTGGTCTTCACGCGAAGATAGAAGGATGGAACGCTTTTGGCTAGACATTCGATGTGAAATTCTTAATCTTGTTGAGCCTTTAGTTTACAAAAGCGCTCCTCTCTCATTCCTCTTTCTTGACCGAATTTATTTATATTCAAGTAACGGGGGAAGAGAGAGGAAATATAAAAGAAACTAAACGCGTTGGTATCAACAATAACCAAGAATGATTATAGGTATGATAGTAAAAAAAAAATACGTCTTGATGAGATGCATTCTAACCTTCTTGTTTTATATAAGCAAACATTATTTGAAAAGAGAGAACAACGGAGGCTTTTTATAGAGAGAATGGGTGGTTTAATCAGATGTACAACTTATACTCAAGGTCCCTGTTTTTTTTTTACTTGATATTAATATATTCCGTTGTTTTCTTTCAATAAAAACACATGTTGAAATTGTGCACAAAAAAAAAAAAAACAACCATCAGCTGACCTGTATAAATTGTGGTCATTTTTATAAAGCATACATCTTGGTCTTTTCTCTTTTATATATAAGCAAATGGGTATATCACAATTATGGCAAATTTTGGAAGCAGGAAAACGAAGTTACACTTTAGAGGAATTGGCGAGTGAGAGTAAGACACGTGTTCGAGTGGCTATTGATACAGCTATTTGGGCCTTTCAAGCGAAAGCGCATACAGTTGGAGATCATCCGGAATTACATGTTATGTTTTGCCGTCTCATTCGTCTATTTGATTTGGGTATTAGACCGGTTTTTGTATTCGACGGTGCAGATAGACCCAGATTCAAACGAAACAGGGTCATCAACACCATTCCATTCGAGATCCAATTTCAACGTGATCTAATCAAGATGATCGAGCTATTTGGGTTTGCGGTGTGGCACGCCTACGGTGAAGCAGAAGCGGAATGTGCAATGTTGCAAAGACTTGGCTTTGTGGATATGGTCCTGACAGATGATTCTGATGTCTTTCTTTTTGGTGCGACCCGAGTCATAAAACAGTGGACTTCTGAGAAGGACAAACACATTGACTGCTATGATATGGAATGGATAAGAAGCGCAACAGGACTAGATCGATCAGATCTCATCCTGATCGGACTATTAAGAGGAAACGATTATGACAAAGGAAGCGTTGGGGTGGGTATCCACATTGCAGAAGGACTAGCAAGATCCCATCATCACCACAGACTTATGGATGATATCGCATTGGCACCACAGGATACACCTCTTGAAGATGCAATGGTCCAGTTAATGTATGATAACCTAACATACGAATTACACAATAACAGTTCAAATCATCTCAAGAAAAAGTACCCAAATATCATACTTGATCCAAAGTTTCCTGATTTTTCAATTGTGCTGGATTTCATTCGCCCGCAGACAAACATTCAAACCAAGAAATCTGCCCCTCTAGCGAAAGTGATGAGACAACGTCTTGACTTTAATTCTGAACCAAACTGGGGACAATTGGCCATGTTCATGCAGAAAATGTTTCAATGGCCTAATGAGTACTTGATACGACGGTTTGGTTCCTTGTTATTTCCTGGATTTATGCGAAAGCAGCTAAGTAAGAAACTGCCGCCTCAAAGAAAGAAAAAATATCATGGCCACGGTCAGACACACTTGGAGGAGTTTTATAGACCGACTGCCATATCATCTTTAAATATGGCGAATGGGGAGATAGTTGATATCACTGCTTCAAAAACAATAGGAAGAAGAAGATATTACAGGGTTGAATGGCATTCCCAGTCTTGGTCACTCTTTAAACAGAAGGTCAGTATAATGCTGGACAAAAATCTTCAAAATGAGAGATCCATAAAAGGAATAGAGGATCCTTGGCCACAAATAAAACGGCAATGGGTAGAAGCAGATCTTGTAATGATATCACACAGAGCAATGGCATTAGAATTTCAATCAAAAAAGACAAAGAAGGAGAAGGAGAGCTTTTTAATATTACCAGAAAAAGTAAAGAAATAATAATAATAATAAAAAAAAAAAAGGGTTTTTGGTTTTATTAAATAATATGAGAGAGAGAAAGAGAAAAGATATGCAAAGATATAACTGCGTATTGATTATATTATAATTATTTAATTTGTTATTCGTCTTCTTCCATGGGTGCTTCCTCACCATCTTCCGCATACTCCTCATCATACTCTTCCTCAACAGAAGCTTCCTGATATTGCTGATATTCGGATACAAGGTCATTCATATTTGATTCTGCCTCTGTAAACTCCATCTCATCCATGCCTTCACCTGTATACCAATGCAAGAAGGCCTTTCTTCTAAACATGGCAGTAAACTGTTCATTGACTCGCTTAAACAGATCCTGAATGGCTGTAGAGTTACCAATAAAGGTACCCGACATCTTTAACCCTACAGGCGGGATATCACACAGAGAGGTCTTTACACTGTTGGGGATCCATTCAACAAAATAAGCAGAGTTCTTTTTCTGGACAGCTAGCATCTGGTTCTCAACCTCCTTTGTAGAGAGACGACCACGGAAGATGGTGGCTGCAGTCAGGTAGCGGCCATGACGTGGGTCGGAAGCAGCCATCATGTTGCGTGCATCAAACATCTGTGCAGTCAACTCGGGGACGCTCAGATTACGGTACTGCTGCGAGGCAAATGCTGTCAATGGAGCGACACCCACCATAAAGAAGTGGAGACGGGGGAAGGGAACCATATTGACACAGAGCTTGCGAAGATCTGAGTTAAGCTGACCGGGGAAACGCAAACTGGTAGATACACCCGACATGACACCAGATACAAGCTGGTTGAGGTCACCATAGTTGGGGTTGGACATCTTTAGGGTTCGGAAACAGATATCATAGAGGGCTTCGTTATCGATACAAAAGGTGGCATCACAGTTTTCAACCAATTGATGGACCGAGAGGACTGCATTATAGGGCTCGACGACGGTATCCGATACCTTTGGGGATGGGACCACAGAGTATGTACTGAGAATACGATCCGGGTATTCTTCACGGATCTTGGACAGCAAGAGTGAGCCCAGGCCAGAACCTGTACCACCACCAAGAGAGTGGCACAGTTGGAAGCCCTGTAAGCAGTCAGTGTTTTCTGCCTCTTTTCGAATCACGTCCATAATAGACTCGACCAGTTCAGCACCCTCTGTATAATAGCCCTTTGCCCACGAGTTGCCCGCACCGGATTGGGCATTGATAAAGTTATCTGGTCGGAATATCTTACCATACTGACTAGCACGGATGGCATCCATTGTTGCAGGTTCTAAATCCACCATAATGGATCTAGTAAAGTGCTTTAAGAGTGAATATAAGGTAGATTTTTTTTTATCTATAAATTGTTTACCTCGGTACGTATTTTCCTTGAGCTCCTTCATTATAAAAGACATTGATACGCTCCAGTTGTAAATCATTGTCACCGCAGTATTTGCCATCGGTGTCAATACCATGTTCTTCAGATATAGTTTCCCAGAATTTTTGGCCAATCTGTCGAAAATAAAATAAGAAGGATATAAATAAGCTTCTTGAACATAGTTTTTTTTGTTGTTTTAGAAGAAAGGTATATACCTGATTACCGCATTGTCCTAAAATAAACAAATACACGGGGAAGAGTTAACTTTAAATCTATCAACACAATTTACAGTCAGCATATTATTACCTGCTTGTACGTGAATGATTTCTCTCATATTGAGTTTGTTAAATAGAGTAAGAGTTTAGCTTTTATGACTTTTTTTTTTGTTTTGTTTTTAAAGTTTTAAAAAAAAACAAGTAAAAGAAGTATAAAAAATTTGATGTATTTTTTTTTCTCGTTTAAAAGGAAAAAAAAAAAACAAATAATAAAAAGACGAAAAGAAAAAAAAAAGATAACAAAAAGAATGGCACATTTGCAACGTCATTAAGAAAAAACCCTCAAAAGACCGTGGCTTGTTGTTTCCATTCTCCTTGCATGACAACATCTCCTGCAGAGTGCATTATTTCACGTGATGCCTTGATATATCTTGTTTGATAGGAAGGATATACAGATGTTTGACACAGTTAAAAGTATGGTATCATTATTTCACTATGTGAAAACGAAAAAAGAGTCAAGAAAATGAACATGTAAACCAATGAAAAAGAGAGCATATCAGATTTATCATTTCCCTTCTTTAAACCCCTTCTTTTTTAAACACCTTCACAGTTACATTTATGCAGTCTGTGTTTTCACTTTATTTTGTGGTCAATTTTAGGCTATTATTATTACTATTATATTTATATATTTCATTTTTCTTTTTAGGCTATAGCAGATAAAACAATTTGTGACACAACAGTGTCTTGACTTCGAATAGCCATCTCAAAAGCAACACCTGAGGAGGCGTTGAAGGTCATACGACACCTTGCCAATACCTTTTCACCAGTCAAAAACGTACCCGCAAGCAACAACGTATGCACATTCGGATTGCGTGGAGCAGCTGTATCATCCAAAGGCTGCATACCTACAAGATCAATCAGAGCAGTGCATGCTGCTTGGAGTGAAGGTGCCTTCTCGCGATCCAGTGCCAGTGTCTCTATCACTTCACCCTCTTCAAGTGCTTGGTACTCTTCGTCAAAGTTGGATGTATAGGTGGGTCTGATATAATCAGAGATCAAGAGATCAAGGTCTTCTACTTGATACTCATCTTCATAACCGGCATCATCAGGTTCGCCAGTGGTAGGATCACAATCCTTGATAACAAATTTCAATGTATTGGTAAATGACGCTATTGTGAATAAAAGTTCAAATAGTTTAAGTTTAGTACAAAAATAAAATGAAACAAACTACAGTGTATCAAACTTGTAAATACTACTTACCAACAGGGTAATCATCTTCATCTGTTCTCTCATAGCCAATATAGATACTACTTGATACATTGTATTCCAACTTTGCAGCAGGAAGCTCGAGCACCTTGATAAGTGAATCATCCTCATCCTCCATTTGCATCACCATTTCAACGTCCTCCAATAACTGGTCATTTAATGTATTCATACAGTCAAATTGAAAGACAATATGCTTGGCAAACGTGTGTTTGATGCAGCTCACAGTATATTCGGTTTCAGACTCTGTAATTGCAATTGCATCAGAGCTCTTAAAAAGTGTACCAAAAGCGGCAATTTCTGGTATGGCCTTGAGGGCATCAGCATAGGCAGCATGCTGATCCATGCGTGAAGTAGGCTGTGGGGTGTTGACCTTGGGGGAATCTGGAGAGGTCAGGGTAATGGTGGCCAATTCCTGAGGACGATGACGACGGCGTTCCTCCTCCTCCTCAGCTTTGCTGATAACGGGTACGTTCGCCAATGCAAATGCAGTATTGGATGATGTAGGCGTATTGATGTAATCTACCAACTCACGCTCAAGTATAGGTAAAGCAAATGTTGAGTTGTCTACATTGTAAAGTTTGGCAAGATCATCATCCTTCATCATCTCTAGTGCAAGCGTGGCGCGGTCACGAACCTCATCATCCACATCATCCTGGCAACGCACCAAGAGCACACGCACACTATATCTCAACGCCTCATCTTTGGCATGAATACCAAACTTGCAAAGTGCACTGACGGCTGCACCGCGAATAATCGAGTTCTCCAGGATAACACGGTTGTAAATGTATCTAATGTATTTCGTTGGAGTAGCAGTTTTAGGTCCCTCTGAGCCAAGCATGTGGAGAACGCGGACAGACAACTTTGTAAACTCGCAATCTTCGATGAATTCACATAGATACGAAAGAGCGGCATCCTTTGAATCAGGGATAGATCGCACCATATTAAAGATGGCTTCGACCACCGCTTTTTTAAATTCATATCCACCTTCATCCCTCAAGACACCGCTCAAAAAGGAGAGCATGGCGGCTTGCTTGTTGGGGAATTTAAGACATAGAGCACGGATGGCTTCCACTACAATCACCTTGAATTCATCCGAGATCTCACCCATAAAACCAGAGATCTGCTTCAAGAGTCTATCAACAGAAGCCTCATTACCGGTCTTTAACAGGGTGGTGATGGCAAAGGTGGCAATGCTACGGTTAGAGTCGGATACAAGGTTTTCAATATCTAAATTGCACGGTGTAACTGCAGTGGGCTTCACTAGTGCCAATGCATTAAGTATACGGATGGCGGCAAACTTCAATGTGGGTTTTGGAGAAGAGAGGAAGAGTTGCAAGACTATAAATCATATTGAACGCATGTTAGAAAAACAAAGAGAACCACTCATTTTAAAATTTTACCTGTAATAGCAGGATAAAGTTCCTTTGCAGAAGCATCCTTCATTTCACAAATAGCACGAGCAGCCTCTAAATTCACCATATCACTCTTGTGTCTTAAATACCCCTCCAATAGTTCATAAATGCGTTTTGTTGATCTAACATTTTATAAACATTAAAATACGCGTGCTCTCTCTCTTTCTCTCAATGAATCTAAAATTCAACCTACCCAGGATCTTCTTCCATTACTTTACAAGCATAACGAATCACAATACACACAGCAGCAGGGTTCTTAAGAGTAGCACCTCCGCGTGATCCCTCTGAGAATGTCTGAACCAACTTTGTGACGGCCATTCTGTCTTGCTGACGGATGAGATAGAGTAAGCCAAGAGCGTGATATTGGGCAATGTTGCTGGTGGATTGTACAACTTGGTTTTGTGATCCACCTCCTCCAAAGCTTGTGATGTAACTAGAGGCGGCTGATGCAAATCCGGATGACTGTTTGGCATAGGCGGCTTCTTGTACCTCTGTTGCCCAGCGACGTACAATCTCTTTAGAAGAACCGAAAAGATGATAAGAGGATACAAGTGCAGCAGCAGATACAGAGGGTGTTTTGTCTACAATGGAGGCTTTAATGATACGTTCAATACCTTGGATCATGGAGGGCTATTTTTAGATATATAAAAACATGGAGGAATGAGTCAGCCATTTTTGCTTGAAAGATACTCCTTTTTCAAAAGAATATATACTTTACATCAGTAATCAAACAAAGCGCACGAATAGCATTGGCGCGATACACAGTTTCTTGTTTAGACTGTATATCCTTAATAAGAGATTGGGTCACCATGATAACATCCTGTGCAATACCTGATAATTCTTTAATAACAAGATACATCATTTGGCGTAAGGATGTCTAAAGAAAAGAAAAAAAAAAAATAGGGCATGAATGTATAAGGCATCAGTTTATGCTACCAAACGAACAAGGTGCGTGTGTTGTGTAACCTTACATCTTTGGACTGGAATAGCTTAATCACGTTAAAGAAGAGATCAGTTGCTTCTTGTGAGTTGAAGGGTTCACCCAAGGAGAGTAAATAGATAATTTTGGTAAGCAATAGACGACATTTGCGAACATTAATGGGTGAATCGTTAAATGCGCGAGCCTCTTGAAGGACGGTTGTTTTATTAATATGAGAGAAGATGGTTACATCTAATAAAGAAGTTGTTTAGTTTTTTTTTTATTTAAAAAGTGAATAAAGATAAAATCGTCTCTCTTTACCAGTGTCTTCATCTCTCTTTACAAAGCTCATTTTGTATACAAGTTAAAGATGCGTTTACGTTTAAAAACAAAAAAAAAAATGCCAAAAAAAGATAGGCACACGTCGAAAAGACGGCATTTTAAATTTGTTGGTAACTGGTCATTGGCCCAAAAATAAAAGAAAAACTATGCTTTCAAACGTTTCTTTATTGGGGTGCAATGTCATTCAATCGATATGTTAATGACTTATAGATTCAATAAAATAAGACATTTTATTATTTAAAAGTGTCAACATCCTGTTTTCCTTTCACTTTTGTTGATCGTTTGGAGGAATAGTATGCAGTGGATCCATCGGGAGAAACTGCACTAGCTGCGACATAACCATGACAAACCTTTTATCGATATCTCCAGCTAAGATAACAGAAAAACGCTCTATGTTACTCTGAATAATCAAATCAGTGAGTTCAAATGGATTAGAATATGGATGGGATTTTCACTGAAATAAATAAACATGTTGGTGTTATTTTTGTTAGCATAATACTACACGCTACTATAGTGTATCGTTGATTATATATTCAAGAGGTGAAGAAAAGATGACTTGTTGCAGCAATTCCAGCTGGATATCGCTATTAAAGTTAAAACATGTGATGAATACTTCAACGAATCTGTTGATGTATATCGGCCTACGGATAAAAGCAAGCCATTTCTCAGCAGACAAAAATCAACGTGAATCGAAATAATAAACAACCTCGAACGGATATGGCATAAGTCAAACTAGGATATTATCACACTTCAAAATAATAGTAATTTAAGAAAACAAGTATTCAAGAAAACAAAGTGTTTTACTTGTATTTTTTTTTTCAAAAAAAAAAAGTCACATAACCCTTTTGTTACGCTCAGAATAGGGTTCATACTCTCGCTTTTAGTCTTGTACAAAAAAAAAAAAATGACATGGATACAACGTTTTAATCACTCACTCAATGACTTGATTGATAGACATCCTAATACAGTGCAACTTGCTCTTACTGCTATCGCTGCTTCAGCACTAACAACTTCGGCTATTTTAACATATCAAGCAAATAATCGCCGTCACCGTGCCAGAACCTTAAAAGACGAGTTGAAGCAAGCTGAATTACATTCTATCGACCTGTCACCTGTTGGAACAATCACCCACCCACCTTTCACTCCAAGCTCATACAATGAACAAGATATTCAAGAGCAAATGCTATCTGTGCGAAAGTTCTTGGGGGATAAAGGTGCACAGCTTGTACGTAATGCGTTTGTCGTTGTTGTTGGTGCAGGAGGTGTGGGTTCATGGGCAGCACTAATGCTGATGAGATCTGGTGTAAAGCGCATTCGTATTATCGATTTTGATCAAGTGACATTAAGTAGTTTAAATCGACATGCAGTTGCTACTCTCGAGGATGTAGGCACTCCCAAAGTACGTGCTATTAAAAGACATTTTCAAGAAATTGCACCTTTTGTTCAAGTGGAAGACGTGGTTAGTTTATTGGATAAGGATAATGTGGATGATTTGTTGGGTGGTAAGATATGCAAAGAGAGAACAGAGCAAAGAGATTGTTTTTTTTTTTAAAAAAAAAAAAAAAAAAATAACCAGGTAGTCCCGATTATGTCATTGATGCCATTGACAACATCAACACAAAGATCGACTTGATCAGATACTGTCACGATAAAAAGCTCAATGTCATTAGTTCAATGGGCGCTGGAGCTAAAGCAGATCCGTCCCGCATCCAGATTGCTGATATTAGTGAGACATTTGGTAATATGTTTATATCCCTTGTGTTTACAGCGTCATACTAACATTTTGATAAAGAGGATCCGTTGGCTCGTTCCGTACGTAAGAGATTGAAGAAGTTTAATATATTAAAGGGCATTCCTGTAGCGTATTCTACTGAAAAACCACATCATGTCAAATTGTTACCACTGGAAGAGGAAAAGGTGGATGAAGCAGATCAATTTGCAGCTCTTCCTGATTTTCGATCTCGTATTTTACCAGTACTGGGAACTATCCCTAGTATGTTTGGCGCTGCTATTGCAACATACATCATTTTACGTATAGCAAAGTATCCTGACTTTGATCCACTTCCTATTAAGCTAAGAGATGGTTTATATAGTCGAGTACATCGTGAATTAATGATGAGAGAGGGACAGGCATATAATGAAAAGTAAGTAAAAGGAAAGATGTTGGTGTATTGTTTAAGCTCATTATTTATTTATAAACAACACACATTAGACAATGTCCATTGGATGAGTATGATGTTGCCTATATTTTTGAAGAGCTTTGGCATGGAAAAAGTGTATTATCAGGACCAAATGACAAGTTGGCGTTAACACGTTGGAACAGGTCTCTTCCTCTTAGTTACACAAATACAGTTTGTATGACTCGATCTGAGGCAAATACACACGATAAATTACCTGAAAATACAGATCTTGAAACACATTACGGGAAGGAAGTGTATGAAAAGATAACCAAGGTATTTGAATGGCAAAAGCGTTCAAGTGAACTCTGGGATTCTGTCTTGTAAATTTAGAATGTTTCGCTTTATACTGTATTTGATAAATAAAAAGTCGAGTAGATGATGGGATGATAAACTGAACAGGCTATACTCCCTGTTTATAAAGGTGATTAAAGTGTTGGAGTAAGGGAGCATGTAGCTATCTATTCATTCACTATGGACTATTATAATATGAATACTCATTATTTCTCGCTTAACATTCTTAATCTGTCTATGGATCCAAATAACAATGAGTCGCTTTTTCATTATTTCTTTACATGAAAAGGTTTGATTCGGGTATAATATATACATGAAATAAAGTAATAGAACTAAGAGTGGTCCAAGATTACTTCTCTGCACCTTCTTTGAACTCTCTGATTCGACTGGGTATCTTGTTTCTTCTTCTTCTCTCTGTTGTATTTTGAGCTAGCAATTCTTCCCTCATTGAGAGTGCGCATTATGCATAATAATAGAACCCTGCTTTTGTAGGTTCCCGGATGTAGCTATATCATTAATGGCACACTTTTTTTCTGCAGCAAGTTTAAATTTGTCAAAGTACATATTTTCGAAATTCGCAAATGCTCTTGTAGCTTCCACGTAGTAAGTCTCAATCAATTTAGATACTTTGCGAACAATGCGTTCATCCACTTTATACCATGCTGTATACAGGAATTAAAATGTCGATCTCCTTGCTATCATTTGATTATTATCTACAATTATATCGACTATGTATAGCAATAGCACAATATAATAAGCCAAACTCATCTGGCAGGTTAAACGTTTTATATGTATCTATATGTGTTATAAAAAAAAAGGAGTGCCCTTTTACAGATATTTATTTACAAAAAAGACAAAAATAGGTTTTGTGTTTTTACGAAAAGGGCTGAGATTCCTGGTAGAAATTAAGTAATCTAACCAAGTAACAGTAGTCATTTTATACGGGACTCTTTTTATGTTTTGCAATATCCAACAGCTCGTTGAATTCACCTGATCGAACACACATTTGCTGAAATACGCTACCGTCAAGTGTCATCAAGTTGTAAGGAGTATCAAATTCAACCACTTCACCTTGGTCCAGTACCAAAACACGGTCATAATCTGCAATGGTTCTCAATCTGTGAGCCACGCAGAGAAGGGCAGAATTCTTAAACTCACTTCGAATGGTTTCTTGAATTTTACGATCTGTGTCAAAATCTAGATAATATATTGTTAGTTGTTATTCTTATTAACAAACATAAGCCAAAACATACCAACAGAACTAGTTGCTTCATCCAAAATAATGAGACCAGTACGCTTAACAAGAGCACGAGCTAAAGCAATCAATTGGCGCTGTCCTTGGGACCAATTACTACCATTTTCAGCTACAGATGATTCGAGGGTGATTTTTTCCTCTCCTTCTTGTTCTTCACTCTCCTCATCAATTAAATGCGAACGTTTCAACGCTGCCCAAAGCTCAAGGTCACTGTGCTGATCGAATGGATCTAAATTACTACGTAAGGTACCTGAGAATAGAATAGGATCTTGAGGAATAATAGTAAGACGGGAGCGGAGGTCATTCAAACCAATAGAATGAATATCAACACCATCAATCTTAATAGATCCGCTAGTGGGTTCCATAAAACGGAAGATGGATAGAGCCAAAGTGGATTTACCAGAGCCAGTACGTCCAACAACACCAATCTTTTCGCGAGGGTTGACTTTGAAGGAAATGTTACGAAGAACAGCTGGGTTTTCTGGTGCATATTGTACAACAAGGTCCTTTACTTCAATGGATCCAGTTTCTGGCCAGCTAATGGCAGGCATTGTCTCTGGAATATGAGCAGGAGGTTCCTCTGGTATATCAAGATATTCTCGGACACGTTCGATAGCATTCATATTCATCTCATTCATTGCATAGTTACGTACGACCCAGAGAACATGATGTGTAAACATAAGTGCATAACTAAGAGAAAGACCGGCCAATCCAGGATCTACCCATCCACGACCTAACACCAACACAAAGCCAGTACAAAAACCAACAAAGGCACCAAGAATGTCAACACGACAATGGAGCCAGCGGTTAGTGGCCCATAACCATAAGAAAGGTCTATTGTTGTTATCAATTTTGGTATAGTTTTCATTGATAAAGCGCTGCTGGCAGCCAAAGGCACGAATTGTAACCACACCATTTACACTTTCATTGAATTGAACATAAATAGGACTACGAGAAACAGAGTTCAAACGCTTCATATCTCTAGAAGTAGCAAGATAAAAGGCACCAATGATGCAGAACAAAATAGTGATAAAAACACCAGGTACAAGGAATGCAGGTGTGACAACTGATACCAATATGATGACACAGATTGTAGCGATAATAGACTGAAGCAGGAATGAGAAATGAAGTCCAACAGCTTGATCAATTGTCTCCATATCTGAGGAAAATCGATTTACAATACGACCCAAAGGAGTGGTATCAAAGAAACGCACCTTAGCACGGAGTATACTGGTCAAAAGCTGATCATGGATATTGCGTGATCCACTTAGAGAGGCAGCAAAGAGAACCAAAGAACGGATGCACATCATAAACAAACCGATAACACCAATTAAAAAGTAAATACCGAGATAGTATGTCAAATCGACAGATTCAGGCTTTTTCATTTTCATAGAAGAAATAACAGGTTCAGCAAAAGTGGAAGCAACGTTAACATAATATCCAACAGAAGAACCAATGGCCGAAACAGTGGTATGGGCAGTACTAAAGCTATTCATTGTTGTATTGGCATCATCAGTAACACTTCCATAAGCGGCAGACCAAACCTTGATCCAGTAATCTTGACCAAGGAACACAGCCTGAGCAAATGAGAAAAGGAATAGAACAGCAGCCCAGACAAAAGGTCCACCTGATGCCTTGATATACGTTTGATAGACAGCCCAAGAGACACCACCTTCAGCGCGTTCTTCCTCCTGTACCAACTTTCCATCGCCAGCTTTGTTTGCCTTTTTACCCATAGTCTTGGGAACATTTGGAATAGCTCCATCAACAGCCTCTTCTTCTGAACTATCCAACTTTGCATCCTTGGAACGAGATAACTCTTCTCCAAGTGCACCAGATTTCAACATTTCCGACGGGGAGCCTGCGCCAAGCAATTCTCCTTCCTTCAATGCAACAATATAATCAGCACCACCCATACACAATGCCACATAGTGAGTTACTAGAATAACAGTACGGTTCTTCATCAAGGGACCCATAAGACAATTATCATACAAGTGTTTTGCGGTGTGAGCATCAACAGCAGATAAACAATCATCGAGAATAATTGTATTAGCCTGAGAGTAAACTGCACGAGCGATTGCAACACGTTGCTTTTGACCACCACTAAGAGTAATACCCTTCTCACCTACTTCAGTTCCATCTCCAAATTCGAGAATATCCAAATCACGAGTAAGAGCAGTCATATAAAGCACGCTTTCATAGCGCTCTTCATCATAGGGCAAACCAAACAGAATATTATCACGAATACTACAGTTTTGTAACCAAGCAGTCTGTGCAACATACGCTATACCGGATACTGCACCACCTAATGGGCTAGTTTGATTTGGTATAACACGCGGTAAAATAGCTTGACCGGTTAAACAATAAGTTTCGCCCAATAAACTGGAGATGAGTGTTGTTTTTCCGGAGCCTGTAGGGCCGCACACGATAGAAAGTTTTCCAACAGGGAAGGACAAGTTCAGATTTTTAAGATTAGCTTTACCTGGTGTAATAGTACCTCCATTCTTTGAAGGCTTATCCCAGCTAAAAGTGGCATTATTGATAAAACCAAGAGCAGTGGATGTATTGTTAATAGCATCGTGGTGGATAGCTGTTGTTGGTAATTCAACCTCATCTTCCGCCATAAAGTTTTCAATACGTTTTACAGATACATTGGCTTGAAGCATCATGGAAATAACGAATGGGAATTCATCAAGAGCACCACGGAAAGTGTTGAAAAGGGCCAAAGCAGTAAAAGCAACAGAAGCTGTCAAAGCATTTGAGCGAGTATAGGTATAAAACACAGTCACCATGATAAGAACTGGAATGAAAAACCAAGCACAACCCATCCACATAAACATCATTAATCTATCCTTAATGGACCTGAGTTCACCTCCTCTAGCATCAGAAACACGCTTCTTGAATTCCTTTTCCCATGCAAAAAACTTGACAATGCGAATAGCGGATAAGAGCTCGTTCATTGCCTTGAGTCTCTTATCAGTAGCAGCCATAACAGTCTCATGACTGCTTTGGAATTCCATACTAAGCCAATATGTGACGGGTTGAGTAATAATCACGACAAGGACACCCCATAAAGCAGCGTTACCAAGAAGTTCATACAAACTCCAGATACTTATGACAATCTGAATAGGATAAGAATAGATATAAAAGATATAGGCAGCAACTTCCGCAATTTTTTGAGCATCAACAGATAGCAAGTTGTTTACGTTGCTCTTTTTATCTGTCTTCTTGTCCTCATCGAGAACAGTTGCAGGGTTTCCTTCTCCATCATTGGCGCCACCACTTTGATCACGACGACGTAAAGACTTTGAAAACACTTCACCAATAACAACCGATTGAATACGAATACCAATTGAGCGACCGATATACAATGCCTGTTGTAATGAAAGAGACTGGGCACAATTGGTGATAAATAAACCGGTAACATAAAGGAAGGCCGTCAAAACTGGTTCGCCATTTTGATTTTCAATGTATTTGACGATCTTGTTCAGAAAGTAAGGAGGACCAAAGATAAGAAGAGACCACCCAATACAATAGAAAGTCTGTACTGTTAAGTCTACAGAGAACAGGCGAAGAAGTGATCCCACAAGACTAGGTGACACTTGCTTCTTTCTATAAGTATACAAGGTATTCTTTGAGCGGTTCTTCTTTGGTAACTCGATAAGGTCTGCATCATTCAAGGTGCGCTTATATCCCTCCTTCATCATGCCATTTACCCAGCTGAACATGAATTGAGAGTAAATACTAGCCCAATTTTCTCCTGATAACGTACGTCCCTAAATAAGGTCATGTGTCAAACATGACTCTATTTAAACCCACATATTTATAAATCTAACTTACTTCTTCTGTAATGACAGGACTTGAAGGAGCAGTACGAGCTTCATTCATGATGATGGTCAATAGTATCAAATCTAAAGCAGAGTTCCAGAGACTCAGCTTATACCCAATACCAATATCACCACTCATCTCTAATAAATAATACGATCTAATATCGATAAGACTAATAAAGAAGTCAAGCAAATACAACAAGTTGAGGTGGTTACAAATGGTATCAGCGAGGGTGTTGGGAACGGATGATAGTTTGAAATTCACAAGTGAGAGTATCAATGAGAAAGCCTATAAAAGGCTGTGATTAGTAACAAAAAAAACCACGTTGCACCAAAAAAAAAAAAAGGTCCTCTTACCCAAAATACAATTCGTGATGAGTACGCAATCAAGATATCTGATGAATTACCTTCACTTGGTGAAAATGTATACTTCTTGTGAACCAAGAGTCTTAAAGCGTAAGTAAAAAGAAAGACCTGAAGAATGGAGAACCCAATTCTAGATAAAGTGAATACGGTCCATCGGCAAGGATTCAGTTCTATATTTTCAACAACAGTGTTTTCAGAGCTAGCATCTCCTTGACTTGAAGCAATGCCATAGTAAGTGTTATTTTCACTTGAGGCCAAAAGAGGAGTGTATTTGCTGTCCTTTTTCTGAGCATTCTTTTTATAATGTTTTACTGATGCAATCAAAATGACAAGTAATGAACTTGCAACAATGGCAATGGGTAACAAGCCATCAATGATCCTAGAATTGTATTTGCAATCAACTTCTCCGGTATTTTTTTCTTTCTCCTTTCTATTAAGAACTTACGTCTCTCTAAAACAAGGAACAAAATCGGCACCTATCCAGGGATTCTATTTATATTTTTAAAAAAAAAAATGAATCAATTGCTATCAAACAAATGAGTTCTTCACTTACGGATAAGTCACAATGATGCTTCATTAAGAATCCAAGTGTATATTTTAAAGATAAAAACTAAGAAGTTATAGAAAGAGAGAAGATATTATTGTAAAAAAAAATAGATTCCACAATAAATTGAATTAACTTTACATCTCCGATACACGATTGACCGTTTTGATCTTTTTTACCTTATTTGGAGGTTGTGCTGCGGTAGGTCAGTCAGTCAGTCTGCTTGCATCTTTTTTTATTCAACTACTGCGGCTTATACGTTTGTTATCACTATTATCATTGTTATTATGCAGGAATAAATAGCTTTTCTTATTCATAATAATGAGAATGATAACATAATGATTGTTTTTTTTATTTTGATCGCAATCTTTTTTGAATTCCAGCTAAACCCAGATTCTGTATTATCATGAGTGATACTATTCGATGTTGTTTGAATTCTATTCAATTTGGATGAATTGTTGTTTATTCAACATATGATTACACTAGATCAGCTATTTATTTCTCTATTTCGTTCATGAGCGACCAAGAGTATGACAAATCAAAAGATAAAATAAGAAAAGATAACTAATTGAATTTTTCGGAATATTTTTACACTAAAAACGCGCACACACAAGAGAGTGCTTTGATTCATCTTGAATCACTCCATCATTCATTCATTCAATCAATCATTCGAAGAATCCCTTTTTCTTGATCTATTTGTAAATAAAGAAAGGTGAAAAATGCATAGTCAACTGATACAAACACTTTGAATAAACTCTGTTTGTTTGTGTAACATAGCCTAAAGTTATGTAGCACAAAGATACATTGGTTCAAATTGTGCAACCGGGACGAATGGTTTCTCAAATTAGAAATCAAAACTTTTGGATTAGCAAAGACATTTAAGCAATAGTGCACAGGAACAAAGAAAATTTTTTTTAGACATTGGCCAATTAAAATATAGGAATAGAAAAATATAGACACTAAAGAGATTCTAAATTGGGATATTTCTTCAGGTCTTCTCTTCGAAAAAAAAAGTCTCACAGCTATTATAAGGGATGAGTTAGTACTTGAAGACGATAAAGTTAAAATGTTCAATGAAGATGGCAATGAAGATCCTATACTCTAAATGGAAATTGATGGTCAAAGTTTCCCATTTGAAGATGCTGTTGTAATGAATATTTCGATCTTAAAACTCCTGAGAGACCAAAAGACGAACGAAAGGAAGCAAGTAATAGTAAAAAATGACAATTTTTCCGAGAATGACGCTTCAATCCTCAGAACGCATCATAGGTAAGGTGATATGGAATATTTGTTTCTTCTCGTGAATGAAAGGGATACGTCTGTTCGTAGCACAGTAAAACACTTGGAAATTCCTTCTAGCACTGCTTTCAACTGGCAAAAAGAAAAGAAAAGCGCTGAAGCGTCGGGCGGGTTTGTTGAATTAAGAAATTACGAGAGTGGAAGACCTGCTGTCAGATCTCCAAAGCTAACCGATATTCATTGAGAATATGTAGTAAAGCTAGTAGAGGAGGATGATACGGACTGACTCTTGACCAGATGATGGAGAGCTTGATGGCCGAATTTATGGGATTACGAATTTCTAAGTCAGCTTTTCACGAATATGCCAGAATAAAATGTAACGTCAGTTGTTAAAGAGCGCACTTTCAACCTGAAGAAAGGAATAATCGTGAGAAAATCTGGCAAAGATACAATTAGATCAAGTACTGGGAGGATACTGACATGGATTTTGAAAGTGACTCCGTATTCATTGACAAAGCAGGATTTCATATAAATGTGAAGCGACCTTTTGCGTGGTCACGAGTGGAAACCGAGGCAATTGTAAAACTCCAAAGACAAAAACGGGAACGGCAACAATCCTTGGTGCCATTTCTGTTCTTAGTGTTGTTAACGTGGAAGTAAGGACTCTCAAAGTTGTTCAATTGCAGAGGAGAAACACAACGGTGGTATGTCCAGGAAAAAGCAAGACTTGGTAAATTGAATGACACCTTTTTTAACTCGATTGTATTGGAATTGCGTTAGTGATTTACTAGGTATTATTTTATACTTCAGAACAAAAGTTAGCATCTGAGTCACGATTTGTTGAGACCCTTATTTTTCTACACTTAAAAAAAACCATTCACCAATCAAATGTGTAATCACAGAATTACTAATGGTTACATAAATAAGTGCCACTTTCCATATGACACCCTTATCCATAATTGAACTTTACATGATCCCAATAAAAAGTATCTCTTTCACCATCTCTTTTATTTTTTTTTTTGGTGAAAATTACTAAATTAACAATCATCTTCATGATCATGCTCTCCATATTCCTGTCATGATCAAAAAAAAAAAAAAAAAAAAAACAATTTAGTATAAAATAAAACTTGTTCAATGTGGTAAAACTTACTGAACAATATTGGGGATGAATAATAGTGTTTATAATGCAATCAACTGGATCCCCTAGTATTTCCTCCTCCCATGCATTGTCTGTACAAAATGTCGGGTAATATTGAGTGAGTGTATACACACTTTCTGATTCCAAAGGTTGGTAACTTGAGATTCCATTGCTAGCGCTTTCCAACAGATTCAAGTCTTCAATTGGTGAAAGCATTGTTGAGCTTTTAGATCCTTTGCTAAAGTTACTTTGGTCATTGAGCAAAGAACTGGGGATATTTCCTGTAAAGGAACAATTGGTATAGAACTTTGTATAGTATTAGAATCGGATTCATATTTTTTATATACTGCGTGTATATACTCACAGTGATTCTAGTTCCATTATCAAAGTAAAGTCCTAATATATAGACTAAGATTTAACACCTCGAGTATTTTTTTTAAAAAAAAAAAAAAGAAAGAAAATCATTGCACTTACCATATGGTGATGACCATGCCATCTCGCCCTTGTAATTAACATATTGTCCCGGAAATTCTCCATTGCCAAATCCTCCGTAAAAATTGTTATAGATGTTTTGTACCACTACCTCTCCATTATTATTCGGCACTGTCTCGTCACTAGAGTTGTTACTATTTACACTGATATTAACATCGTTATTCGTATCGTCCTCGTCATCGATAATATGACCCCCATTTTGATAGACCCCACCACCATAATCGCCACTGGGAAGCTGTCCAATAGAACCCACAGGCATGTTGGCAAGAAGATCTCCATACGCATTTACAAAGTCACTTCCGAAAAAGTCTTTGAGTTTGTCTTGAGGACTGTCTCCCGCGCGGGTGAGGGGCACTTCATTTGTAGAATTACCGTGGACATGCCCATTTAGTAAACTTCGTCCTAATCCATCACGCACACTACTATTTAAACTACTTCCTGGATTTTCCGTAAATCTAGGAGATTGACTTGCATTGCTGGGATTGGCCATAAAATTATCATACATGTTATCCATAAACTCATTACTTGGAATCATATTGAAATTAACCAAAGGAACATATTGTGTAAAGGTTGCGATTGGGATGCTATTGGTAATGGATGGTGGGACAGTAACTGTTGTCACTTTGCCGGTATAGACTGTGGTTACATTTCCTGTATAAACTACTCTGGTCGATTGCTTTGTTACCGTTGCACAAACATTATCAGGGTTTATCGATTCTGGTATTGAAGTTACCGTAATTGTGGTAGCTGGTCCCGCTATGGTAGTTGGAGGTAAAGCTGTAATGGTTGTAACAGCTCCAGTTGTGATTGTGGAAATCTCACCGGTATAAATTGTGCTGACCGGTCCTTCAGTAACAGTTGTGTAAACTCCAACAGTAACGGTAACTGGATCCTTAGTAATTGTAGTAACAGGTGCACCGATTACTGTGGGGGTAGCAGTTGTGGTGTATCCTGGTTTATCAGTCACAGTTGTATAAACTCCAACAGTAAGTGTACTTGTAGATGTCTCTGTCAAAGTTGAAACTGGTGCCCCTATGGTAGTAGGAGTGGCTGTAACTGTAGATACCGAACCGGTATAAAGGGTTGAAACTTTTCCTGTATAAACTGTACTTACTGGGCCTTCTGTAACTGTAGAATATACTCCTACAGTTACGGTACTCACGGGACCATTAATAGTTTTAGTGGAATCAGCCGTATATGTAATTATGTTCGTAGCAGTGATTGTTTCTTTAATGCATTGATCGGGGCATGTAATTAAATTTGTTGGTGTCGGAAGGCTGTTTATTCCATCAGGATCTTCATTGGGGCCCAATTCTCCAGATAATTCGTCCGAAGGTGCATCATTTGTTGGGTGATCTGAATAATATTTCTTTTGTATAAGATTGTTTTAATATATTTATATTCTTTCTGCATTTATAAATGGTGAAAATGTTAAATATAATTACCTCTGGGTCAGTCTCATAATATGTAATAGTAACATCAATCTCTGTTATTACGTCTTCTGTGATTTCAATGGTATTATATATTATATTCGAAAACTATAGTTAATTATATACAAAAGGTATGACATATTAAAGCTCTTAAATATACATTATGTTGATGTTTTAATGCGTTATTTACACTATAATACTTTGTTGCAGTTAGGAGTTCCAATTCTTCTTCTTTTTCTTCCAGTGCAGCAGCTAAAACAGGATCTGTATTTATTCGCCCAGCAAAAAGATAATGAGCAAAGCGAAAAAAAACGGCACAAGATGGTTCATCTCTGTTAGTTAAGCAGTATGCAAATAGTAGTAGTTCTGTGTCTGTGGGGTAGTCATCATCTGCCCCAGCGTCTATATTAGGAATTTCAGCTCTTGATAGCACTTTAGGTATTTGATCTAACAAGTGACGAACACCTGGATTTGGGCGATTAAATTTAATTGGCACGCTACTTTCCGTCTTAATATTCTTTTCAATAATGTTGATTTTCAGGGGCTCTCTATGAAGTTCATTTGTACCGTTCACTGTATTGTTTTGAATGGCTGGAAAACTTGTATATGGTATATATTTAGTCAATATGAGCAATTAAAGACTAATAATTTATTCACTACCCTAATACCAGAGGGGTTATTTGCAATATGGTAAAGTAGCATAGCGTGCCAAATTTCATGATGTATTCTCTAGCCCTTCGTTTATTGATACACAAATTTAAATGTGGATAAAAAGAAGAAAAAAGAAAGTAAACATCGTTTTGAATTTATTTTGTTTTCTTTGGAAACAATAATGGTGGTTATTTAAATGTGACAACACATACCTTATCTTGATTATAGATTATGTTATTCTATTTCCATACACAGCAATATCAGACAAATAGAAAGAATAGAATTAGCAAAAAGAGGAAGATCCCTTTTCTATTTTAATTTTCAGCTAGTATTTATATGTTATGGATTTGTTTTGTTTACTTACTGAGCTTGCCTATTGTTAAAGTAGTCATCTCTTTAAATTAATTAAGGCATCTAATTTCATTATTCTACCAGCTTTAGTGCCTAAAAATTCCTGAGACGCTTCTTAATATTTATTTAAGGGCATAATAGTACGAGAAATAGTACATATTTTATAGCGAATAGCAAAACTATGCAATAAACCTGTTGAATTTTAACAATAATACTATATATATCTATTTTAAATCATTGTTTGGGTGGCCTTATGTTTATTTATTTCTTCAAGTTTTCTCTATCAGAAGAGAACAGTGTATTTTCTTATAAATTCTCTCTTTTCAATGCCATTTTCTCTCTATTAACAATAATAAAAATCCCCTGTAGTCAATTTTATAACGAATAGCGACATTAATTCCTCTTTAGAACAAGTGATTAACGATCGTTAAGTTAAGATAGTTGCTTTAAACATAATAGGAATCGAAACTATGTATATAAAGAACAGAGCAATATAACGTGTATGATCTTATTTTTCATTTTAATTACTTGATCCTGAATGCTTTAGAATTTTTCAGTCTAATATCTTCATAAAAATAAACGAGAAAGGAGGTCATAAATGAATTGAAACCTCACAGAAAGTAAAATAAATATCTGAGAAAATGTAGGCAAAAATGTAACTATCCTTTGTTTGATTAAAAAAGCTGAATTATTATTAAGAATTATAAAATTTGCAAAATATTAAAGCAAAAGAGAAAAAGTAATAAAAGGTTAGAGGTGTCAATGAAAAGAGTACCAATGAGTCACATTTATCATCTAGGATGATAAATGGAAATTTTGGAAAAGTGTAATTAGAAATAAAGTCATATTCAACAGGAGGCTAAAAATACATCGACTTCATGAAGATAAATAAATACGTAAAAAAAAAAAAGTAGCATAGAGATATTGAAAGCGTCCTAAATTTGGAGTATGCAAAACATAGCATATGTACTATCTTTTATGCTTTTTAATATTATGCCTTGGCCTTTGTTGAATCAAAAATGGGTTTTTCTTTAAATATAAACGGTATAAATATTTTATTGATAAAAAAAAAAAAATGGTTGGAATGACAATAATTAAATAAATAAATAAATTAAGATTCTAATTTTTAGATGCGAAAGTGGTAGGTACATTATTCTTAACAATCAGTGTGTTCGTGCATATCAGTTTCCTATTCAACAAGTTAGTAACAAGTATATATCAAATATTAGAAGAAAAAAACTACTTACGGTACAATCCTCTGGATGAGTAACTACAGTAACTGAACACACTTCGGGGTCAACATAAGGTACATCTTCAGTGAAAGGTGCTTCATAATAGTCAGTAGTAGTTGCTCCGTTGGTAGGAATCACTGTAAGATTGGCGTTGGTGGCACTGATACTCTGACCGGATGAACTTGATCCAATGCTAGAGTGAGTGGTGGCATTATAGGAGCAATCAGCGTGGAATGAGATTCTGGTTCCGTTGGTAAAGTATATACCGTATGGAGTAGACCATGCTCTCTCACCCTTATAATTTATATATCCACCATACTCATAGTCTCCATATGAAGGGTATCCAGAGCCACCCTGGAAGTAATAACCATAACCTCCACCGTTTCCAGAGATGAGTGAGTTGTATACATTGTTAATAATGTTGTTATTGTTATTGTTCGTGTTGGTGTTAGGGTCGCTATTTGTAGATTTATTGGAATCACATGTTCCACATGTTCCTACATTTACATATTTAGTTTTTTCAGCGACATGGATAGTAGAAACTGAAGCCGTAACAAGTTCTGTAACTGTAGTTGGTACGTTATTGCATGTATTGTTATTGAATGGATAGTTATTATAGCATGCTCTGAATGTCTCAGAATATTGGTCAACAACAGCGTGTAGATCGTTACAGTTATAGTGAGGGAAATTAATCTGGACATAACCGTTATTAATAAAGCACTTTTGAGCACTTGGCTGATTAATAAGGTCCTCACACTCATATGTTGATTGCTGTACTGGTTGAGTTGTATGTGCATCTGGTGTAGCAGGGAATTCTGATGCAGCATTTTTAGTAACAGTCTCCGTAACGAAAATTACTTCTGGTGGAGAGGAATAAACTGAGAGGATCTCTTTAGTTATGGTATCAGTTATGGTATCAGTTATGGTATCAGTTATGGTATCAGTTACAGTGTCAGTTACAGTATTAGTTATGGTATCAGTTATGGTACCAGTTATGGTGTCAGTTATGGTATCAGTGATGGTATCAGTTATGGTATCAGTTATGGTATTAGTTACAGTATGAGTTACAGTATCAGTTATGGCATTAGTTATGGTATCAGTTATGGTGTCAGTTATGGTGTCAGTTATGGTATTAGTTATGGTATTAGTTATGTTATTAGTTATGATATTAGCTACAGTGTCAGTTATGTATATCAGTTCTGGTGGAGCAGAATATACTGAAACGGTTTGTTCAGTTACAGTTTCAGTGACATCTACTGTTTTTGGGGGAGCAGTAAAAGTTGATATTATTGTTTCAGTTTCCGTAAGAGTTTCCATGATTGTTTCCGTAATGGGAAGCAACTGTGTAGGTTGAGGACATGTATTTGTATTAATATTAATATCCGTTCCTTTTCCCTTTTAAATTCAATAAAGTATAATTAGTATATAAAAAAACCCAAGATTATCAAAATATCAATTACCGGTACTCCTTGATAAACCGTTTCCACACTAGTTTCTTGCTCAGTTTGATCTTGGAAATACGTTTGGGTACCAACAACAGATTCAATCGTCTATATCATTATTATTATTATTAAATATCACTTGACATAATAATATTTAAGTACATACACTGTAAATAGATGTTGCTGTAAAAACTTCAGTTACTGGATCTCTATTCATATTATCAAGATACGATTTCAAAATTGGATCTGTATTTAATCTTCCAGTCAAGAAATAATGCGCCATACGCAAAAATGCTATACAGCTATCTTCATCGGTATTAACTATACAAAAGGCAATCAAATTTAAATCATCATCTGACGGCCAATCTGTAGCAAGAGATAAAGGTGGAGGAGGAGGAGGATTGGTTGGGCGATCTGTTGGGATTGGAACGTCAGGGACTTCCACAGCATCGTTTTGCGGCGCGCTTTATAGACAAATATACATGACAATATAATTGTTAATGCAAGACTTGGAAAACCATGTCAAATTTACCCTAAAGCTGAAGCTATCAAGAAAGATGACACGATAATAGATAGACTACAGGTTCTCATTATTCAAGTGATATTAACTTGTTTATTTTTGAGATTGAAGAGAATCAGATTCATTCCATTTTTACTTATTTTACCACTGTTTTATATATTTTATTTTGCCTTGAAGAACGTAAATAACGTTCTATCAAAGTTTTCATTAAACAATATTTTGATATTTCCCATTTCTTTTTTTTTTTTTTGTTCATTGTTATTATTAGCATTGAACTTATGGTAAACTTTAAAAAATAAAAGCAAATACAGTTTAAACCAAAATATATAATAATTTAGGTTTGGTAATGATGTCCGAAAGTTTGTTTTTTTTAGAAATTTGAGAGGAAAACGATTTGCAGCTAAATATTCAATCCATTGACTTTATATGAAAAGTACGTAATTGGTGTTTACAACACTAACATAGCAATGATGAATTTAAACCTTTATATAATTTAACAAGGTCTTGTTTTTTAGTAAAGACTCTTACGTTCCAATTGTATAACTGGCATTAATAGTACTTCTGTAGAGTAGAAAATAAATAATAGTGCTATAAGTATGTATCAACTGGTATCATATTGCGTTATAACAATTTGACATAATTTTGAGTTTGATTTGATTTGTACATATAATATGCCAGACCCTTGAAACATTGTAAATCTGGCTACTAACCAATGATAAATATTGGCATGTCAGCATTAATATATTTTTAGCTTCAAAAATTGATGGAAATATTGAAGAATAACATTACGCGTATATCCTTACAATAAAACTTAAACCGGTTTCTTTAACTTGAGAGTAGATATTAAAGTCCTCAACTCCAATTCTAATCGTAGTCATGATCATCACATATACCTTGTATGTAATAATGCATTGGAATTTCAACTTGGTAAAAAATACAAGTTTGCAGAAATTTACAGCATTACTTCGCATTTTTATATTCCTGAGAATTCGTTTTATTTAACTGGCACGCATAAATCTAATATCAGGAGAACAACGACAAAGCCAAATAAAACATCGCTCTATTTGTATCTACGAATAATCAACACACACACACACACACACACACACACACATTACAAAGGAATTATATAGCTTAACTACACAATTTATTCTATAATTCTGTACAATGAAAGACTGTGGTATATTTATAGGTGTTTAACTGGACTATCACTCTTTCCAAATTGCGTTGGTAATAATTCTAATGATTTTTCTTGTATCTTTGTCTCACCGCGATCTACATCATGCTTCGCTTTCTGATACATCCACAACCCAAAGAAAGTCATCAAGATACCCAATGACTGTGTTGAAGAAACTTGCTGTCCAAACCAAATAATACTCATGACAATGACGAAAATGCGCTTAAGTAAGGACAGAATAGAGTAAGTGACAGGTGAAGTTAGACTGAGTGTAGTGAAGGCGAACCAGTTTTGCGAAAAGTTCATTGTACCATTCAAAATAAAGTAAATGATAAGCTGGGTTGGTGACAAGTTTTCAATATTTGAACCTTTAAACAATTGAGTGCCGTCTGAATACAACCAAAGAGGTGTCATAAGCAAAAATGATAAAGTGGATGAATAAAAGAGTACGTTCAACTTGTCTAGTTTGTCTGGATTACGATCGCCCATCTTTGATTCTTTGAATAACAGCTTTTTACTGAATATATTCTGTGTTACAAATACCAGACATGATCCAAGCGCGCAAGAGAGTCCAACAATGTTGTTGGAATAAGTAAAGGAGCAAGCAAGGATGACTCCAAATATCAACGGTAGCAATGATAAGTAAACACGTCGCGTGTAACTGACCTTAAATACAACTCTGTAAAATAGGACAGTAAAAAGGGGCGCCAATGCCTAAAAAGGATATTGCCGTTATTATTATTCAGCTCAACAAAATATAACCATCATCTTCTTCACCTTTATCGTATGAGCCAGACTAACTGGTACTTTACTAATAGCAATACTGGAGAAGACATGGCCCACAATAAGAAAGACGGCCAAGGGCGTTATCGTCTTTATGATGACCTGAGTAGGCTTTCTGATTTGCGTCGTTTTAAAAACAGCCGATATTAAATAACACCAAAGAGCAACAAGTCCGAACTGTACAAAAGTAAGGGTTACAGGAAAGCGAAATGAGTTCATAATGGACTTTCCAATGTTATTTGTAAGAGATGAAGACATGTACCACATGCAACAGTTGATGATGAATTTCATGTTATCCGAGATTGTAAAATGACGATTTCCAGACACACTCTGCCAAATGTCCTGGATTCTACCATCATATCTATCTACGTGTCGAGTTGTCAAGTCGTGAGCTATATCAGTTTCAGATCCATTGAATAATGAAAAAAATCCCTTTTTGTCGCCTGAATCTATGTTTCGTTTTTGCACCTGAGGAGAAAATGTCCTTATCGTACCAATGACGCTACTTCCATGATTATATGTACTAGGTAATCTAGCGTTTTCCTCATGCGGAGCATGACGCAGTTTGGGAGTCCCATTGATCAGTGATGGTTGTGTATGATCTTCTACCATCAATCTAGCTTGATCTCGAGATGTGATTTTGGTACTAGACATCAAAATAAAGCGCTGTAAATGACCACTATCTGGAGAAAAGAAAGAAATATGGGGGTAATTTTAAAGTAACTTAAATTAGACGATTTATCCCCCACAATAGGAGTTTAAATTAGGACATGACTGGTTTTCTTCTCTTCGTTGTACTTACATTGTAAAGGACCTAACAAGAGGCAGTGATGCTAGATGAAGCATCTTTCATTTTTATTGTGGTGCAGGGAGTCAACATTGAAGCCAGGATTGATGTAGTACATCAACGTATCTCGAATGTTTATGGCAGCATTCACGTCACGATTCCAAAACTAGTTTATCTTATTACCTTTCTGCAAACTAAATAGATATATCACGTCTTATTATGTTTTTTAAGCATGCTGCTCTTCTAAATGATTTATGTTTTGAGTTTATATCACATCTTTTATTAATATAAGTGGATTAAATGACATTGATGTCGAAAGCGACATTATAGACTCCAATATAAGGCTAATAAACAAACATTTAGTATTGCCTTCACCATTGATTTTAGTCCAACTAAATCAACGTTTAGAGATTCTATAAGGATTATTTTTAGGATAGAACAATAAGCAATACTACTTCATGACCATAATCGATTTCGGATTCAATATGGTATTCTTGGGGGGGGGACCTACCCTGTATCCATTCACAAAAGCAATCGAGAATTGGTACTATGTTGTGGTTAACATCTAATCTATGATATTGATATTCGAGTACTTCATTTACACTAAGTATCTACTGTTAGTATATTCATATTTCTCCTCTTTTTCCTTATGTTGTATACTTGCAAGTGGAATCAGGCAACATTTTCCATAAATAGAATACATAAACACAAAAATTTGTTGCAGCAAAATCTTAAAACACTTTATAACCTAAACTACAAAAAGTTTATTCAAAAGATCATAATAAGAATAAGAATAATAATAAAAAGCAAAAGGCACTGAATTAAATAAAAAATATTATAAATGAGGAGGTGACATTGGACGCGAATGGTTGGGAGGAGGTGTCAATGGATAGATTGGATAGCGTGTTACGGTATAATCAACAGAGTGAGTAGCAAAGGTCCGTTCAGAGAGTTGATCTTGATGAAGTAAGCAATAAAAAAAAAAAAAAAAAAAAAGAAAATTAAACAAATACCTGTGACACTCGGTATCGTCTTCCAATCATTCTCTATTTTATTATTGGTTTGACAGGTCTCCCTTTCACTAGACCGTTTTCCACCTGAAGGCGGTGGTGAAATAGGCCACACCCCAGGTGAAGGTGTCGAGGCCGATGAAAGAGGCAGTGGTATAGACGAAGAAGAAGGTGAAAGTGATAGATTCAGCATCGAGTGTGCAATAGTAGCGTGTGAACTAGATGGTCTTGTGATGGAAACGGGTGGTGTAGATGGTGGAGGGGAGAGCGATCCAAATCGGGGTGAATAAGGTGATCCTATATATAAAGACTCGTAAACACAGATAATATATTATACACATACACACGTGTACATTGTAAAGATATATATATATATATATATTTATTTATGTATAAAGAAATAATAATAATAAATGAGGCTTACCTCTTCGTCTTGTGTCCGTTTGTTCCTTTGCAACATCGATACCTTGTACAGAGTGGCGGTGAGGTCTGACCCGGTGACTGTTCTCATCTTTTGACGACGACGATGATTGTGAAAGTGGACTAGGGCTAAATGCCGTCATGAGTCTCTCAATCCGTTGAAGACGATCCTCAATTCTATCAATAGCCTCTGCTGGTGGTCTCTTGTGGCGTCTCTCAGAGTGATTGACACATTCAATATTATTTGTCGCGCAAAAGTTACAGGGACTGCCCCCATCGCATTTGGTCTTTCGACGTCGACATGTTTCGCATGCTGAACCTGAACTAAGACGCCGAGCTGCTTGAGTGGAGAAGACACTACGAGCATGATCAGATACGACACTATAAACACAGTCCTGATTTGCCTCAATGCAATGAGAGCAGGGTCGTTGTGAATTACAGGAACGTCTACGTCTTTTACATTGTTCACAGGCTTTCTTTCCGCTGGAGGTTCGCTCCATCATGATGCGTTGTGAGGAAGGTTTTGAATTAGGTGGTGAACTTGGTGGCATATAGATATATGTGTGTCTTTTTTTATATAACAGTAATTATATAGTGATATGACCAAGTAAAAAAGTAAAAAAGTAAAAAGAAGCAAAAAAAAGAGGAAAAGAAAAAGGAAAATACCTCTTCCCCTGTTTGTCTTCCAACACACACACTCTTTCTCTCTTTCAACTCGGTCGGTCTTGCCTCCGGACCCGGGGCTGTGGTGTACAAAGACAATGTGATAGGTATCCCCACACTGATCGGGATCCAATGACACCACCACCACGCATTAAAAGGGAGTGTGTATATGTATATCAAAATGATGCTTTTACTTTACTCTTCCCTTTCTTTGTTTTTATTACTCTATATTCTATTATCATTTCCATACAGAACATAGAATATTATTACAGCCAAGTACACCCTTTTGTGTTTGTATTTTAATCTAACCAATTGCAGACTCCAAATAGAAAAGTGTCACAGGTTCAAGATCCCCTTTTCCCGGATATCCCGATTGTAACACATACCAAACTCTATATCCATTTATTTATATATTATTATTATTATTATTCTTGTTCTTCTTCATCATCATCCTCTATTAAAAAGTCTTTAATCTGGTCTCTTAGTCTCTCATCTCTACTCTGATCATACACCTTTTCAGCTACGTAAGGTGCAAGTAATTCTATCGATTTCTCGTTATAATCCTTCAGGTTCACCTGACAACTATAGCACAACTGACTATTCAAATCAATATTCGCCTTGTCTTTGCCTCCGCAGCATCCAGAGGCTGAATTACAAGAGTCACAGCCTTCTTGTTTGTTATTATTGCCTTCTGGTACATTTGTAACAGTGATGTGTTTTCTCCATTCGTTAATACCAGGTTGAATTGGCCTTCAATGAAAATCAGTCAACATCAAATCAATCATGTCTCCATTTCAACTTACATTAAGCAAATGGCGCAGGACTTGCCAGTATCCATATCGCTTGCTGGATTCAATTTGGTAGTGGTTCTACATACTGTACTTACAGTGGAAGGGAAATCACGCTCTAGACCCACAATAAACTCCTCAGTCAATCTACCAATAGAACTCTTCCCGGGCATCTTTGTACTATAGTTCTCTGTAGTGATGACATATTGATTAATCCCTACAAAGTGATTATAAAATCCAATTTCCTTTGTGAGCATATCCTTCATTGGTCTCATAATGCCAACGTCCTTGAAGCTCTTTTGGTTCTCTACACCGATATCTAATGCAAGACTATAACCACGTCCTTTACTTGTGAGTGAGATCATTTTGATGGCTTGACGAGTGGATGAATCACCCATAAAGATATAGACACATCTACATTATTCATCATTTTAGTTTGACATGACCCTATTTTTTAAAAATGACACTAGTTTTTTTTTTTTTACCCTTCTCTCTTTGCTACTTGAACAAGCATTGCCATTTTCAAGTGCCATAGTAGGTCCTCCTTTGCTGTTGCATTCTTTATATTTTTAAACAGTTCAACCAATTGTTCCGCAGGTGAAAGTGCTGATGATTTATCATCAATATTGACCATATGCTCTATATCATAGTAATAGATATAAGCAACTTGTACACACTTTGTTATCGTTAGTCTATTTACCATATTTTGTATTTTCTACTCCATTTGTAGCTGATAAAAGTACTTTATTGAATTCAGGATCCTTCATAAAATCCTTTCCAAATACTTCCTCTAATCGATGACTAACATAAGGGAATTGTTGATATTTTTCTCTCATATTTTGACCGAGTTGTTCAGATAGTGTATGCTATATATTATTATTGTTATTATTACTTGTTTTACTAGTACTACTACTATTAAAAGTGATTTACATTGTTTCCAAAGAGTGTAGATTCATCAATATGGCAAATAACAGCGGATGGAACAAGTTGGATCTTCTTTTTATGTTCGGGAACAGGTTGAATAAAGTCATTGGTCAAATTAACCAGCGCCCTTTGTTGTGTAATATATAATGAGTATACAAGTTGGCTCCATTTCCAAAAAAAAAAAGAAGCTTACATTGAAGAAGGACCTCCTGAACAGGCCAACAAGACCTTTCCTCTCACTCGTTCTATTGGCTTTAAACGAAGTAGAATAGATCGATACTTGCCAACAAAAACATACAGAAAGCATTTTCTAACGAAGGGGTAAGTAAAATAAACATGACTTCTTTCCAGACAATGAAACATACTGGCAGTAAGGTGCAAAACGAATGAGCACAGTAGATTGCTCACTTTTACACTTGCAACAAATAGACTTATCAGCCATAGTATTCAAATGGTCTGTATACACAAAAAAAAAAGGGAAATGTTTTATTTGGGCTTCATTTTTTTTTAAAAAAAAAATTAAATACCGGTTGTCATTTTTGGTAAGCCACAGTCTCGTGCTTAGATCTCGGCATGGAATCACTCAATATATGGATAGATGCAACTGGCGCCAATAGTGACATTCCCGCCCCTTTTCGTGTAGTAGGTGTCACAAATATAGCCTGACGTAGGATTGATTTCTTCACTCTTTCTTCGATTGAATGTGATATCATTGGGAACTTTAGGTAGGTGGTGAGTTTGACGATGAAGTGATATAAATTCAGTATTTGCTCCCTCATCTTTTAACATACATTGGGTAGACAATCCACAATTACTTTATATAATACTCAGTGAATAGTTCATTAAGCGAGTGTGCCCGCGTTTTATAGTATATTATCCGGGGTTTTTTTTCGAGATGTGCCGTTGATAGACTACAATGCGAACTGGTTGATCTGGATCGTCCGAACTATGCTACGGTAGTCCCTCGAAAAATAATAAATAATGCCTAATCCATATATGTTATATTTTTGAGATTTTTTGTTTGGATTACATTTTTCACTAGAAATGATAATACCATTGAATGCTGTCAGTCTATTCATTTAACTCACGCTTGATTATATACTTGCAGTGCTTTAAGGTAGATGATGCGATTTCCATGTTTAAAGAAGAATGGTTTGCTTTTTCATTTCTAAAGAATAATAAAAGGTGAGATGTTAAAGAGAGATAGAGAAAAAAGAAAACGGTAGACGTAAGCTCTTTTATTATAAAACAAAAAGTAAACATTTACCTTCTTTAAGGAGAAGAGTTAGTCAGTGCGGGCATATAAATCAAACAATGAAAGCGATGTCTTTTGATTATGATCATAAAATAAATAGGCTCATCTCTTCTGTAAGAAGCAAAATCATCACCTATTTATTATAACTCAGGCTCATTTTTATCTACAACTTGGTGCTCTGCTATGTTGTTGCTATTCTATCTTATATGAATCGTAACCAGAATACAAGAGGGATCCACTGATGTAGTATCAGCAAATGCTCATTACTTTTAAGTATTGTGGCCTACTATTTTACAGCTCTTTCATTAAAAACACTTGATTTGTCAACCCATATTGAGCCAAATTGAACTAGACTTTAACCAAACTTCATTTTTTAAACCAAATTGAATATGACTCCATCATGTCGTTTCGCATTCATTTGATGTTATCCCATACTTTGTTATTTCCAAACCTAACAAAGCCGTCAAACCAAGCAATTCATCGCCGATGACCAATAAGAGCTACTTGCTATGTTACAGTTGTTGGTTCAAAGCAATCAAAGAAGGTGGCACAATTATATAAATTATTGGACCAAATTCAAAGCCACTTTTTTTAATACTTTCTCCTCTTTCCCTGTTTAGTCATGGAACACTTACAACTTTTCAAAGATTTGAAAGGTAAAAAAAACAAAAAAAAACAAGCTTGACATCTTGTTTTAAACGTGAAAAAAAAAGTAGTCAAGTTATTAAATTTTTGTTTGTCGTTCGACATGAAACAGCGGACAATCTCGATATTCATCCAGGCACCATGGCCAAGGCCAAAAATAGCGACCATGAAGCAATGTGCCAGATTGGAATAAAGTACCACAACTCACTTCATATCCAAGACAACTATTTAAAGGCCTTTCAATGGTTTATAATACCAGCAGCGTACAACTATGGCGGTGGTCAGTATTGTGTCGGCACCTATTACGAACATGGTCATTATGTGCCAAAGGATTATGAAAAGGCGTTGGAATGGTATACAAAGGCAGCGACCAACCACAATAATGCTGCAAAGTTCCGTCTTGGTCTATTATATTTAAATGGACAGGGCGTCGCCCAGGATTATCAAAAGGCGTTTCTCTGGTTGGCCAAAGCATCACATCTTGGACACCAGGAGGCACACTTCAAGCTGGGTGAAATGTACGAAAAGGGGTACGGCGTCGCGCAAAACTATAAATACGCCATTGAATTGTATGAAAAGGCCGCACACGATAACAATGCGGACGCGTATGTGAACCTTGGTGTGCTTCGGGAGAAGGGTCTTGGCGTGGAGAGGAATTACGACTATGCGATAGAGTCGTATCAACGCGCCATCTATCTCGGAAGCAGTGAGGCGTGCAACAAGTTGGGGCTGATTTACAAAAATGGCTATGGTGTCAAACAGGATTATCGACGGGCACACGAATTATTTGCTCAGGCCGACAAGATGCGCAACCCAAACGGAACAGCAAATATTGGTTTACTGCACTTAGAGGGAAAAGGCGTAAAGAAGAATTACAAAGAGGGCCAGCAGTGGCTTGAGCTGGCTGCTAGTCATGGTTCCAGCGACGCCCAGCATAAACTGGGTACTATTTATGAAAAAGGAAAGGGCCTTGATCAAAACTTTTTAAAGGCGTTTGAGTGGTATTGTAAAGCGCTTGCAAATGGGAATACCGATGCCTATCACTCTATTGGCAAAATGTACTATCTGGGAGAAGGTGTGGAAGAAGATCATAAGACTGCATTTGGTTGGTTCAAGAAGGGGGCAGATCTTGGTAGTGTTATTTCACAGTATAATCTTGGAAAGGCATATGAATTTGGTGTAGGTACCCAAAAGGACTTGTATAATGCTTGCGTTTGGTATTCCAGAGCATCCGAGAGAGGGGATAAGAATGCACAGCGGCATTTGGCATCAATGTACTACGATGGACGGGGTGTGCCACGAAACTTTAGCGCAGCGTTTGACTTGTATACTCAATCCATTGAAAAGGCTGATAAGAGAGCTTACTTTGATCTAGGATGCATGTTTGAGTCTGGAAATGGAACACAACGAGACTATACAAAGGCAATGGAGTTTTATAGAAAGGCGGCTGATTTGAATGTGGTGGAGGCGTTTACTGCCATCGGAAGACTCTATGAAAACAGTCGTGGTGTAACCTTGGATTATACCTCAGCACATGAGTGGTACACAAAGGCAGCAGAACAGGGAGATATCAATGCTCAACTAGCAGTAGGTCTTTTGTATAAGAGAGGGCTTGGCATAGATCAAGACATCGAGTTGGCGCAGGAATGGCTTGAAGAGGCTGCTTCTAACGGAAGTGAAGAAGCAGAACAGCAACTTTATATAATGTATAAGGAAAGTAAAGGAACCATGAAGAGAAAACGCAATGTGTATGAAGGTGATACCGGTGAAAAAGTGGATAAAGCCTTTGAAGCTACGGATGAGGACGATGAAATAAGAGAAGGACACATTCAAAACGAAGAGATGGAAACAGAAATTGATAGTTTAAATGAAAACAAAAACGGAGAAGCAGCCACATACTCTATTCCAGATAGTGTTACCAACAATTCAAGTCTTCATAATGATGAAAATACCAGGCCTAGCAAACATACTAAAGTCATTCAATCTGATGTATCTCCAGATATAAATATTACTCCAGAGCCTGAAGCAAATACAAGTGTGGGTTTAAGTACAAAGACAGATACAAACACTAGTTCAAGTAGAGAGTCAAGCCCAATCAAAGGTCCAAGTGCAAGTGGAGATACAAATCCAGTTAATGATAATAGCTCTAGTCAAGACGTGACATCGAAAACAGATATCATTCCAGACTCGAATGATTCTGAAAACGTAGATACTAGTGGTAATCCGGATTTAGATACAAACCCAAGGGTAGATTCTAGTTTAGACTCTGAACCTGACGTTGATCCAAAACCTAGCGTCAATACTAAAGCTAACACCAAATTGAAAGTGATTGCCAGCCAAAAGGCAAATCCAAGCACCACAAACGTAAAGGTAAAAACAAGGGCAAAAGCAAAAGCAATGGCAAGTGCAAATGTAACCACAAATACACGTTCAAGAACTAGATCAGGTGGAAAAAAGTAAATATTCAAAAAGTACAGAGTAGTAAACTTGACTATTCTCCAACTTTTTTTTTTTTTTTTGCCCTGCGTTTAATCAAAATGGAATGTCAAATAAAAATTATAATTAAATGCAAATTTATTTCATTTATTTATTTCTGCACAGAACTTTATAAATAGCTATAAAGAGAAGGCCGATTGTATGATTAAACCAAAGGTTTTTTACATTCAGGGCACCTCTGTCCACTTGGATCTTTAGCTATACGGCGAATAAAACCACATTCTCTTTCCAAGATGTGGTTACAAGGTAATCTAACTGATATTTTTGTTAGACAAGGTCCACAGGGCTGGTAGCATTGACGTTGACATTGATGCCTACAGTCAAGAATTTTTTGACATTGTAATTTACAATCTACTCTACTATGATCATACGGATGACATTTAAGTTCACACTAACAATAATAATAATAAAAAAAAAAGCTGGATGGGTTACTTTTGAGTTGCTCTTTGACGATCTACCCTAAATAATAAGTTACCTTGTGACCACATGATAGTTTTTCTCCACAGTTCTTTGTACAACCACCTTGATCTACCTCACTAAAATCAACAGGCCATTGCACCTCAGTGGTAGCCTGATGTCTTGAGCATTTTAATATTAATTTTGTTCCAATCATGGTGGCATTTTGTTCTTCAGAACGATCTTCTAGACTGGCTACAATTTCATTCCATAAATCACTTCGTTCACATAATAAGCTAGCATTTCCCAATATATACATTCCCTTTCAAAAAAAAAAAAAAAAAAGCATTGCCGTTACCATCTTGTATTGTTTCTCTCCATTTCAAGTGTCTCTTACCTGTTTTGCTCTCGATAAACTCACACATACACGATTTGCAACCTTCAAGAAACCAATCTGTCCACCAACATTACTACGTACAAGCGATAAAATAATAATCTTGTTCTCCTCTCCCTGATAACCATCTACACTGCTTATAAGGATATCTGAAGGATCCATCTCTGCACGTCTCTCCTCGCGTAGAGCCCATCTAATCATTGATTTCTGACCAGAGTACATGGTAATAATAGTGATATCTTCTGATCTATAGCCTTGAAGCAAGAGATACATGGATAGTTTAGCAGCCATTTTGGCTTCATGCTCATTTACTTTGGAGGCTGATTCTGCCAAATGTGTTTCTGGTTCCTGATGAGCCAAAAAGAAGAGGGACTGGTCCATACCACGGATTGGAGGAAGGATTGTGACTGCGGTATGGTCCTGAAGAGGAGGATCTTTGTAGATGGGATTGATCAGCATTCTGATTTCGGGTCTCATACGTCTTTGATGTGATAATCTTGTAAATGGGAATTTATTCATAACAAGTCGTTCAAAGAGAGAAACACTAAGTGAATGCTGCTCAGAGAGTTCATGAACTGAAGTAGAAGGTCTCAACTGTTGGTGATCACTAGAATAATAAAGGGAAAAAAAAAGTTGAGTGTCATGTTTTTAGTTTTGCATAAGCAGTATTTTCAACTTTACCCAATCAAAATAAGATGTTCCAATGATTTCGTAAGGGCCGAAATAATATGAGATTCAAGCATTTCGGCTGCTTCTTCAACTACCATGATACGGGGCTTCATTTCTTCGAGCAAATCATGGTATTTTGCAGCAGCAGTACTCGTCATGCCCACCACTCTGTTTTCACGGCAGATCTTTGCTTCATGGGTGGTCCAAATCTTGCGAATATCCTTGGAGATTTCAACGTAGCGACGCATGCATTCAATAATAGCAGCCTCAATCTCTCTGTTTCTTTGGTCAATCCACTTTTTGTGGGCCTGAAGACGAGCAGCAAGCGGCCACATGGATACATCATCCTCCTTTGCCCACTTTTCAAGTATGTGATAATCATTTTCGGTTGGCTCATTGGCCATCATATCGTTCAACTCGTCGCCACTCTTGTCATCATCATCAAAGAAACTAAAAGTAGAGGGATCGAATTCTTTTTGAGTCCCCGTTTTCTTGTAATTCACCACCTTTCTTTCAGGGCGTTCACCAGGCTCAGATTCAGTCATTTTTTGAAATGACTTTCCGATGCGAATAAACTCATTCATAAATGATCTATCTTGGTCCTCCCCTTTAAATGCCTGCTGTAGCTCTTCTAGTTCATCCTCTTCAATCAACTCACGATCATCGATATCAGCACTGAAGTCCAATCCTCTATCAGTCTCTAAAAGATCCTCCTTCAAGTCATTTGCAAGCGAATGGATGGCCCCATCATCCGTAACATATTCAATGGCATCCTTGAGCCATAGCTCCACAGGATTAACAGCGGGTTGAGCAGCAATAGGTCCGTTTGGATTACCACCTGCCCAAAGATTGGTATTTTCTCGTTTCCGCTGCTGCTGCTGCTGCTTGGGTGTTTCCTTTTTCCCCCTTTTATTATCTCTGCTAAATTTAGTCCTTCTAGTACCCTTGGTAGTGGGTTTAGCAATCACAGCAGGCTCATCAGGATACATGATAAAGTCATCATCGGAATCATCAAAGGTGACAACATTGACATCTGAACTCTTTGGCTTCTTGTCCTTGTCGACTACCCTCTTTAAGCTATCCAACTGCCTTGGGCGTAGCCCGTTGATCTTGTTAATATAATCGAGAGTGACACATGGCTTTTCATACATTTCGATAATAAGGCGTTTGATCTTGGTTTTCATTTCATCTCTAGCGCGATACAGGCCAGACATTTTTTTCGGACTCTCATGCTGCTTCTTTAATTCGTATAATGTATGTTCTTTCAAAAGTGCTGATTTGGATCGTCCTCCTACTCGAACAATATTAGGATCATGCTCAAGGACATGCTCCAGGAATTGATCCAAAGCTATATAAAAAAAAAAAAAAAGCAACAGAATGAATACATATATAAACAAACTACCTAAAACTAACATACCATGATTTGTCTGACAAATACACACAATTGGCCCGATGGATGTATCGAAATTAGTGAGTAATACACGCATAGCATATGTACCCACATACGTTTTACCAGTACCAGGAGGACCTAGATAATGCAAGGATTTAAATATACAAGACATATCATATGTATGTTCAATGGTTTGACTCTACCTTGTACAATTGCTAAATTGTTTGTTAAAATAGTACGAAGTGCATCCATCTGAGTCTTATCCATGCCCGTTCTGAAGGAGGGCCATGGGCTTGTGATATCAACAGTCCAGCGTTCATGTTGACGACTTCGCATAGGTGTAAGAACATTAATATCGTAATGCTTTCTTCTATTCGCATAATAAGGCACGAGCACCTCATTTGACAACTTTACAAGGTAGTCCGAGAAGGGCAGTTCATTAGGAGTTAGATTTTTAAATACACTCAAAACATGTCTATAAGCTTCAAAATAACCAGCCGTAGCCTCAATCATGACGTAAGTATCCTCTTCGCCGGTAAGGGGATCGCCAAATCCAAGTGGCATGTTGGGATTATCCTGTTCCAAATAAATGTCAATCATGAATTCAAACCTATTTGAGCCCGCCATCGGTTTATCACCGCGCTCAACGACCGTGGCTACCTTCAAGTCGGTCTTGAAGTGGTCTTTTGATAGTAACACCAAGGAACCTGGGATGAGTCTCTTTGACTGTTCCCAGTTTACTCGGACATAGTAAGGGAGACGAAAGCTGATTCGATAGAGGACTTGTCTTGAGCCAAACACCATCGAATTGATATGTACCTATACATATTATTCTAGTGATTAATACCTGTTTCATAATAATGGAACGATGGTGCTTGCATTCACCATGAAACCCAAATTTATCCGTTTTTAAAAATGGTTACATACATGTTCGTAGAGACGATAAGGTTGAGGTGCCATGTTTTCCTCCATTGCCTCGCCATAATCCGCTCTATCTTTAAGTGCTTTGTGTGTCTCTCTATAACTGCGAACCGCCTTTTGCATAGGTATAAGACAATCATTGCGCATCAGCTCAAAATGTGTGTATAAATACTGATCTATACTATCATAGGCGCTCCTTGTTTTATTTACAGGTATATTGGGTAGTGGTAGTCTATAACTTGGTATATTCGAGCCATAGTCATCTTCTGGTTGCTCCACTGGATCTAGCATTAGGTCGTCATAATCTGGTAGGATTGACTTTTCTCTGAATTCAGTATAATCGGTTACTTTCGTAAAGACTGGGAGTTCAGGTATTTCTGTATTGAGTCGAAAGGTGGTTTCTTCTTTTTTACTATAGCGATCCGCTGTTACATGTTCATCCGCATCGGTAACGCTATTCCAAGTGTCTGCGTAGATTGGTCCAGAACCCCAGCCTTGTTGTGCATCAAATGCCCAACTGTCAGAAGACTGATTGTTAGCTCCAAAATTGAACTTTGATCGATTTGGACGCGGTTTTTCTTCGCTAACATCAAATTCATTTGTATTGATATTCAAGGTAGCATTGACAACAGTTGGGCCAGCAGTTCTATTTTTATTATTACTGTTAATAAGAACAACGGTGAACTATTGCATGTCCTTTTTTTTTGATCACTAACATTGGTGAGTCCCAATATTCTGCGGGATTTGGAGGGCCACGAAGTGTATTGCGTCTCTTTGACATTACTTTGAGGTGAAAGAAGTACGAAAATAGGACCGAATCGCCATATCTGTGGCCAAACTAAAATTTGAATTAATTTCTTATAAAGTTGGATTTATTCAGCTAGATTTAAATGCTTCAAATCTTAATGCTGATAAAATCATACCTTTTTATCAATAAAATAATAATAATTCATAAGATAAGTTATAAAAGTGCATCCTTCGTCATGAGTCAACCATATTGATGTTTAGCACTTTCTATAATACTCGGAATGAACTTAGCGAGGATATCTTTAATGGCAGAAGACTGAGAATCTACTATTCTAATTGAAAATGGAAAGAACAATGGCTTGATCATTTGTTTTGAAAACAGGCCCAAGAACGCCATGGAATAGTCTACCATTTAAGAATAAATATATCTATCAATAGCATAAGGAAGATGTATTATTGAGAATAATGTACTCCGTTGATTGCGGAGTGTGAATGTAAAAATCAACTTTTGACTGTTCAAGGACCCTTCATTCTTTCACTTTTCTTTTTTGTATATACATATAGAATCTAATTTATTACATTAACCCACAAAAATGGCATATACACCCACACGCGCATTCTTTCGACTCTCAAAGCAAATCAACAGTGTAGGCCAAGCACGCGCAGTATTCAAGACACTCGGTTCTTATGGCGAAATGGTGGAATATAAAGTGATGAGAGTATGTTGTTTGTTATTTTTTTTTTAACAAGATATTAAATATTATTATTAGTGTCCAGAAACCTATAAATATCTTCGTTATGGTTTTGTTGTTTATAAGAATAAGGAACAGGCAGACAAGGCCATTTCTGAACAGTTTATAAAGGTGACTTCAGAGTTGTTTGATTCAGCAGTGGATGTTAAATTGGAGAAGTCTAATCATAAGCGCCAACAGAAATAAACAAACTAAAAATGTAAATATATAAGCCCATCCGATTTTGTTTTTTATGCTGTATGAAATAGCAGGGGGTTTTTTTTGTGCATATTATGCAATGAAACGATGCTCTCTGTTACTGTTGTAGTGGTTTTTATTGAAGGTAATAGAGTTGATCACTATGAAAGAGTAATGCACTGTCTGAGTGTATATTATAGAGCTTATAATAACTGTGGTGAACACATGGATATTATATATATAGTAAAAATTGAAATCCGGGGTAGAAATAACTTCTCTATGAAGAGAACATATACATTTCAAATAATGACACTTTGTTTACAAGGTTCAGAAAAACCAATAATAATACTCTATAATAAGAGCAATAGAAGTATGCTTATCAACATATCGAGTTTTATGAGTATTGGGAAATAATATTGTACTGCATTGTGTTTCTGCTATTTGTTTATACTATAATAATCCTTATTAATCCAAGTCTTGTACCATTCAACATACACAATGCATCTTTGACAATAGCTTATTTGGCAAGCCAACAAACAAAATTTTAATTCTGCTCTACATTTAATAAATAAATAAACATTTAATATATTTGATTTTGACTCTATTCAAAACAATGTTGGCAGCTGTTTTTTTTATTGATTAGCAATGGAGCAATCACATTCATATTGCATCTCTTTCTTGTGGCATGTGTTAGAATATACAACAAACATGTTACTTTTACTATTACAATTGCATAGTAAATATATCTTATCCAATTCCTCTTTTATTTGTAAATCAATCGCACTGACCACCTTTTTTTTCATATTCACATTCTTTTTATTTGTTTGTTTGTGATACTTTTTTCTTTGCTTTTGTTTTATTTTGTCAATGTTTGTTTTGTCATACTCTAATGAAACACCACGATGTTATTATATCATATGATTTGAAGAACTTGTGGCCAAACAGCCTGATTGTGCGATATGCCTTTTTAGAGTTAAAATGAGGGGGGTTTCGTTTGTTTATACTTCCTTTTATGTACTACTTATCGGCATACACTCCGAAAGATGGAGGTGTTGTAATATATATCCATATATAACATTGTATTATCGTCGTGTATAAAGTGAATATGTTGTAAAAGCACTGTGAACAAGTGACAATATGCTAATGAGACATGTACAAGTTGTGTCTGTATGTGTGTGTATAGTGTGTGTGTGTGTGTATGATACAAGAGTGTTTGATCTGCAATGAATGCATCGAATTGATTATTAAATGTGGTTACTTTCACAATAATAATAGTATTTTTAACTTTTATATATATATGAATGAATGGAAATTTATCTATTTGAGTGATAATTTTGAGATTGAATGATAGATATAAAAGTACTTTCTGCTTGATTGTTATTGTTCCTGAACCGACCTATGTTTGTTTTGTTTTGATTTTTAGAAAGATGGTGTTCTTCAGCCCTTTGAGTAAACAAACAAACAGGCAAATAAATAAAAATAGAGTTTTGTTTATCTGTCTCAACAGCATGATAAAATGTATTAGAAATAAATTAACAAATAATATCATTCTTGGCGAATCATTTTTTGTCTGCATTATTAATAGTAATGAAGTTGCTATCTCTAACCATTTCAAATAAGAGAACGATTATTTTAGGATTTACCAAAACGGTACTTGCCGACAACTTGTATTTTGGTGAATGATAGCGTTTTTTACTCGCTCCTTTTTTTTAAGAAAATAATAATAATCACATCCTTCTCATATACAATCGAGGAATACTATTCACGAGAATAATGTATGGAATTCAATACAAATAAAGAGAGTAAAAGGGGGCACACTCACATCGAGTCGGGTCTATCAGCCGATGGCTATCACCAGTGAGGACAGATTTTCAAACAGAAAAGGGACAATGGCCCAAACTTATTATCAACAGCTGATCAGGTGTCTTTTGATTTTATTTTTATTATTACCCAGAAAAAAAATTGTGTAGTTTATTTGTTTTCTTTCTTTTATTTTTGTTTTTTAAAATAAAAATAATAATAATAATAAAAAGCCTTGTTGAAGTAATATCTTTAACCACATCAAAGAAGTACCATCTCTCAAAAAGATTTTTTTTTTTCTTTAAAAAAACAGCAACCATCTGTAATGACTGAACTTCACAATTCAAACAACGCATATAATAACTCCATGGAGTGGCTTGATCGTGGTATGAAAAAAAAAACCAGATGAATAAAACGATCCATAATGATAATAATAGCTAAATCGTATATAATAGCCTCGTCTCCTTCATCACCTGTTACAAATCCTACTCCAGCAGAAATGAACAACAATCGCTTTTCAGCATCTTTTTACCAAACCCAACTCCCACCCATCAACGCGCCTTCTACATCATCTCTAATGAATACCGAACATAATTCTGCAGTACATGGTTCAAATTTCACACATTCTAATATCAACAATGAGTCACTTCTGGAGGATGATGCGGTACGTCGTTCACTTCCAGTAAATATATCACATCCTTATGCCCATGCTACTGCAAGTGGCGAATCACATTGGATACCGGGCGAAAATCCCACTAGTATGGGCCCAGGATATTCCCCCAAAGACTCCTGCGATCTCTCGTATGATGGGGAGGACTATCATCATAATCATGGACAGCCCACTCCTTCTCCATCTGCATCTACAGATCGTAGTAGATCAAAAAAGCAGCGTGTACCTTCAACACGAGAAATACATGTTGAGAGAAATACAGAAGGAAAACCACCTTATTCTTATGCTACTCTTATCAAATATGCTATTGAAAATAGTCAGCGAAAGAAGCTTACTCTTAGTGAAATATACCAATGGGTGATTGACCATTATCCATTCTACGGTACTGCAGGAACTGGATGGAAGGTTTGAATCTATACATATATATGTATAAATATTTACTTGTTTTAACGCTTCATAATTTAGAATTCCATACGTCATAATCTTTCACTAAACAAAAGCTTTGTTCGCGTTGCTCGGCCCATCAATGAACCGGGAAAAGGCTCATACTGGCAGGTGGATTATCGAGCTGCTGAAGCAGAAATGAGATCTAAGTCTTCTATGGCTGTAAAGAGTCGATCCAATAGATCTGGTAGTGACCCCATGGGAAGCCCATACCGACCTGATTCGTGGGGCTCGATGAATCCTACTACATTTAGTGGCGGAAATCAACGGTTCAATAGAGACTCTCGTTCCATGTCGCTTGATTCTAATTCCGGAAAAATGGGTGGCATTCCAAACGGGTTTACCGCTAGTAACTCTAGCTCATCCATTTCATCATCTCTCTCTGGGGCACATCATCACAATGGAGGGTATCCAGGATATTACGGAAATACTTATACATATAATAGACCTGTAGGTCATCCAAATCATCCACAGCATAGGCATAGCACTGAATTCCCCCGCAACAATGCAAATTTTTTATCCACAGGTATATAAAGGATTTACATTAATAAATAAATAAAAGCAATAAAACAATAACAAACAAAAACAAACAAAACCATAACAAAACAAAAATACCAATATTTGCCTTCATTTTTTTTTTTTTTTTTGATTTTGTGATTTTTACAAAACCCTCCAGGTTATGATATGTCTACAATGGATGAAGTGAATTCACATCATCACTATCATCATCCCTATAATAACTCCATTCAAAATAATAGTCAGCGTTCATATCCTAATCTAAGCTCACTTTATGAAACAAGAACTAATATTTCCTCCTTTGGACATTCCGTCTACACTGGATATAACTATGGGAGTATTGATAATGCGTCTACAAAATAGCAGCAGAGATGAAACTGTATAGATAATGGTGATATATCAAAATGACGATATAAAATAATCCAAATTCTTGTATTCTACCCTCACACTTCCGTTGACCAAAAAAGCCTCACTTCTGTTGCTAGTGATGTATATCCAAAACACGGCATGGATTTGGTTTTGTATATTGTAGTTGAAAATCACTCAACATTACTATTTCATATGCTATACAAATAGAATCTTTTTGTGTCATCCCTCTTTAGTCATAGAAACAGAGTTAATTTCTTTTTTATTTACACATCCCACTATACAAATCCAATACTTTTCTCTTTCAATTTAGTATGTAATAGAGAAACGCTAACTTTGATGATGAAGTTATTCACTAATAAAGTCACACGACAAATAACAAAAAAAGAGAATAAAGTCGTATCTATTTGTTAGAAAAGAAAAAAAAGCCACATCTTCTCACGAAGCGAGGGGTTCATATGTTTCTATTTCTTTTGTTTTGAAGGTTCAGGAAATTAGCGATTGGTGTCCATGTGAGATACTTGAAAGGGCAAGAGATAAGAAAAAAAATGGGGGGGGGTGTTTAAGCGTAAGAGTATCAGACATAGATGTATCGAATAGAGAAATAAGTACCTATTTTTTTTTTTTTGTAAAGTATGCTTATAAAAAAACATTGCTATTCATTTTCAACACATTCCACTAAGGTGAATTTTCATATTCTAGATTTTTTCTTTCTTTCACTCCGTGTTGCTCTTTCATAAGGAGGGAGGTTTTTTTTTTTTCGTTTTATGAAAATAGAACTTGATACAGACAAGTATTGGATGATAAGTATTTCTATCCATTGTATTTACACACAATATAAAGATATTTATATATAAATATATATATATTCAAGCACAAATAGCTGAGGATGAACTATTTTGGGCGAGAGTGCCCAGGCCTTTTTGTTTAGCAAAGTAGAGACCATCCAACTTTTTGCATTTTCATCAACCACAGTTTTTGAACGAATCAACCATTTCTTCTAGCCTATTAGCCTTACAGGCACCGAGAAATAATCAGTGCATGTCGCTTACAGTTTTTCGTTTGTAATGATACAGGAATCGAAAGAACAGAGATATTTTTTTTGCAGTTGAGCTATCTACAGCAAGTTATGTCAATTTCTGTAGAATATCTTGTATTTTATTTCCAAGTGTCCACGATTACTTGTCTCCGCAATAAGTAAGATTCATTCAATTTGATACTTTTGCTTCCCCAAGAAATCATGTGCTTTTGGCTCAAAAAGAATGTTTGATTCCTTTCCTAGAAACAATATCAAGCTGCCTTTTATCAACATATTCATTTTTTTAATCGTCACCTTTTATCAAGCAAACGTTCCTATTGCCCAAAAAAAAAAGGACATTCCTCCTCACTGATATCTTTTGGAAAAAATTGGCCACATGTTGCAGTATAGTGACCAATACACCATTTTCTACGATATATTTCTGCCGATATGGCGGATAAGGCAAATCTCTCTGAAGACAATAGTCCCTCCTTTTTCAAGAACTAAACTGATTTAATAAATTGGTGTCCTTCTTTCTTTCCCACGAAATAATATTACAACGAACAGCATTTTGAGCCTCAGGATTTTTTTTTTTTTTTTTGAACACCAATACTCCACACACTCAATTCGTAGCTGAGTGAACTTTAGGTTCATCTATCTCCAACTGTGCTGATGATACCAAACCATAACCTTATGTTTTTAATAGTAGAGGTACCCTTAATCAATTATTAAAAGTAAAAGTGTGTAAATTAGAATAGCTTCACCTTGTTTTACTAGTTTCTTACAAGCTCAAGGTCATCAGGAGCAATAGGTTTTTTTTTTATCAAAACCAATGTGTTTTATTAACACTTGCTTACTTCCTGTGTAGAACATGTAAAGCTATATACTTTGACTTTTGTAACTGACGTCGTCATTATATTTATAAGGATCGGGTGCTTCACCTCTACGGATGGTAGCAGCTTATTCTGTTAAAGAATTTTGGTTACTGCTATTGATTGTCCCGCTGAAGTCACTTTTCCATTCTGATTCAAGTGGAGAAAAATTCTTTTTTGACTTTTTATCTACATGTTTTTTTCTTATGTTGGTGTATCCCAAATGCATCCTAATAAAGCATATATCCGATTCCACGGTTGTACAAATGGATAACAGATAAACTGACCATAACGAACTCCTCTTTTCGTGAGATTACTAAGTTGGTTGAATTTTTTTTATTGTTTTTAATTAAATCCATAAATGATGTTATCCTCAGGGACAATTGAAAAAAAAAAAAGTTTGATGCCAAAAAAAAAGCGAGATAAAAGGAAAGAAAAACAGAGACGCATCTAACCTCTTAGATATTTACATTTCCATCCCTTTCATTCTTTTCATTGATTAAATAAGACAAGATCCCCAGCGTTCGAATGGAGGGCGATAGACTGGTGTCATTCCAGTACAAATTTGGGTCTGAGCATGATGAGATTTAATTACTGAAGAGGAGTAAGTTCCAGTATTTGCATCGTAGTGAGCCAATGTCATGCCCAATGGTGGTGTAGAAGGTCTGGGCGGAGATGTGTAATTAGTAGATTCTTCCATGGGACTATCAAGAGTGGAAGGTGGTGTATTTTGAGAGAAATAGTCATTGGTCGTAATAGGTGTTTGTTTATCCAAAAAGGGTCGTTTTACACTCACGTCCTAAAAAAAAGATAGGACTATTTAATTAGACGACAAGAGTTAATACATTTTTATAATTACCTCAATTGTGTCGTTTTTTCTTTTTGATTGACTTGCTGTCGACATTGTTTGAATCATTTTTATTATTATAATGGAATTTTTAGTACAAATCTATTATGAGAGAAGAGGAGAAAAAAGAAGAAAAGCAAGAAAGTCTGTCTTGCTTTAAACCTTTGAGAACTGTGACTGTATCGGATATTAAAGAAATGACAAATAAAAATCTTTTTATGTTTGGCCGAATATCACCAGTTGAATTCTAATTTGAATCTGTTGGTTTCCGGACTTTGCCGGACCATACATCTACTTGAAGATGCTAAATGTAATAGAAAGACGCTAAAACCTAAATCTCATATATATTATCTTGCAAGATAAATAAGATAAATAAGATAAACAGTTCACTACTATTCAGGTTGGAAGCATATGTGGTGTAAAAGACAGAGTGCTTAAAAGACCTATTTTCTAAATCAAGTACCATCCAAGGAGGTAAATTTTTTGTTTTGAAAATTAATATGATATCGTCATCGTTTTTATTGTAGTCTAAAACCTCTATTTTCATCCTTAGCTTAACCCCTTGCTTCTTCTCCAGTTTTTAAGACTTGGAGTTACAATATAATGGAGATTATTTTAAGAGCCTTGAATTAGGATATACCTAAGACCGAAGGGGTTTTCAGATGTATCAAGACTCTTTTTAAAGAATAAAAAGTCATAAGCCATCCTTGAAAATAAAAATATAGCTCATTTTGTTAATATGTATATCTCTTAACTTGTGTTTGGTTCACACACTCCTTTTATATAAGGTCAATTTCTAAAAATAAAGTGCTAGCTATAGGAGCACTATTTGATTGGCTAGGTCTATTAAAAATCAATAAATGAAACACCAAAATTTTTGACTGTAGGATGAATGAGTGAAGAAAACCAATGTGATAACATTAAAGTCGGTACGGATATTGTAAATAAATCGGATACGATTGTAGAAATCTAGGAAAGATGGAACAATATAATAAAAATTAAGAAGGTAAACAGGTATTTAACATTATAGAAAATTAAATTGGATTGATGGGAATATATGCATTATGAGTCGAAGTCTCTTAATAATTCGAGCATCCATCCTCGTTGGTTATGGCGAATTTTATCCTTCTCTTTGTTCATTTGTGTTTAGGATGCTATTCTTGTCAACTGTATCAATTATCAAACCGTAATCAATGATACGATCAACTAGTTGATTAATATATAGCATATTAGCACCTCTGAATGAATTACCTACCTCATAATTTTTCGTATTTTAAACGTTTAGCTAACTCTATTAGTTACATGATTAACAAAGTAACGAAGGACATAAGCAAAGGACTATACTAACCTTGGGATTTTTCTTTGACAACCTTGAATATCAACAACCTTAAGTTCATCAATAGAAGCAATTTAATTGTTATGTTTATCTGATTTCCATAGTATATCAATATAATCAGACGAAAGCAACACATTCACTTCTTTTAATGAGCCTTTATTTACGAATAAAAAATAAATGTGAGCCAGATCTATACTGTGAGGATAATGAACTAAAGTCGGAATTGGAAAAATCAGTTAGCCTAAATGGTTTCAAAAGTGACATACATTTTTAGACTTACCAGCACATAATAATAATTAATGAATTTTGGATTTACGCACATAAGAATGGTTAGATTTGAGTACTTCCTTATACCATTGAAACTTACCATTGTATTTCAAGCTTTAGAGCTTGATGCCACAACCTCGTTTCTTGTACCTGAAAGAGGCGGTTGTTGTTTAGTATTACCAGTATTAAAGTGACTGGTTTTGGGATCGAGAATTGGAAAAGGCGCTCCTCTTAACAGGCGAGAGACACCGTGTAGACCAATCAATAATGCAGACTGTTTATCGCGAGATTGCACGGCTTGACCAACTTTAAATGCAACACAGTCTGGATTGATGCAAATGGCGCTTCCATTGCTATCAACTCTTTTTACTTTACCATGGATCTTCTTTTCCTTCTTTGGATGCACTACCTTTTTGAAACAATATACACAAATTTGCGACGAGTTGTGCTCATTGGTTATACAGGATTCTGCATATCTTCCATGAATCTTCGCTTTCCATGTACCACCGTATATGTTATACCCTCTAATGGTGCTTCCAACGCCAGTTCCTCCGTCTCCAATCATCATGATGAGCTGCTTTCTGCTCTTCTTATCAGGGTCTGAACTGATGACATACTTCCTTTCTTTTGATGCAATCCTGTCCTTGAACTTCTTGGCTTGGATTTCCTTTGTTCTTCTTTTTTTAATGAATGCGGGTGAGTGGTAAAATTCCCGGAGAGTATTTGCAACAGCTTCACGGCCCAAGTGAATGTCAAATACTTCTTGGTGTGAAGTAGCATCTTTTAAAGATGAACGGGAAAGCTCTTCTTCGGTTTCCAATACTTTTTTACCAGCAGAACTTCTCTTCTTCCTTTGATTCCGCCAACGCCTCATGTAAGCTTCATTGGTGCCTATATCGATATCTTTGGATGATATATTAAACGGTTTTGGAATCGGTTGAAACCTTTGCGCTGATTCTGATCCTTGCTCATCGTGTAAAGCTTCATAATAGTTGTACAAGGGCAAGGGAACTGCAACAGTAGACGTCATTATTTTTAATCCATTATCAGTTCCTGAGAGCACCAATTATTCGAACGGTTTTGGCACCAGGAAGAATATGGAGGTGGTGAATAAAGTTTAAACCATGAGCGTCACACAGCTTGTTGATTTTACTAATATCGAAAAATGCATTGAATACCGCATCTTTACATGACAATGCCTCATTTTCAGACGTTATTGCTTCTCCTTTGTAGTCATATATTTCAATTCCTTCATCCGAGTTGGAACAAAACATATTAAATATAATTACGGTGTCCAAAGCATACGCTGAAAGTGATGTTACTGAAGAGAGAGGGCATATCTCGCACCGTTTGCCACCATAACCAGTAGCTGTCAATATACTATTTGTCAATATAACAAGGGGTAGTTGATACGCTATTGTGCTCATCTGTGTTTTTCCTGGAATATATGGTGCAATACTGTTTAACCAAGACGTGCATAGAGTAGCTTCGGCATCTGTTATACTTGACATCTTAGTTTTGAGGTCATGGGATGTGTAAGTGACTTTGCGAGAGAACAATAGAGATCGCATGACTGAAACAAGGAACCTTATTCGTCTACCTAACATGTCACCTGAAAGAATATCTTCTTCACCATCAACTGCACTTTCCAATAACTATTATTCACCAATTGATTCATGTAAAACTGGACTTTCATTGACAATTGGTTCAGCTTCATCCATATCAATATCCTAAAAAAAAATACATTAATAAGTAAATATATAATTATAGTTTGTAGACATATGATTCAAGTAACTACATACTTCTGGTGCAAACTGTTTTTTATAAAACTCAATACGCTTATCACAGCGGTCCACCAACTTTTGATATTTATCTTTGATGTTTGGATCATTGGAGATGTTTGCTTTGCGTAGATATTTCATTCTCTTGTATTCTTGTACTCTAAAGGTATTTCTTTTCTTGTCTCTAGTAATCTTTCTGGGGTTTACGTTTTGCTTTTTGTTTTGAAGACTCTTCACAAATTCTTGAAAATCTTTATGCTTTTTAGGCGCCAAATGAACCTTGAGTAATACCGTCAGCAGATTATTAAGTGATTTTGTAAATATACCAGTGCCCTTCCACATAGTGTTAATATTGGCGCAGTACGTTCCCAGAGCTGACGAAATAATAGCAGGCTCTGACTGTGTTTTGAGAGGAAAGGTTCCGTCCTTTGGAATCAAACGTAAAATGGCTCTATGTAGTGGATGCTCCCTCAGAGTTTTCTCGCTGATTCCCTTTGGGCCAAAATAGCTCGAATGAATATTCTGTAGATGCTCTTGAGTAAAAAGTCTTGAAAAATCAGCTTTCGGGGCATCATCAGGGTCTTCTAATACTATATGGCTTGTTAATGGTGATGGGATAGGCATGTCCTTCTCCATTTGGAAGTCTTTCGGGAAAAAACCGGGAGACGTGGCCACTATTGAAAGGAGCCAGACGGACAGTGTCTTCATCTTTGACAAAGCAATGTCTGCCTATAGCCATCATTATTGCGTATACAAGTGCACAAAAATTAACTGAATAGCTTGAGGATGTCTTGACTGTTTCTTCTATTTTATTGTAGAAGACTTCTTGTAACTCTTTAACAACTGAATCTTTCTTCTAGATAGTTTTCATTGGCACAGTAAATGTTCTTATCTGCTCTGAAGTTGATGCTTTTTCTAACGGATTTTGTGCTTTACTTGAAGAAGCCGGCTCTTGTGGGCGAGAACTACTGGATGATTCCTGGTCTTGAATTTCTTTCTTTACTTTATCATGAATTGAATCATATTGCGATTCAACAAGATCCGTCCAAATTTTTGCACCAGTTTTAACTTTGTATTTGTTCCGCAAGAAGTTTTCAGTTGTGCCTACACGAAAGCCATGTTGTTCGTCGGTAGCAAGTTTGATCCCTTTTGGCAAGGTTTTTGACGCCATCAGCTTGGTTTTGAGAGTGACCATATTTTTATTTGCCTTGATATTCTGGAGTATAGTCGCCTCTATGTTAGCAGAAATAGTTTCTTGTATTGCACTCAAAATATCGTCGTTTGTTGCATCTGTGTATTGTCTCCTTTTACGTGTTTTTGCTTTACGGAATACAGCAGGTTTAATGACCTTCTCCTCCTCTGAAAACTCTTTCTGTGCTCTTCTTTCATGCTGCCCCATCTTATTATCTTTTATTTACAATATATTAGTTTGGTGCATATCTCTGTAAATTTTTATAATACCTGGTTTGTAGAATATAAATGATTAAAGAGAAGAAAGGCAGTGGTTTAGAATAATCTGGATCAAAATGTTTTGATGTATACTCAAAATGTTGTCAACGTCACTTTTATTATTCATATTAGATTTATCAATTTGTGTACTTGATTACTTTTAGATGACTCAAAAGTTGGTTTGGCCCTTTTTACTTCTTGTGTACTTATTTATTTGAATTATAAGTTGTATCTTGAGCTTTTTATTAAATACTTTACTTGTATGTTTTCCCTTACATACAGAGACATTTATCAAGATGTTGTGAAACAACTGAGTAAACATCCATAGAGTATATAAATGACAATAAATGAATAACAGGTTTGGTATGTATATCAAAATGTAATATACCTAATAGATAATGTGTGTATATACCTTATTTTTTGTAAATGTGACAAAGAGAAGAACCGTAAAAGCTATATGGACAGAAAAGAAAGATCTTAGCATTCTAATGATGTTATTCTTACAACTTTTCTTTGAATATAAATACCAACATTTAACTTTTTTTTTTTGTTTTTAATTTTCTGTTCTTTTTATAAAAACCCAAGCTATTCTCATTGAAAAAAAAAAAAAACTCTTTTATCCTATTTTTTTAGCAGATTCGTAATATATAAGTATTATACAAATAATACTTCCATTTTACTTTATCGTTTCATAGTAAAAGCTGTTCACAAAAGGCATATTTTTATGTACTAAAAATCATAAACTCTTTGAATTCGTATATATTTAGCACCATGTGATATAGCAGGTTTTTAAAAAAAGGGCCATTAAAAATAAAATAAAAAAAATAATAATGACGTCATGTTTAATTTTATTTATAAATCATTTTTTTCTCTCATCTTTTTTCTCTTTGCTCATTTACTTTTCTTTTTTACACCCTATAAGCATCTGGGCAACAACAGTGATCTTTTCCATGGCAGTATACTATAGGTAATGCTATGATCGTAAAGACACGCAGAGTCGGAGTAAATTCCATCCTTATAGAAAGCTTCAACAGCTTTTGGCTTCAACGCCTTGAAGGTGAGTTTGTGTCAAAGCAGATTTGTCTTCAGATGGATCTATTCTGGGTAAGGAAAAACAAAATAGTGGCGAAATGATCAAAGCTATATTTGTTGTTGTTTGGATGCTCGTCTTTTATTTTTAGCACACACTCCTTGACAATGACACTGAGTGAATGTCTACCCCCCAGGGCGTTGAGTTGTTGTTCAAGAGTGCAGTGCGCCTTCCCCCGTTTGCCACGGAGCTTTTGTCGATGGCAGTATAGCATGAGTACTGTTATGGTTGAAAGGTCAGGATAGGTTCTATTACAAAGCTTCAACAGCTTTTGGGCTTCAACAGCTCAACGTAGGTTTGTGTAAAAGCAGATCTGCCCGTAATGGAATGTGTTCTAGTGGCAAACACCAAGAGAGTCGCCAAAGGTGAGGGTCCACGTCCCGGCTCTTGGGTACATTTATTTTTATGAGATAAAAGATAGATGTAGCAGATACACCTTCATTTGTTTTTTTGTTTTTTTTTGTAAATTCACTATGAAATAATAAAGTATGCTTTTTTAAAACTTAACATCTATGGTCTTTCATTATAAACTTTTCCTTCGTCTTTCTAATTATACCGTTATTTATTGGAGTAAAAGAAAATAAGTGTTGTGGTTTGTGTATATTATAATAGATGTAGATGAAGTTGATTTATGTGATTAGGTAAAAGGTTATGCTACATAATACTTCATTGTTGAATTGGGTTATTTCAGCGATTGAGAGAGGGAAGAAAACAATAGATCAGGAAGAGATAATATTGATATGGAAACCTTTTAAAAAGATGGCTAATTTGATCTATTGTTTTCTTCCCTCTCTCAATCGCTGAAATAACCCAATTCAACAATGAAGTATTATGTAGCATAACCTTTTACCTAATCACATAAATCAACTTCATCTACATCTATTATAATATACACAAACCACAACACTTATTTTCTTTTACTCCAATAAATAACGGTATAATTAGAAAGACGAAGGAAAAGTTTATAATGAAAGACCATAGATGTTAAGTTTTAAAAAAGCATACTTTATTATTTCATAGTGAATTTACAAAAAAAAACAAAAAAACAAATGAAGGTGTATCTGCTACATCTATCTTTTATCTCATAAAAATAAATGTACCCAAGAGCCGGGACGTGGACCCTCACCTTTGGCGACTCTCTTGGTGTTTGCCACTAGAACACATTCCATTACGGGCAGATCTGCTTTGACACAAACCTACGTTGAGCTGTTGAAGCCCAAAAGCTGTTGAAGCTTTGTAATAGAACCTATCCTGACCTTTCAACCATAACAGTACTCATGCTATACTGCCATAGACAAAAGCTCCGTGGCAAACGGGGGAAGGCGCACTGCACCCTTGAACAACAACTAAACGCCCTCGGGGGTAGACATTCAATCACTGTCATTGTCAAGGAATGTGTGCTAAAAATAAAAGACGAGCATCCAAACAACAACAAATATAGCTTTGATCATTTCGCCACTATTTTGGTTTTCCTTACCCAGAATAGATCCATCTGAAGACAAATCTGCTTTGACACAAACTCACCTTCAAGGCGTTGAAGCCAAAAGCTGTTGAAGCTTTCTATAAGGATGGAATTTACTCCGACTCTGCGTGTCTTTACGATCATAACATTACCTATAGTATAATGCCATGGAAAAGATCACTGTTGTTGCCCAGATGCTTATAGGAGGGTAAGTTAAAAAAGAAAAGTAAATGAGCAAAGAGAAAAAAGATGAGAGAAAAAAATGATTTATAAATAAAATTAAACATGACGTCATTATTATTTTTTTTATTTTATTTTTAATGGCCCTTTTTTTTAAACTTTCTAAGTACCAACTTTTATTTTGATGATATATAAGAAAACATAAATAGCTTGTTGAGTTCTTTTTAATAATACATATATATATATATATATACAGATATATACAGATATATATATATATATTGCATAAAGATAAGTATTTAAAAGAGTATAATTTAGGGCGGAGCTCTTAAAAGAGAAAGTTACAGAGAGGAAACACTACATGATGGGTGCCATTGTAATGCTTTTACTGTAATAATATCTCAGACGCATCTCTTTAAAGATATCCCCACAGCTCAACATGATTTTGACATTGTTTTTTTCGTTTTAAAAAGAATTAAATCTATAGTTAATAGGTTTGTCGTTGTCATTTGATTTTTTTAGTTGGTGTAATTTTAATATCTGTACCAGGATTGTTGTAAACAGGAGGAGAACCGTTTATAGGCATTGGTAATCTTTAGATAATATTTCTGGGAGGTATGGAGTAAGAATCACAAATATTGCGAAGTTTGTGATTGAACTCTTGATTTCTTCTTTCAAACAACAATGGAAGAAAAAGACTCACTACTCTGAAGACAATTGTAACAATCATACATAAAAGAAATTATTTAGCCATGCTAAGCAACACTAATCAATACTAATTTAATTGATAATAATATTATGTTTATCTTTTTACAAGAAATTGTAAAACCGCTTTAATTACTGCCACAAATAAAGGACCATAAAAAAAAGGAAGATTTCCTATTAGAAATAGTACAAGTAAAGTAGTTATAATCCTTATTAATATAATAAATACAATGTCAATAGCTATATGCATTAATGATTGATGCCATTTTAATAAGTGGTTTTTTTTGTAGTGCTTCAGGTATCAATCTGCGGTTTGTGTATATATTTGTATTATAGAAAAATGAAAATTAGTCCGGTAAAATTGCATATTGGTATAGCAAGCACCGTATATTGTTTTTGAGTAGAAAGTAAAAAAAAAATGTTTTAAATATAATCAAGAAAAGTCGTTTCTTATAAATTAGGTATTCATTCTCTTTGTTCTAAACATCTATCAATCAATGATTCTATAACATTGCTGAAAAATAATGTACTTTGTCCACTTCTTTTAAGACTAAAATATTAGATTGACATAATTCTAGTTTATCATTATTTGGGGCTAAAACAAAAGTAATGAAGCTCACAGTCCCTGGTAGAATTTGCATTTTCACAAATCCAAGTCTCTGGATTTCTTAATATTATTGTTACGATCATGTGATATATGTCCAATGAAATCGGTTCTACAAATTCCATCTATAATTGAAAAAATAAGTATTAGTATAGTTTGATCCTCTTTCCACTAAATATTTTACCACTGCTTTCAATATGTCCGAAACCGCTTATACTCCCCCTGCAAATGGAGCTAAAATTATTATTGTAGGTGGCGGCTGTTTTGGTCTATCTACTGCCTATGCTCTCTCCTTGAAAAACAAGTATGAAATCTGGGTATTTGATCGCCAGCAAATCCCTGCTCCTGATGCAGCTTCAACTGGTAAGTTTTAAAATATAATTAAATACCTAAGAAATAAATTATAACGTTTGTATCAATATTTTTTTCTTAATCAATTAGACATCAATAAGATTGTGCGTATGGACTATGGAAGTTGTGCTGACTATATGCAAATGTGTGTAGAGGCATTTGGTCTTTGGCATCAGTGGAATAAGGAACGAGCTGAATTGAATCGCCCACCTGTTTTCCATCAAACAGGCGTTTTATTGTTTTCCCAGAATGGCTCCTTTTCAGAATTTGAGAAAGAATCCATTCGTCAAATTCGAGAAGCAGGTTATGGTCATTTCATTGAAATTTACGATACACCCGAAAAGCTTGTTGCCAAGTTTCCTCGCTTTGAATCCGCTGTAAAAAATGGATTCAATATTGCATACTTGAACAAAGAAGGAGGTACGAATCAAGAGATTTTTTTCTCTTACTCGTGGTAAAAATCTAATTTTTTTTGATTGTTTATGTATACAAAAGGATGGTGTAACTCTGCTGCTGCTGTTGAACACCTCTACAGCAAATGTAAAGCTAATGGTGTTCACTTTGTTCTTGGAGAGGAAGAGGGTAGCTTGGAAAGTGTTTATTGTGATCCTAAAAATCCTTCAACCGTGGTTGGTATTAAGACAAAGGATAAGAAAATCCACTATGCCGATCGTGTGGTACTCGCTACTGGTGCCTGGACGGCTAGCATTTTACCGATGTATGATCAAGTAACTGCAACTGGTCAGCAGGTCATTCAATACAGACCACCCAAAAACTATATTGATGCTTACTCAAATGACCCTGTTTGGTGTGCCGATCTTTCTGTGACAGGCTATTATGGATTTCCTGCAACACCAGGTGGAAATCTTTTAAAAGTTGGTAAACATTCTAGTGGGTATGTACAATGAATATATACAATTATAAAATTTAGATTTATACTCTTTATCAAGGTCTATTTTCAAAGAACCAACATGCGGAAATAAATTTTATTAATTCTTAGATATTTAAATCCTCGTGAGAGTGATAAAGTTTCTGTTCCTCGCACACAGGTCACACATAAAGATGACACGATTCCTATTGGTGCACTTACTGAGGTCCGTCAGTTTATGAGCCGATTTCATCCAGAAACATCCTCCATGGATATTGTTTATAGTCGTGTTTGTTGGTAAGTTTAAGTTTTTTACTTGTACGACTTGTGATGGGTATATATAAAATAACCACGATATCCAATTTAATAGGTATGCTGACTCAATTGATGGAGATTTTATTATTACCCCTCATCCTGATTATAAAAATCTTGTTGTTGCCACAGGCGATTCTGGCCATGGCATGAAGTAAGTGGGGGACGGAGATTATATATTAAAAAAGCTAAACTTTATTTCGCTTCAAGGTTTATTCCAATTATTGGTATGAAAATCCGAGATGTTATTGAGGGCAATGAAACTTACTGGACCAAAAAATGGGCATGGCGAGATATGAATACACGAGATACTAAATTAGATAGTCTTCGTCAAGATTCTTTGATTCAAAGAATTATTTTAGCTGAAGAAAACAGACCCGAGGCTCGATTTGCCACTCCAGAAGAACACAAAGCCACTAGACCAAAACTTTAAATAAATATATGTATTTAGCATTTTTTATTATTATTTTACAATTACGATCTTTAGAGATTCTGAACTTGATTATTATACACCTTATTGGCACGAAATGGCTGTATTCATAAACATACACATTTTACAAATTAAAAAAAAAATCGCTATTTCTACAGAGGGCTCCTTTCAGAGTCTTTTGTAAGTTATAAAAATACAATATAAGCACATCCATGTGTCTATATAAAAATTTGATGAAAAAATACACCAAGTCATTGTAATATAATGTAGAATCTTTTATTAACTAGATGTTATAGCTCGTATGATAACTTGTTCATTTTAATAAAATGAAAACGACTTACACTATCTTTAAGAAAGCATAAGGTAATCTTATTGCATGATAATTAACGTGGATGCTAAACGGGATCTATTTAGACGCTTAAACATACGCCCTTGTGTTATTATTCATAGAATTACATCATGAATTTGGCCCGCTTTAGTTCTGTCACCTTAGTCTCCCTTTTGACCCAATTTTCTTATTAAATACTCTCAATAATTTTAAAGTATATGGTTGGATTATTAGCCCATCTATTTGCAATGTAGTGTTATAAAAAGTTAAAGAGAGAGAGTATCATTCATTATAATACATTCAATACTATATTAAGCAG
>MU622295.1:181037-202753 GCA_025399235.1 Backusella circina FSU 941
ACAATGAGTATCCTGGCACCACTACATATACAAATAAATACTTACGGTCCAAGTGGTTCGGTAATCATCCAAAAGACACCACGTGTGATATCACCCAGCATAAACATTAGTGATGCAAATCCATGTTGCTCAACAAAATGACGTTGTATTGAGTGTGCTATTTCATGAGATAATATAACTGCAACTTTTGTTGGGTCATACTCCATATGATAAAGCATGAGATCATAGATAACAAGTAATGAACCAGCACACATTGCATTGACAGAGGTAGAATCACATATAAGGTTGATATCAAAGTCACGTTGCGGTATGGGTGGCCTAAATTCTATTCTTTCTAGGCCTACTTCACCATTATCGTCTTTTAATACAGAGTGAACAGGATCTTCTTTCTGAATGTCATATCTTCGAACAGGGTCACGAATATCGTCTACTGATACTTTTGCGATGTTGTTTACTATTGTCTGTAGCCAGAGGACAAGGTCACTATCTTTGGGTGCAATGAGCCCACGTTGACTTTCCAACAATGCATTCATTTCTGCTTTGACTATTTCAGCTTCTTCTTCTTCGGTAAGATAGATTAACCGAAGCCGGGATGTATTTGGTGCCTTGGAGAAAAATTGAAAAAGAAAAAAACATTACAGGCTAATACATATTTTTTGAACGCAATTTCAAATACCTGATCCAGGCCCACTACGAGTAACAATATAAAACCAAACAAGGGGATACTCGCCAATACTCTGGCTGTACCTTGTATTTTCCCTCCTTTGCGAAAAGTGTGTGGCAGCAGTGTAAGCGAAGTCTTTGAAGAGAGCGAAACGAGGCTGACTAATTTGCCTGTTTTTAACGCACTTAATATAATGGCTGGAATGGGTACAATTGGAACCCGAGTTATTTGCGAGGAATGGAATAATCGATGTCCCTGAATGAGAGTTGTCTGCCGGAATAGAGTTCGCCGGTGATCACACCTTGTGCAAAGGGCAGATTTGGGGAAATAGCGAGTGATGGATGAAATGTGCTTCAAGGCAATCATATTTCTTGGTATTGCTACCTGGTCGTGACACCTAGAGTTGCGGGGAGGAAAGGAACGAATAAAAATAAAAATAAATAACAATAGTTAAAGTTTACTATATAAACGCTGTCCATCCTCTAAAAAAGGAAATATCAAATTGATATTCAATTTTTTTTTTACTCGAGCAGGTTCGAATCAAGAACTTCAAAATATAAACAAATTTCAATTATTGAAATGAATAAGGAGCTAATATCGTATGCTTAAGTACTTGAGCAGGTATTACCAGCTGTAATTGTGATCTATTTTATAATAAGTGACAAGTTGTCATCAATATTTATATTTATCCTGGAAAAATTAAAATCGATTTTCTCTGGAGAATATCAAGGGTTCCTAATTAAACTTCATTCAAAATCCCAGATAAGTCCTTCATAGAACGAGTTGCTAAAGTCAGCTTTATTTCTACATCAATCAGCAGCATACTCTATGGTATATTATATAGAATCCCTAAATTAAATCGTTTCGAAGATGGCAAATGTCGACTTACATATATAGTTAGAAGAGGAAATGAATTTCTGTCAAAATGCGAATTATCAACCGGACACTACAAGGAGTATATGTTCGTGTATTCCTAAATGCCAATGATAACTCCTACATTTTTATGGGATCGTTTTGCTTTATGCCAAAACACAAATAATCAAATAAAAACTGCGAGGAACTAGAGCTTCTCATATGAAAAACTGCCAACTATCATAGTAATCCTGCAATATTATAAAGTAAATTTATGTGATGCCAAAATGCAAATTATAGACTAAACAATTCACTTATATAAGTAACTTAATTTAAAGTATTTGTATATTTCAATTTTAATTATCTTTAATGACTAAAATCGACTTCATTTTAAAAAAAAATATCCTTTTTTTAATATTAATAAAAAGATACAATGTTTCTACAGAGAAGTATTACTATACCCAGGATTAATATAGAGAGACCCCGCGTATCAGTATTCTATCAGCCAGGTACGATACATATAGCTCAATAAATGCGGCCTATGTATATTAAAGAGAAGAATGTAAAATATCTGATCAGTGTTGGAGTGACTGTAACACTAACCCATACAACAACATGCTTTATTCCAGATTTCTTATGTTCTGAATGGGGAATGTTTTTTTTTTTCGCTTCTTTGTTATCAAAGATCTTATATTACACATAAAAACTTTAATTCGGTTCAAAAAAAAAAAAAAACCAAAATGACCAATACTTTTTTTTTTTTTTGCTGATATTTCAATATTTATAGATGATCATTTATAAAAGTACCTTTCTGTTGTAGGATTTATACTTCTTTTTAAATAAAAAAAAAAGTAAATACATTTCGTCAATCAATGCTCAGGTCGATTGGTTCGCTCTTTTGGCTCCGCGTCGTATCTAAAAATAAGATATCTTCTTCAAGGACCCAGATCAAATACATATATATAAGTCAATGATGTTTATAGTCTATACTACGAGAGGTTTTAGGTCTATATAAGGAAAGTATTTTTAAATAAAAATAGTTACCCGAAGTGTACTTGGGGGGTTGACCGACAAGGCGCCCGGAGCGGTTAAATGCATGATAATACAATGTTGTCGTGTTTTAGATCGTAAGAGATATAAAAGCCTTAGAATAAGAAATAACTAGGCATACAAATGTCAAATAATAAGATGGATCAATAAGATTTAAAAATATATAAAATCCATTATTTAATCAATATGATTGAATAATGATAAACTATGAAGTAACACACAGTAAATACCAGTACCTTAGAAACAGGTCAGAGTAAACCCAAAACATTATGACAAATAGAGTATATATTATAGAATCAACTTAGATAAGATTAGCTACCTTATCTAAGAGGACAGAACAGCTTGATCTATAATATATCATGTTTGATTATATATGTAATATCATTAGATAATAGTATGCTGATGATAGAGGTGAGACATGGATCGTTTATGATGTCTTAGCTCAACAGCCGTCTTATCCATAACTCTTGTGGTATGGAACTATGGTAATAAGGATAGATAACATGTAGTCTAACTTATTGATTAAAGACTGTTCTCAGTGTTACTCAAGATAGATGTCAATAGTAGAAGTTGTACCTATTTAATAATATTCTTTTATAAATGTAATAAACATTTATATAGAATATATATTGAAACAACTCGTACCTTTACTTATGATTCAATATCAGACACCAACTAAAGGACTTCATACTGACAGTGCATTAGATAATGTCACTGAAACGACATCTGCCTAATAATAGTTTATAAATCGAACAACCTATCACTATTCATGCAAAACCTAAATTGTCAATATATACAAGGCTTGGATAAAACCAATCCAACCCGTGCGACACAATAATTCTTATTCTGAAATAATCTATCTTCGAGGTCTTAACTTCGTTTCTTATATTAATTTCTTTTGGTATAATAAAATTCTCATTCATCTCATCAAACCTTTTGATCTTTGTTAAATTAAGTGTGGATTTGCTGAAATATCACAGAAGGAAAGTCTCCAGGAAACTTCAAAGCCAGTCTTTGTTTTAACTGCTCTAGTGTCAAAATGTTTTCATTATCTTCATCATCAATCAAGTTTCTTAAAAACTCAGAATGTCTATCTTCAATTGCTACATTTCGACGACCACCACGAGTTTTATATTCTACTGTACCTATTTGACTGTCAAAAATAACAATAGGTAAGCTAGGCAGAATGGATACTTTACAACTTAGATCTACGAGACAATGCACAAGAGGCAGATAAGGTAATTTAGTAAGGAGAGACAAGAATAATAATAACGACAATAAAGAAGTATTTTGAAAGATATATTTATTATTAAATAATAAAAAAGTACAGGATAACTGATATCGAGAAAAACATGAAAAAGTCATGGCTTTATATACTTTTCTCGATAATTACAAAATACTAAAAATAAACTAATTCTAGAACGAATATCAGAATTATGCAAAGCATGCTCAACAGGCTTTGTCTATATTAAATAACGTGTGTTCTAGAAAGTTAAATCCATTAATTAATAAGTGGCGTTGACAGAACAATCGATCAGATATGATAATATAAATAAAGATGCAGATCGATTTATGAATGAGAATGGAAATATTCAATGTATACATTTGAATATAATATATAATTTCTTAAACTGATAACGTGTATGGATTGAAGATCGATCAAGATATTATTTCTTAACTGAATAATGTGTGTTTGAGAAGAATATCGATCTTTGACACATTAATTGACACATGAAGTTATTTGTATAATTATTTGTGAGTGCAGTCCATGACAACAAGTTATTTTTATATAAATGTTTATTACATTTATAAAAGAATATTATTAAATAGGTACAACTTCTACTATTGACATCTATCTTGAGTAACACTGAGAACAGTCTTTAATCAATAAGTTAGACTACATGTTATCTATCCTTATTACCATAGTTCCATACCACAAGAGTTATGGATAAGACGGCTGTTGAGCTAAGACATCATAAACGATCCATGTCTCACCTCTATCATCAGCATACTATTATCTAATGATATTACATATATAATCAAACATGATGTATTATAGATCAAGCTGTTCTGTCCTCTTAGATAAGGTAGCTAGTCTTATCCAAGTTGATTCTATAATATATACTCTATTTGTCATAATGTTTTGGGTTTACTCTGACCTGTTTCTAAGGTACTGGTATTTACTGTGTGTTACTTCATAGTTTATCATTATTTAATCATATTGATTAAATAATGGATTTTATATATTTTTAAATCTTATCGATCCATCTTATTATTTGACATTTGTATGCCTAGTTATTTCTTATTCTAAGGCTTTTATATCTCTTACGATCTAAAACACGACAACATTGTATTATCATGCATTTAACCGCTCCGGGCGCCTTGTCGGTCAACCCCCCAAGTACACTTCGGGTAACTATTTTTATTTAAAAATACTTTCCTTATATAGACCTAAAACCTCTCGTATTATAGAGTGATACGCTACCTTACTCCTATTTCTACCTTTTCTTATGTTTATGGATGATGAGTCCTGATTTCACTTGTACTCTCGCGCTACCCATTAATTCATCTACAGATATTCTTGTACAGTTGCTCTAGCACATACGGATGCACCAATCTAGTTACCGGACTTCGACTGGTCTTCAGGTAAGTCCCTATTCTTATGCATCAAGCTTTTGCTACTCCTTTTATGGTTTAAAAATATTTATATTAATTAGATACGAAATATCCGACTTAATTGTAGCTAGGTCCAAATGATACTTCTTAAGTCGTCTTTTGTTTTTTTTTTAAAAAAAAAAAAACCATGAATAGCCATAAATAGAACTAACCTCTTTGCAGTCTAACTGTAAAGTGAAAGCAAATGTAACTTAAAGCGGGGAATGAACATATTAACCAATCATTGTTTATTATTGTTTTTACTCGATTTATTTTTGGAATTGTTCTTATTTCCCTCTTCTTTTTTCTTATTCTTCTTCTATCACTTGCTTTATTATAAATACCCTTTTATATATTTATACATACATATAATATCACACATTATATCCACTATTACTTTCTTTCTATTTAAAATAAAATGACTACTGCTACCACTGCCATTCCGCCATCCTATTCTCAGCAACAACAACAACAACAACAACAACAAGCATTTGAATTACCAAATATACATTATGAACCGAAGCCCCATAGACAAGTACAACACATTGGTAACTATGTCATTTATAGAAAAACCCTGGGTTCAGGTAGCATGGGAACTGTTAAATTAGCGGAATGTTTATCAGACAAAGATCATCAAAAGGTAATAAATATAAATATAGCATGCTCTATAGTGCTCGACTTACGCAACATTATTTATGTAGTATGCAGTAAAAATCATGCCTAAAATCAATTTGAATACGATCCAACTAAATGATGAAAAAAACAAGGATCCAAAAGACACACCCAGAGAAAGAGAACAGAGAACCATTCGTGAAATGGCAATTATGCATCTATTAAGACATCCAAATATATGCCAGTTAAAGGAATGGATTGTTTCTGGCGATAGTTATTATATGTTTCTGGAATACATTGAAGGCGGTCAGTTGCTGGATTATATCATAAGTCATGGTAAATTGAGAGAGAAATTGGCTAGGAAATTTGCAAGACAAATCGTTAGTGCCCTGGGTAAGAGGATCAACTGTTTTAATAGTTTGATATATTCATTGTTATTGTTGTATTATTATTAGACTATTGTCATAGGAATTCCATTGTTCATAGAGGTAATAATAAATTAATAAGGAAAAGGAGAATGGAATGTTCATTATTCAATACTAGATTTGAAGATTGAAAATATCTTGATTACACACAACGAAGAGATCAAGATTATTGACTTTGGGTTGTCCAATATTTACTCACCAGGTCGTGTACTTAATACATTTTGTGGCTCACTCTACTTTGCAGCACCCGAGTTATTGCAGGCACGTCATTACACCGGACCCGAGGTAGATGTATGGAGTTTTGGCGTTGTACTTTATGTCCTTGTATGTGGACGGGTACCATTTGATGACACAAGTCTGCCTGCGCTCCACCAAAAGATCAAAGCAGGTCATGTTGAATATCCTGACCATTTAAGTAAAGGTAATTGTGTGTGTATAAGGGTATTATTGTAATGATTATTTTTAACTCTTTCAATTTCCCCTTTTATTGCCATATAGACTGCGTTGATTTACTTTCAAAAATCCTTGTTGTGGATCCGCTAAAACGTGAGACACTTTCATTTGTGTTACACCATCCATGGTTAAACAAAGGCTATGACGAATTTGTGTTTAATCACTTACCTCATCGTCAGCCCTTACAAAGCATCGATCGCCAAGTGATCAAAGGGATGCAAGGTTTTGGTTTAGGTAGTCCAGAGGAAATTGAAAGAATGCTGCATCATATTATTTCATCAAAGGAATACCAGCAGGCAGCAACACAGATTGATAGAAATTACAAGACGCCACAACAGCAAAAGCAACAGATTAGTGAATATCAGCAGCAATTGTCTCGTTGGAGAAGATCAAGCGTAAAGCGAAAGGCTGTATTAAAGGATGATCCACAAACCCTACCTGCAATGTATGACCCCTTTATTTCAATCTATTATCTTGTCAAGGAACGAAGGGAATTTGATGAAAAGATGCGATTATTAGAAAAAAATAGTTATTATAAATCACCTGTACAACTTGGACGGTCTGCTAGTACGTCAATTGCAAAGTCATCTACGCGCGCAACTACTCCACCATCTACTGTGAACAATAATAATACTTTACTTCAAAGACGCAAGACTGAACGTGTGCCTCCTTCTCATCGTCGCCAGCAGCAAAATACAAATGAAGATGGTATACAAACAGATTGGGCATCTCCTATCAATCGATCAAATAGCGTGCGTTCTTCAAGCAAGATTTTACAGCGAAGTAAAAGTGCGGCAAAGAGACTGGGTGCAATGTTACCTACTTCAAGCAAAAATAGCAGTACAGAAGAGCATCATTCGGTTGATAACAATAATAACAATAGCGTTCAGTCCCAACAACACCAAGAGCAGGATGATGATAAACCACCTAGTTCATTGAAAAAGACAATGAGCTTGTTTAGATCCAACTCATTAACAGAGAAAAGATATAGAACAAAATCAATTAGAAAATCAAACCCTTCTAGTGTAGAAGATGAAACAAGCAGTATACGAAGTGGCGGTCGATTTATAGAGGAAGAATTAGTAACAAGTAACGATATATAAATGTTCACAATGTGTCTTATTCATTAAACTAATAATAATTAAATCATCGCTTAGATACACCCCAAATGAGTACCCATCCAAAGAGTTTGTTCAATTTCAACCGTCGACATCTCTTCAAGCTTAGCGCGACAGACATGATGAAGGGCTTACAGCAAGTTTTATATAAATTCAATATCCGATTCCATACTGTTGACGTATTTACATTATCTTGCGAGTGCGATGATTGGAGACATTTGGTTATTGATGAAGGAATATCAGAGAACACAATGTCGCCATTGAGATTTACAATCATGGTTTATCAAGCAAGATGGGCAAATGGTAGACTGGGTGTTAAACTGATCGAGGCAGAGGATGACAATGGCAAGATTTATAGATCAATTTACCATACTCTTTTGAATGAACTTAGTTTAAAATACACACAATAAATAAAGTCTTGATTCTAAAAAATCACTTTAATTTGACTATTCATTTTCCAGCTGAATTTTATACAGTAATGAAGTAGGGATATTTAAAGCAGAATGAAGGGTAAAGGAAGGTATTACGGGAGGTAGAAGCTAAAAAAAGCGCGATAGATTGTATTACAAACTAGCACAAAACCTCTCAAATATGTCTCTACTGCTTTTCACTAGTTGCACATCCTCAGAAACGCGTGGTCATTACAAATGAAGAGGTTTTAAAGGAAGTACCGAGTTGTCTGTGTGCTTTTTATGAACAAAAGACCTCAAGAGATTGTGTATCAGCTATTTCGATTGGGTAATCAAGTTTACTAGCCTTCCTTTTTCAGCAAGCATTTCCCGTTTTTGCTACTAGTATCGTCAGTCCAGCCAATACTCGTTTCATAAAATTTACTACCCATCCCTTCCTTTCACAAAGTGAGGTAAGGGCATGATGTGATGTAGTATAATGGTTCTACAGTTTAACTGTGATAAAGACCAAAATCGGAACCTGTGACTTTGAAACAATAGTATCCAGTTCACCTGAGACTTGAACAAAGAAACGAATAAGAAGCAATCTGTAATACAAAGTAACAAAAACAAAACATGAAGAGTACATACCAACAGAGTATAAATATGTTGACTCTATTCATGTTAAGAAATTTATATTTAAAAGTAGTTGTATTGCTACTATTTTTTACTTAAACTACGACTATAAGCCATTACCGAGGACAAGTAGACTTCTTTATTGTTTAAAAATAGACTTAAAATAAAAAGGATGATGCATATCGAAAAACCAAAAGTAGTTAGTTTCTTTTTGTTAATATTTTAGTTCATTTTGTCAAATATCATTTATTGATCTGTCAAGTTTGCTTTCATATAACAACTTGAAGTAAACACTGCTTTCTAATTCGTTCATATTATTTATTTATTTAATTTTTTTTTTTTTATTAATCAATAATGTGATATATCTCTTTTCGTTTAACAAGCTCCATTCCTTCTTCTTCTGAATCTACAATTACATCTTTCCATTTCTTATTGATATTAGCTCTTAATACATGTTGCTGAATAAATGAACAACTTGGAATCACTTGTGTATTTGTGTCCTTTGCCCAGTTTAGTGCTTCTTTTACTAACAGATCACCAAGTCCTTTGTTACGAAAACATGAGGGAATTTCCTATTTTATTATTATTGTTATTTTCACTCGTCTTTTACTTGTAGATAAAACACACTTACTATGTGATAAAACTCCACTACCTTCTTGACTCTTGTTGGCAAGTAACATAAAGCAGCTAAAGATACACTGTTAAAAAACGACAAAACGAATACAACGTACTATCATCTATTCTACCATCTCTTTTATAGCCAAGCTTTACACGAAACATGTTTAGTGTGGTATCATGAATTACGTTTAGTTTCTTTACATCGATTTGTTGTTCTTTATAACTTGATGAAATAGATATAATCTTCCTTTTATTCTTTTTTGAATACAAATCTAATAGTTTTACTTGTTCTTCCGTTTCTTCTTCTTGGTGTTGTTCTCCTTCAGCTATTCCTTTTAAACTAATCTCTGTTATTTCAGATGTCAACGTTGTCATTTACGTAAAATGAAGTTGAAAAAAAAAGAAGGAAAAGAAAAAGAAAAAGAATAATAAAAAAAAAGGAGAAAATAAATAAATAAAGAAATATATATATATATATAAAAAAAGAAAGAGAGAGGGAAAGAAAAAGACTTTGAAGAGGAGAGAAAAAGGTACAAAGTAACTTGAAATTATATCCTTCTTTATTATTCACATTTATTATTATTACATGAGAATTTACCAAGATAATAGCAAAACATCATTAATAGCAACATGAATGAAAATTGTTGTGCTGTGAATGTTAAATCTTCTGTTATAATGATAACAGCATTGGCTGATCGTTCCATTAACTGGGTCTAGACAATTAAATTTTTTTTTAATAACATTGGATAAAAAACAAACTTTTTGTACTACAATCATCATCTACATCTCTTACCTTATTTTCAGTTTCATCATCATTGCGTATATAACCATTTCCAAGCACCTTTTTCTTCTTCTCTGGATTTATCTTTACTGCTTCTTCCTTATGCTCATCAACCATTTTTTGCATGTTTTTCGTCACTTCTTTTGAACTCTCTTCTGTTTTCAGTTCCTGCGTTTTAATTGGTTCTTCACTTTCCATTTTAGAACAAGATGATGCACGGACCACCTTTTGATCATTCCACAACAAATCATCAGCTGTGGTCAAACTCTTTTCTCTAATTTGTATTTGCACCGTCTTTCCATCCAGCTCTTTATCTTTAGTGAATATCCGAATACCACTCTTCAACTCTTCTATCTTTAGCCCATCCTCGCTGCTATCAATGATATAACCAAAGGGGAACATACTCTGATGGATACGTAGATCGGTGTACCAATTGACTCTATTGCTACTGTTGAACTTTACAATGTATTCCAATGTATAGGTCTTGTGCTGGGTTTCGAAATCCTCAAATACCACTTTACCAGTGACTCTTCGGATATAGGGCGGACACCCATTCTGTCTGAGATAGCTTTGTACACGATAAAGACATTTAGGAATCTCCTGCGTCAATTGGCGAATAATGGCTGGAGGTAGTGGGGTAGTGCCTTGCATATCCATATGGTGTATAAATGTCACCTTGACACCCAATAGTTTATTCGATTGTGATGATTTGATGGGCTCAATGGCCCATCCACTAATGAGTATTTTACCACGAATCACTTTGCCTTTTGGAGGGACGAGATCATCCATAATACTGCTGGAGCATATATAAATTACATTGTTAATGCTATCAATACTATTGATCAGACTAAAGTCGCGTGATTGGATAGGAAAGATATTCTTCATCTGGGTATGGATTAAGTATTCCTTTTGTGAAAAACGATCAATGATAGTGCCATCCTCAAAATACTCATCCCCTTTAAATAATAATAATAATAATATAAAATAAGTATGTGTGTATGGAAAGAGAGGGGGGGTTTTTTTTTCTTACAGATTCTTCTTGCACCAAAACATTGAATTACAGAGCATATTTGTTCAGGTGTCCATGCTCCCATGATAGTCGCCTCACTTTTTAAAACAGGCAACTCGAAACCATCAAGATGCTTAGTATATATCTTGGTCTTGTTGAATTCATTGACTTCGTTCCAATCTGTATCGCTAAGGTATTCTTTCATTTTATTCACACCGTCTTGTCGTGCACTGCGATGTCGATTTGACGCATATAATCTAGGAGGTTTCTGTACTTGCGGAGATAAATTATGCTGTTCATTGATTTTGTTTAGATCTGTATTGGTTGTTGCTGCTGTTGTCGACAATGATGGAGATGATGATGGCTGTGTTGATGGTGAAGAGTAGGTGGATGATGAGGAACGTGGAGTGAGGACATCATCTGCAAAAGAAATGTGTTTAACAGTGGAGCTTGCACGGGAACCTGTTGATAGAGAAGAGTGGCGAGGTGGTGGACTACTAATTAAAAAGGACTTTGTTAAGTTGCTATTATTGTTATTATTATCATTATTGGTATTGGGTCTAGTATTATTAATAGGTTCTGTTGATGATGATGATGATGATGATGTAGTAGTAGTAGTTGTTGTTGTTGTAGTAGTAGTATTAGATGCACGATATGATAATAGCGATTGCTGTTGTTGCTGCTGAGTATATGTTGGCAACGGGAGACTATTTCTAGTTTTACAAAACATAAATCATCAGAAAAAAAAATAGCGTATGTAATTTATAACCTTACGTTAGAGGAAGAGCGTCTCTAGAGAGTGTCGCATTAGATCTACTTGATTTCTGTATTTCTTCACGCTTTTGTTGTTGTTGTAACTTTGTTCTAACTGCTTTACTTTTCAAATAGTTATCAACTGATGAAATAATAAGCGGTTTGCGTGCCAGTGATTTCTTGGTCAGACCAGGAATCCAACCTTTTATACTCTCTTGAGTGAGAAAAGTGACTTTTGTGGAAATGGGCGATGTATTTAATGGTTTCAGTATCCATCCTTGAAGCTATTTTTTTTTTTTTTTTTTTTTTTTTTTGAAAATACCATTGATTTAGAGGAATTGATCAAAATAAGGTGTAGAAATACCATTTACCTTTAGAATGTTTCTATTCTTCCCTGGTACTTTTGGTACATTCGGAGTATCAACACTAGTGCATACAAATAATATTTCGCCACTAACAGAACAATCAATCTTTTCAACCAGTGTCATATCGTAGGCCCTAATTTCAAAATACATAAGAATTAAAGAGCATTCATTATGCAAAATACATGATATTTACTTTGATGTAGCTGTTGATTTGTATGATTCATATGTCAAGGACGTTGTATCATTCAGATTTTCAATAAGTCTACCTTCATCAAACCTAAACTTTGATTATTAATAAAACGGTCCAAAAACATATACAAAATCGAATGACTTACTGTTCATCCCACAACTTTCTCATTCCAATGACGTAAAAAATTGATTGTGGGCTAAACCCTTCGATGACCTTTTCGCCTTTAAAATAGGCCATCTTTTGATGACTTGCCATATAAACAGTTGTTCCAGATTTATGTTTCAAAACCTTTTTCCAGCTCTGATCCTTTAGCGTTTGGCGTAAATTACTGACAGCAATATCTGCTGAGCTCGCATAATGTGTAGGTGAGTTGAAAACACTCGTTATTGTCGCTGGTTTTCTCGATTCCATTTCATCATCACTAAATAGCATTTGTGAATTAACATCAGAATCTGTCATTATGCCACTGTCACGATCAACAGAAGGTAAGCTGATTTTTAGGAGGTTATTGTTTGTGGAAGACAGACTGTCATTATTTTTGCGTCTTTTCATATACATTTAATTTGGTTTTGATAAAGAGAAGAAGAAGCGTTAATATGTATTAAATAGATTTATAATAAGTATTTTAAATAGACGAGTGTAACTATTGTGTATCATAAAACCACGAGATTTATTGATCGCTAGTGTCATTGACAAGCGTTATTGTTGTATAAATCAAGTATAGTACATATAAAGCAATTGAACCTATTTAGCCATGAATGATCTGCTATTATTATAAGTAAATCCTCGTCTTTTTGTTCAAAACAATAGACATGGAGAATATATAACAATAACGTGTCTTTTTATATTAAGTGACATTCCACGTGTTGGATAATTCAATTGTTATCTTGACAAATTAATGTTTTTGGTGTAACTATCCCTTTTTATTTTCTACTAAAACAAAGCATCTTCTACCTTTTATAATTGTACTCTATATACTCTTATTTATATATAAAAATGATGGAACAATTTCTCCAACTTTTATACACCTGAAATATGTTTGTTTATCCTACGGTTTGAGAGTGTTTAAATCCCAGTCAAACAAGAGTATGTTAAAAAAAAAAAGCTTGAATCCCTTGTTACTCTCGTTTCTTTTTTCGTCCAACACATTTAAAAATGTCTGATTTTTCTACGCGCAACTATCCTGATACTCTTGTTCTATTCGATGTCGATGGTACATTGACTCCAGCACGTAATGTAAATATCACTCTCCTTATATCAGCAGCATATATTCAATAACTTTTGTTGAGTAGTTCGTTTCAGATGAAATGAAGAAAGAATTACAAGAACTACGTAAGAAAGTAGCCATTGGTTTTGTAGGTGGTTCAGATCTTAGTAAACAGCAAGAGCAACTAGGTGAAGATGGTAAGTCTGTTGACTGTGTGTAACAATTGAGTAATTGACAGCTTTTTGTCTTTTCTTTTTTTTGTAAATATACAAGTTGTGAATGAGTTTGACTTTTGCTTTCCTGAAAATGGTCTTACTGCTTATCGTATGGGCAAACAGTTAAAGTCTCAGGTAATATACTTTTATAAGGCTAATTTTTTTTCATATTAACATTCGTTTTTACAAAGAGTTTTATCAAATGGATCGGTGACGAACAATATACAAAGTTAGTTAACTTTTGTCTACGTTATATTGCTGATATGGATATTGACCATGCCGTTACGGTAGGCCTTCAATTTATTATTTCTTTTAAAAAAAAAAGAAAAAAAAAAAAAAAAACTAAAATATATAATTTTTAAAGTGGTACATTTATTGAATTCCGTAACGGCATGGTCAATATCTCACCTGTTGGGCGTAACTGCACTCGTGAAGAACGTAATCAATATGAAAAAATTGATCTTGAAAGAGGACTCCGTAGAGATTTTGTCGAGGCACTCAAGAAGGAGTTTCCTCACCTTGGGTTGACCTATTCAATTGGTGGTCAAATCTCGTTCGACGTCTTTCCTACTGGTTGGGATAAAACCTATTGTTTGCAACATGTAAAAGATGATCATTTCAAGACAATTCATTTCTTTGGTGATAAGACCTTTAAAGGTGGCAATGATTATGAAATATATCATCATCCTGAGGTGACTGGCCATGCTGTAAATAGCCCAGATGATACGTTACGTATTCTTAAAGAACTTTTTCCTTGAAAAAAATAAAAATGGCATCCTAGCTCTACTGCGTGTAATTTGGAAGGAGGGAAGATTAACTATTATTATTGTTATTATTATTATGTGGAGCTCCTATTAATCATGTTGAGTAAGGGTTTTCAGGGGGGATAGTACACTTATATATAAATTACCTCCTTCTCTGCTCAAATTAAAGTTGGAACTCGAAGTAATCTATTGTAGACATGGAAAAAATGTTTCTTGCTATCCGGCTATGTTTTATCCTAAAAACGACGAATAAACATTAACTAAATAATCTAAAGCATATTCTTCCTATCTTCTTATTAAATGTAATGGTTTTCACCCATTTTCTGGAAGTAAAGATACGATTGACTTTGATACCTTGTAAATTCATAATTCTCAAAATATCGCCTTTTCATACATTTATTTAAGATATATATAACCCTTCTTTGAGTATAATACACTAGTTTCCGTATAAATATATGAATGTATACTATAACACAGGACAATAATCTAAGCATCACAAAATAACATCACCACTAGACCTTTGCATAGTAAGAAAGTGACAAGGAAAGTATTGCCTAAGTATTGTTACCATAAATAAATGATGTAAGAAAGAGGAATTGTTTATATAAATTGTCATCAGACGCAAATGATTGTTGTTTATGTGAAGTTCGGAACTGCTAGCTTCCGATGGTGTGTGACCATCCAAAAATATATAGATCCCCTTATATTCCACTCACTCTCTCCCCTTATTATTTATTTATACGATTTTTTCTACTTTCTTTCGTTTTCTTTTTTTTTTCCCACTCAAAATAAATAAGCTAAAAAATTATGAATAAAAAACAATATGCGTCTTCTGTTTATAGTCAAAAAAGCACCACCAGTGCAAAAAGCGGGAGATCATTTTTATCATTTAGTGGGTCTTTATGGAAAACAACGAGAACAACTGATGACGATGATAATAAACAACAACAACAACAACAACAACAGCAAAAGTGGTATAATCTTAAAAGTTGGATATCTTTAAAAACAGCAGGAGATAATGAATCAAGTAAATCAATCACGACAAACTCAACAACTAGCTCTTCAATAAGTAAAATCAAACGGCTTTTATTTATATCATCAACCTCACCTAATTCTACTCCGACCGACTCCCCAAAACCACCCAGTAGTTTTGATACAACAGATTCGTCATCCCCAAATAATGAACAAATTCATTGGCAACCACCGCAAAAGAATGGCATCCTAATAAACAGAGATGGAGAATCAACAGATCAGCATAGGAGGAGAAAACATAAACGGAGGGAAAATATCATTAAACTTCAACAACATCATCAGCATCATTTTCATTATAGACGTTTAGATTCAAAAAACCATCAAAATACTTTTGCTTTGGAGCTACCGCCAGCAGCGAATGAATCTTCTTCTTCTGACACTCTATTAGGCTATCCTGATCATCATTTAAAACAAAAGACTGTATCATTTAATAACGACGAAGACGAGGATGTTTTTAACCCGAGAATCATTTTTGTGGAACCAAGTCCAGTTCCAAGATTTCGTAACGTAGCGCCGCCACCGCCACCATCACCACCCTATTTAAGCATCCTAATTGACGATGATGACGATCATAAAAGCAATAGCCGCAATAGCTTTCAAAGTATTATCAATACTCTAGAGGAAGATGATGACGACTTAGCAACACCAGTCATTTATACCTCAAAAAGCAATATTCGACATGAGCAAGATAAGGATGAAGAAGTAGAAGAAGAGGAAAGAACGTTTTACTGTGAAAATGAGCATGAGCGCCGTGTGGCTCTTTTACTCCAAACATTATATAATCATGCCAACAAAAATCCTCCACGCATTTATTTTAAATCACCATTTCATCGAGGACAAACGATACAGTTTCAACTCCAGAACACGATCCCAGAGGACAACATTATACTTTTTAAATTTCTTACCAGTAACAACAATTCCATGGAGGAGCGCTATTTCATTCGCCCGAGTGCAGGAAAAATACTCTCAAACCATCAACAGATTATGTTGTTTCTGAATCAGATACCAGCACTAGATGAAAAGAAGGATAAAATATTGGTTAAATATGCGGTTATTCAACGAAACACACGTGTGGAGGATTGGCTCATGAAACTCAATGACAACACAAGAAGGAAATGGATTGATATGGTCGAGGAAGAGTGGCCTGAGTTGGTGAGGTCTACTAAAATTAGAATACGTTTTCTTTAAGGACTCTTATTTCTTTTGGTATATATAAATTTTTTTTCTTCCTACATTTTTGTATTGTTATTTTTATATTTTATATGTATAAAAAAAAATCAATCTGCTCTTTTGTAAATAGTTTATTAAAAATTATAGTTTCTTTGGATTTCTTTATCAGATGATTTATTGTCATTATTATTTATAAATAAAAAAAGACTTATGACGATGCATGATCTGCAATCGCACGTCTCTATTGTTTTGTCAGGCATATCATTTGAATAATTCATATTTGGGCTAATATGATTATTTTAAAATGATTCAAAATGGAGCATGATCTATTCTTTACAACTTCTTCAGGGGCTTCGATATTTCATCAAAAGTTCGCAATCAATAATAGTAGTATCGAACTTCTGCTAATATCGATAGTTTTATATGTGATATGTAACCAACTATTTTCGTTGTCTAAGTAACAACACTTTATTTCATAATGCTAAAAAAAAAAATCACCCTAAATAAATTATGTTTTAGGAATGGTTACTATCTACTGTACTACGGTAAAAAAAACCTCCCAAGAAACCTTGAAGCACTATGAATTTAAAAGCACTGACAACTTTTTTAGCGTCTTTAGGATCATTAAAACTTGTTTGGTATCTTTAACTTGGTTCGCACGATAATTTACTGCGGTTGTAATCAATTTGACACCTCCCGGTTCGAGGTACTACTAGAATAAATGGATATTAAAGCGACGTATTGTTATATGGTGACAGTAGATACTTTATTGCCACTATGGAATTTGCAATTTATAACACTATGGTCAAATTTTTGATATCCACTACTAATTCTTGAGAATTTGGCAATACCACTACTTTTTTCTTTCGGGGGACCTAACAAACCTGTCAAGGTACAAACAAGTTATACCAAGGCTAATAACAAGACCAATTTGGATTTGGATAGTATCTTTTAATTGAATTTGAGACTGATTGGGTCGTGATTTGGTGAGAATCTGAAAGTAAACGATGATGAGATGTTATGATGGAATGGATAATAAAGTGTACGACAATATAATGTGATTCCAAAAATCCAGTAAAGGCAGCTGGTGATAAAGTGCAAATAAACTACATCTAGCTATCCCACACTATTACCTTCCTAGAGTAAAACAAGTATCATTACTACGATATAATAATAAGGCAATTTAACCGTGAAAATATACTACTACAAAAAAAAAAGAACGCCACTTATATTATAAACAATAAAGAAAGTGCTCTTCATTAAATCCTTGCAGAGTATAAACAACTTTCGTAAACCTCGATTATCTCTGTATTTCATTTTTACAAAACTGCTCCCAAAAGAAAACAAAGTTCTTTTTCACCTGTTGATAGTTTTTTTAAAAGAACCAAGTACTTTTTTAAACGTTTTGAGACAAGTTTATAATTGAAAGCAAAATATTACGAGAAAAAAAAAATTGATTTTTATTTTATTCGAAAAAATCCGAACAAGGTGGTAAATAAAACACGTCTTTGAATACATTTCATTTACTCGACATCAACAGCAAATGCTAAATAAATAAATCAGAGAATACATTTTCCTATAAAACAAGAAGAGAAGGAAAATAAAATCGCGTTAAGATGTATTCAGGTCTTAAAAAATGTCACAATCAAAATCAAGAATCAAGACAAAGTAGCGAAGAGACAAGCGCCCAGAAATAGTAATGACACAACCATAGCTCTTGTTAACGTTAGACTCGAAGGCGACGATATTGATACTAAATCTTTATTAAAAGAGCCATTGAAGTTGCCGACCTGTAAGAAAGTACAAGCGATTTCCGAAGAACAAATAAAACACCCTTTCGGTTATATGGTAAAGAATAAAGTGACCCTATCCCAAGCCTGTAAAAGAGTAAAGATGAGCCAAACATCAAGACATACATATTACGACATGTACTTGAACCACCCAAAAAAAAAAAGGTGCCTTTACCAAAATATTCCGACACTTTGGGAAAACTGGAACACACTCATGATTAAATAAAGAAATCCATTAGATATATTGAGAAAGATGGCATGACTATAGCAAAAGCTGCAAAAAAAAAAAAAAAAATTAGACATGTCATATTACTCTGCTTCGGGTTACCATAAGAAGTACCAGTAAGATCCAATCATAATATTCCCATGCCATACGATAGAAAGGGCCCTGTTTTCACCTAATATTCACAAGGTAACATAGCAGAACTCATCCATTACATTGACAATGGCAAGATGATAGTAGAAGTTGCTGAAAAAAAAAAAGACAAATGCGGCTCGAACTACGGCAAGAAAATATTATTACCAATACTTGAATGATCCGGATCACAAAATTCCTAATCCAAAAGAGAATATAAAGGCGACTAAGCACTGTATACAGGAACAAGTCAATCAATTCATTGTCTATATCGTCAATGACAAAATCATCATACAAGATGCTCCACTTAAGGAAAATATATCTGAGTATTCTGGTAAAAAGTACATTGGATCGTACTTTAATGATCTAAACCATCAGGACCCTTTTGTTACAAGGCGTAGTGACAATGCCACGAGTCAATAAATGAAAGAGCTGCTCCACTTTATTATCAAGGGCAAGCTGAATGTAACAGTAGTATCCAATATGGTTGGGATGAATACAACAACTGTATATAGGGTGTATCATGAATATCAGCGTAATACAAACAAGCATAGCATTGCAATGACACCTTCTCTGGGCCGCAAAAAGGGGCTCAGATGACGACGCCCAAGTGAAAAAAATTGCTCAATCACGTTTTTAAGGACAAGATGAGAATCGTGGACGCCTCTAAAAAATTAAGCTTGCTGCATTCAGCTGCTTATTACCATGCTTAAAAACTCAGAAATTTTAAGGGCAAGAGGACATAGCTCAATTTGCTCCGGATGAGACCAGGACTTGCAAAAAATGAAAGTAAAAAAAAAGCCAAAAGGCATTCAAATTGTGTTAATGTATATTGTCTATTTGTATATTCAACTTGTTTGTAAAATGCATGGATCAAAAACAAAACTTTTTTAATACATTGTACAACCTTCGTTATTTATCTCTGAATACAAAACGAATTTGTCTACACAGTGTTCTTATTAATAAACTGATGTCACACCGCTGAAAATAGCAACAATTATTCAACATTGTCCAATATCAAACATTTGTAAAGTAGGAATACAGTCGTTGAAGCTTATTTTTTTATTACTTTTTATGTTACTAGCCCTCGCCAGGAGGTGTAGCTGTTCCAATATTAGCATATTGCCACGGTTGACTTGAAGAATGTCAATGAGGTAAATACAACTGCGAAAGTTTATAATACGGGAAATGAAGGTAAGAAATAGAAAGAATGTTGATATACTGTTGGGCGAAGACTTGGGTGCATATCAGGTCATAGGTTGTTGCTTTATTAATCCTGGTTAGGAATCTTGGATAGCCATTTTTCAGGCCACAGACAAAGCAGACAGATTCAACTTACAAGTGATGGTAAAACGCATTGCAGCGGAAGGAGGAGGCGGATGGAAGAGGTAACCGTTAAGAGGTAAGTAAAAGAGTGTAGGAATACAGCCAAACCTCGATATCGGCATACACTCTAATAGAATAACCTAGGGATGCTTTTGGGAGCCTTATTCCATTCTTTTTGCCTTTTTAGCTATACAAAGTGACAATTGGCCAATGACATAGGTGGGTAGCACCTCAGCAATGGAATAGAGAATATTGAAATCCCCATAATGCAGCATCCCGATACCAGGATTTGACTGTAATATATCATTTATAATTAAATGTAACATCCATAACGTGCCTATTCCGAGCAAGGCTATACAATATAATTAATATTTCTTTTTATTGCAATTAATAAAGTTCACATTGGATCAATAATAATAATAATAAAGTTAATAAAAATTTGAACCTTTCTTTTAATAGCTTCTTGTATTAGGAGATGCTAGTGGCGTGTTCACCAAATATAGAAAAACGCTTTGGGCAAAATAAACAAAAAACCCCAATCTTTGGAGATGTTGAGGATGGATGCGTGTGTATCATTTATTTCTTAAGGATGGATCAAAAAACGAAAACCTAGTGGTATTATCAAAAACTCTACTTTTCTTATAAAAAAGATACAGCTAGCATCATTGATTCAGTTAAGTTGTTGTTACTGATTCGAATATATATATATAGAGAGAGAGGGAGAGAGGGAGGGAGGAATATGTTGCTATGGTAGCGTAGTTACTTTTTGTTTTCACCCAAAGATAAAATAAGCTTTAAAAAAAAATCAATTAAATTTTACGCAACAAAAAACAGACCAAAAGAGTATTAGTAAGTTCAAAAAAAAAAAAGAGTACACAAGTACAGACGCACACACGAACCATTTATCTTGGAAGATCAATATTTATTATTATATTATAATAATAGTAATAAAAGATGCCTATGCCGAGAATCCAGATTATATGGTTTAGTTGTTTATTTGTTTGATAATTGCGTGTTGTTTTTATTTTATGATTTCAATTGTTTTAATTCAATTCAATTTAATTACTTCAGTCTTTCATTCTGTTTTTAAATTCTGTAATAAAAAATGATTTTGTTTTTTCTGTAATCACTATTCTCTACAATTCGTTTTAACCATTAAACGTTAAACTCATTACAAGGAAAACGCAACGTGAGTTTTGTTTCTGGGATTTTGACATGTTTGACAAAACAAAACACGCACTTAAGGTTTTCTTGGACTTCAAAATAAACGCTCCATAAAAAGATATG
>MU622295.1:204087-222604 GCA_025399235.1 Backusella circina FSU 941
TCATAGTTAAAGAGGTCAGTTCGTCAATATGAAGATATACTTTTGTAAGGCAACACAAATAAAATTGATTGGTTCCAAATTCATCAACTTGTAGATTGCAAGTGTAACGAGCTATTGTAAAAATGCGGGGAATAGAATAATAGCTGAGTTTACATTAAAGTGTCTTATATTTCTACTCTTTCTTTTTTTCCCTCTTCCTTTTTGTTTGTTTTATATATTCATTATTGTATATAGATACATATATTTGTATATGTGCAATGGATAATAATAATAATAATAATAATAATAGTCAACACCACCCTACATTTACATCCGACTGGAACTATCCTCAAACCCATCACCAACAACAACAATATCATTTCAATTATTCATCAAATGAACCTTTGCAAGAACCCGTTCCTTTCGAGGGTAAATATAATTAAAGATGTATTCATTTATCTTTTATACCAATAACTTCTGTTTATAGACTTCCAGTTTAGCCTTGATTTCAATATTCCACTCCCACTTGAGATGCCACCTGTTCCTATACCAGAAACGGACCTATTTGCAGAGCCTGTTTTCGCAACACAAAACAACAATACCTCTTTAGAACAGCAGCAGCAAACAACAGTAGGACATGGCGCAGTGTTGGATGAGAATGAACGTAAAGCATTTAGTCAGTTCTTGGACTCCTTTTGTGGTGATCAAAACATGCAGTTTGATCCTCATCAGTTTGCTTTTTTTGACCATCCCCCACCACCACCTCCACCACCCATGTCACTTGATGGTTATCATGACGATGAACAACATCGACAGAACTCTATACTTCAGTCGCTAGATGAGCAAAAGCGCTATTATAATAACAGCACTGTTGAAGAAGCACCACCCTATAAACAAGTAGAAAGACCTGTCTATCTTCAGCAAAGTAGTGCAATATCACCACCTTATATTAAACCTATACGTGAAACAAGCACGTCCACAAAGAGTACACCTACTGTGCACTCCAATTCTTCGACTACAACGGCACTAAAAGAACCAACAGGTGGCGGTGCTGTTCGTCGTGGTAAACCTCACAAGGAATTACTCACCGAAGAAGAGAAACGTAGTAACCACATCGCCTCTGAACAAAAGAGACGTAGCATGATCCGTTCCGGGTTCAAAGACCTGACAGAGATTGTACCCACCTTGAAAAATATCAACAATTCAAAAAGCACTGTCCTCTTCAAGGCTGTTGATTATATAAAGTATTTGGAGAAGCGAAACAAGAATTTACGTGAAAAGATTAAGAATCTAGAGATACGTGTCGAGGTGGAGGGTCGTATGGGTGCGTTGGGTCATCATCATGATGTATATAAGGGGTCATCAAACAATAATAACAATACCAATGCCGCTTTACTTCAGCACAAGACACAACAGAAGCAATTGATGGAACTCCAGGAAAAACTACAGTTGCATCAGAGATTACTGGCTCAGCAGCAACACCAGCAGCAACATAAGGGCAGTTATCATTATATGTTTGATCATCATCCTCATCATCACCAGGAACCAAGATGGCATGCTACTGAGTCTACTGCTAAGGATACCAAAATGGAGGTGGATGCTACTACATCGGGTGAACCTTTGAAGGCTACTGTGTCTGCGTAGTAGTAATAATAGTAGTAAATACAGCGAGTAGGAGTAGTCACTAGTAATTGCATCCATAATTCTTTTTATTATATATTGTTCCTGTTATTTGAAAGGTAAGAAGAGAGAGTATGATGGTAACCACAATGGTTTATCACTCTCTTTTTCTCTCTATCTATTCCATCCATTACGTGCTTATTACTATTGCTATTATTACTCTTATTCAACGCATTTAACTAACCAATGTATTATTGCATATATAAAACTATTAAACCCTCTCTCTCACACACACACACACACACACACTTACTCTTTATTTATTGTACATTTTAACTTTATTTTATTTTTCTCTCACACACACAACACACCACATCAGAACATTATGTACCACATGATTTTTTTTTTTTTTAAAATAATAATAAACAATTATATATTTTGACTTCACATGGGACAAACACGCATTCAAGCTGGTGTTGGTGGTTCACGTGCATATTTTTTTATAAGCGCCTTTCTTCGATCCTCCCAACTCTGATCACTACTTTGCTGATCCTCCTCCGTGATGGTGGCCGGACTTGAAGCCACAGGTGCCGCAGTAGTGACTGTAGCTTGTTTGTTCACAGGTACTCTATTCCACTGATAATAGGTGGATGTTCGTCGTAGATAACGTGATGGTCCAACAAGCAATGGCCTGTTTTCCTCAGTATCGTCTGATTCTTGTTGTCTCCTACAGAGGCAACAGCAGAGACAACATCCCAGAAATGCAATAGCTGTAATGGAGATTAAAATGGTGGCGATGATACTCCAAGGCAAGCTCGATACTAATGATATTATTCTTCATCAGTATTGGGGCGTTTGTTTTATTTATTTATATAAGGAGAGATCACTTACAATGACATTGGTGATAGTAAAAGTCATTTAAAGCACATATAGACGTATCCAAAGGACCAAACCAACCTCCCTGTATGCAACTTTTTAAACTACCACAAAACCCACAACCATCTTGAAGTACACATGTCTCGCATGAGCTCCATTGACTACATTGGTCTTGATTCAAAGTGATTTTTTTTATCAAAAAGTAATATTATGCTTTTTGTTTATTATATATATTATTTAAAAATAGAGTATTTTATTATTATTCAACTTATTTAGATGGTTTACCTTGTAATGGCATCACATTATTAAGCATTTCTATATTTTATTTATTTATATTTCTAGGTTAGGTAAGGCTGGTTAGAAATAACAGGTTATTATTAAGATAAAGAAAAAGAGTGATTAATGCGATTTTAATGTTTTTCCTCGGGTAAAAAAAGCAAAAGACCCGGTTGAAAAATAAAGAAAACGGTCACCGCTCCCGTCGAATGTGTTATAACTTGTTTGGGAAATAAGGCATACCTTTCGCTGAGACCTAAAAATACTAATAATTATATTGGTCTCTTCTTTTTTTTTTTTTTTTTTTTTTTTTTTTTTTTTTTTTTTAAACAATAAACAATAAAATATTAACAAATAATATATAAATATCAAAATATGATCTTATTACTTTGTAGGTGCTTCTGTTTCGGTGGATTGTATTCAAGTCGAGTAGCCTTTCTTACTGCAACTTCCATTATTATTAATTATTAAAAGAGAAAGATGTACAAAAGAGAAGGAGAAGCACCTACAAAGTAATAAGATCATATTTTGATATTTATATATTATTTGTTAATATTTTATTGTTTATTGTTAGCACTTATCAATTCGACTTTTCAAAGCCCTGGAAACTCGGTGCTTATTATCGACCTTTTAGAAAAGCGACTACGAGAAAACTCATGGATTGTAAGAGAGAATAAAAAAGAAAACCAGCAAGAAACTTAATATTCTTCTTCTTTATGTAGGTTACTTTTAAAGTATTGATCATCATTCACACTCTCATGAGATTAGGAGATGAAGATAAAATTATTTCTTATGTCGAAACAAGACCTTCTGCATTGGATACCAGTAAATTAAGAGAAAAATCTTCGGGTAAAATACAAACAAATAATACAAATAAGCAGAAATAAACTAATCGCTATTTTATTAGGCGTTGTTCACATTCAAAACATTTATAATTACACAGCGTATTTGGAACAGAAAGTGATTGCGTATCGTAACTCAAAGATAGATTATGTAAAGGATACAATGGGAAAAAAGAAGAGTCGATTGAGACACTTGTCTGTTGCGGATGGTTTATTAAAGGAAACCATCATTTTACAGAAACAAACTGGTGCTTTACTAAAGTGCAATGTAAGCTTTATCATTCATATTATTATTGAATATTGACCTTTTTTTTTATAAATCTTAGTTTATGCTTGAATCAGCTGATAATGACCTTACTCTGTATGCTTTCCGTTTACTGATTGATGATTTACTGGTATTGTTTCAAGTTATTAATGAATCCATTGCAAATATATTAGGTAAGTTGTATATATAAATAAGAGAGAGAGGCAGAAAAACTAAAAATAGGTTTATAGAGCATTATTTTGCCATGAATAAGACTGATGCAAGAACATCACTTGATATTTATAAACGATTTGCAAAACAAACAGAAGATATAATTGCATTTTTGGAAAGAGCAAGACATTTACAGCATGAACTTAATATTTCTATTCCTACTGTTAAACATGTAAGTTTGAATAAGAGAAAAAGGGGAAGGGTGTTTAATAATATTTAAAATATATAAAAGGCACCTTTATCTTTGGCTGCTGCTCTTCAGGGTTATTTGGACGATGCAAATGATACTCCACAACAAAACTCGCCTTCTGGTAAGTCCTTTTTTTTTTTTTTTTTTTTTATTCATGTGCAAAATTAATTTTTTGAACACTTTGTGCTTAGTACCTACACAAAACCAATTACAACAACCCTCTGTGTTACAACAGCAGCAACAGCAGCAACAGCAGCAACAGCAACAGCAGCAACAGCCTCAGCAGCAATTTCAACAGCAGCAACAACAACAACCGCCTCAGCAGCAAGAACAGCAACAACCAAAAGAATTGATTGATTTCTTTGCAAGTCTTCAAAACGAAACAGTCAATATATTTTATAACCCTGCACAAAATCCAGTACAGACCATGCAACCACCTATTCTGATGCTACAGCAGCAGCAACAAACAGGGGGTCACAATCCTTTTAGAACCAATACAAGCGATATGGCTCTCGTAACTCAGCCTAATATGTCTTTAGTAGCTACTCAAAACACATCAAATGTTTCAAACCCTTTTAGAGCAAGTACAATCCCTCAATTTAGTACCTCAACACCTTCATATAATACTCAACAGCAACCCTCTTTATTTACCCAACAAACTTTATTTACACAGACAAATGTACAGCCAATGACCAGTCTTAGTTCACCTTCAAACAATCCTTTTGCTATTAACAATAATCAGCAAGTGGTGTTAGCTAGCTCGCCTACAAAGATGATGGAGACATTGAATAATAACATTAATAACAACAATCCATTTACAAGTATGGCGGCTCAGAAACAACAGCAGCAGGCAATGTGGACTGCTGGAGGTGGAAGTGGTATATTTTAAAAAAACATATTTAATTTTTTAAATTAATGAATAAAAAGTAATAAAAGACATTTAAATATTAAAAAAAGAAAAGGCACGGTTCGTTTTGTTTGAAAGTTTTATTTATTTATTTATTTATTTACAATGCATAGGAAACCAAGATGAATCAATTGTCAAATCTATAAAAAGAGAGTAAAAAGGTTAGACACAATATTCAAATTATAAAATATGTTTCTTTTAAAAGCAAATAAAATCAGAAAACGACATTCGACATTCTCATAGTGAGCTTGTACAGGCTCGAGTCCGTCCGCCCGTCGGTAAATTTTCATCATTTAAAATAAAGTAAAAATAAAATAAAATAAAAAAAAATAACGAAAAAACTTACCATCAACTTGATTATTTCCTTCCCATGTTTATTATACAACCAAAAAAAAAAGATGTTTTTAAAAACTCTCTAAATATAAAATGATATTTAGTAAAAATACATTAAATACATAATGAAAAAGAGAGAGTAAGAATGGAAAGAGTCTGACAAGGCTGATAACTTAATGTCTTTAAAGGCAACATAATTGTAATTCAGGCAAAATATAATAACATTTGGACATGTTTATCTTCATCCTCACCATTCTATCTCTCTCTCTTTCTCTTTCTATTAATAATCAATTATATTTACCTTTTAGATTATATAACAACTGAAAGAAAGAGAAACTGTTATGTTGAACCCTTTTTATTATATAAGACTAGAAAAAAAAAATTTTTTTTTTGACAGTGACGGCTATGTTTAGCCAATAAAAAACGACTTGATATATTGAAAGTGTCAGCCACATGACTACTCGACAAATATTGGATAAATGCTTATCCTTGTGATGGTATCGTCTATTCTGATGTGCTACATGATATTTGTGTAAAGTCTGTGGAGGATGTGATTCTTGTTTGATAAATTAAGAATTCTTTTTTTTTTTTAATAGAAAAATGAAATAGAGAGAGAATGAGTCAGTCTCGTTATCTTTTTAGACCTCATTTTATCCCTCTCGTGCTCCTCTTTACTTCTTCCTGTTTCCTTCAAAATAAGAAAAAAAAAACCGAAAAATAGATATACTCATCAACTTGCCAAGCGATTGCAAAACCGTCATGCACCACTTCTTATAGTAAGTCAATGTTAAACAAAGTCTAACTCTACATCATTCTTTTTGATCATTATTTGTGGTCAGAAACGTTTCTAACTAGAGACAATAGGGAAAGGTCTACTAGAGGGTGCTATTTTACTTGGATAATATATGCAATGCGTAGCTTTTATTTTCAAGAAAAGGCATTTGGAAGCGAGAATCACTATGCCGCTCCTGCTATGCCCTAGCTGGAGCCTAGCGGGATCTACAGTGATATATTAAACCAGATGAGTTAAAGATATAACCTCATGCAAAGTAATTTTCGAGCTAGGAAAACAAAAGAAATTTTTAAGTTTATAACATTTTGGCTTTGATGTACACGTTATTGTCATAAGCTGTAATGTCAAAAATAAAAAATACTAGAGATGAAATCGTCTAGCGAAGCGGTTCAAATAGAGATATAAATAAATTCAAAATGCAAGTCTTTTAATAAGAACCACAAAAAGAACGGTTCCCAGGTTACAGTATATTTGTTAAATTCAGTCTATGACCGCTACTGTTATGCAATGATGTTAGATAGCAACGCTAAACTATGTTTCCCTGTCTACCTTAAGCCTAAGTATGTTTTAGATATACAATTTTACGTTTTCCTAGCTCGAAAATTACTTTGCATGANGTTACATCAATCAAGTACATCTATAAATACGATGCTCCTTTATATGTATATCGGAAAGCACAAGTGTTTAGGTTATTTGATTAATCCGAACAAGGAGAGTTCGGATTAATCAAATAACCTAAACACTTGAGCTTTCCGATATACAACTCTCCTTGTTCGCTGTATTACCCAAGATAAATAGACGTATCTTCTAAATATATATGACTCTTGAGAGCATAAGGGTTAGTAACGACTTTTGTTTTTGAATGATGCCGGATTTATAATTTTCGTTTTAGTTTGTCAATGAGTTGATGGAAGGTCAGATAAACGTAATCAAACCAAAGAGCAAAATTACAATAATTAGTACTAGATATATACTTCATGAATTACATTTTAGATACGTTTTTGACTCTTGTCGATGTTGCCGCCACGTACGCAGAATAGTTCACACAATGGAGTTTCTATTCTGCCTTTTTCTTTTTCCGAGTTTATTTTCGAGATTTACAGTTTCTTTATTATAACACAGACAGTCATGGATGTCCTAGTGTGCAATAATCTTAAACATTTCGGTTACCAAATATATTTCCATCAAATGAATCTTGGGTAAATAAAAAAACATGTTTCAGAAGAATAAACTAAAAAATCTAATATGATTAAGGGTAAGAGTTAACTTTATAGAGAGAGAGGTGTCGTTAAAATAAATTCAAGGAAAAACTAAATCTGCCAATCTAAATATGGAAAATAGGCCTTTATTTCTTGTTTCAATGGTTAAAAATAGACATTAGAATCAATACAAAATTTATTTTGAAAAGCTGTTCTGGTAAATAAACTTGCCATTTGATTCTTTGAGGTTAGCATTTAATAAAGTTGCATAATCAGGGCCCCACACACACACATTAATATCACGTGCTAAAATACTAATTCCAAGCCACTAAAATTTGAAAGCCAAAAAAAGAGTGCGGTGAAATGCAGCGCTAACTGAGCAAGTAAAGTCTACAAGTTTGAGTACTTCCTCTTTTCCCCCTTTACCAAGTACATCTGGTATGTTTTCACAAAGAATTTCTCTAAGCTCTCCCTATAAACAACTCTTGGATCGATCTCTCTCTCGCTTTCATTTTCTTTATAACAACAAATGAATGGAAATACGGTTGGATGGATGGATGGATATCCTTATTTCGACTTGAAGTCTGCCCCAATAATCTAATTATGTTTGGAAATTATTCTCCAAGAAATGAAATTCATTCTCGTTCCTTAGTATTTACAGACTAAAGACAGAAGAGAGAGAAGTGGTTTCAAGAGTTGTTTTTTTTGGGAATAAGGAGTGTGCATCGATCTATTTTTTTAAAAAAAAGTTACTCATGTCATTTTTACTTGCTTAGGGCGTAATTATAAAATGAAGGACATTTTCAAGCAAGATGAACTCACCATCCCTGAGGGTGTTACCGTTAACATCAAGTCCCGTCAGGTTACCGTTGAAGGTCCCCGTGGTACCCTCACCAAGAACCTCCGTCACTTGAACATCGAAATCAAACTTGAAGGCTCCAAGATCCGCTTCGTCGTTCACCACGGTGTCCGCAAGCACGTTGCCTGTATCCGCACCGTTCGTTCTCTTGTTAACAACATGATCACTGGTGTCACCAAGGGTTTCCAATACAAGTTACGTTACGTCTACGCCCATTTCCCCATCAACGTCATCATCAACAAGGAAGGTAACGCTGTTGAGATCCGTAACTTCTTGGGTCAGAAGGTCGTCTTCCACGTCAAGATGCGTGAGGGTGTCAGCTGTGAAGCCTCCAAGGGCCAAAAGGATGAGCTTACCATCACTGGTAACGATCTTGAGGCTGTTTCCCAATCCGCTGCTGATATCCAGCAATCTTGTCTCGTCAAGAACAAGGATATCCGTAAGTTCTTGGATGGTATCTACGTCTCTGAGCGCAACGTTATGGAATCCGATTAAATCATTTTTCCTTAAATAATAAGCCCTCCCGTTTTTTTTTTTGAAAATGAAAAGAAATAAAAACTTATTTGTTATTAATTCAACCATAAATAGATGCATGATTAAAGTTTTAGGGTTTTTGTGTATTTCCATTGATATTGTTCTATGATGCAACTGTAAGAGCAGGACTTTCTTTTTTTCGCTTTCATTTAACGGTGCTATTTACGAATCAGATGGTGGCAATATTCATTTATTTAATATTCCATTGGTAAGTTCTATAAAAAGCTTAATTTTGAAATAGCGTTTATCGAGATTATTCGAAATGATATAATGATCGTACAAAAAAAGAACCACTAAAAGTAGAGATATGACATCAAATCATTTCCATTGTTTTATTCTCTAATTTTTAGTACATTTTACATATAAAGTGGGCTAATTTACTTGCTTGGTTACCACTCTTCATTCTTATTCTTCTAAATATAAATATGGTAAAATTAACCAACCTACTTCGTCTTTCCTCTTCCGATTTACATATCGACTCAACCAAACAGCTCAATAACTCAAGGCAAAATAGCTTATCCTCTTCCACTGAAAAAATAATGGATGATTATAAATCTTGGTTCCTAAAACAGTTCAATGTAGGATATCCTTCGTCACAAAAATCATGTCCTTCTTCAACAACAGCCACCTCTTCTCCTCGCTCTAGTAGTAGTGGTGATACTGAAAGATACCCTAAACCCGCCACTGCACATCTCCGTGACTACGGTCAACACTACAAAAGTCTTGGTAATGGATCCACTGGTCTTATCTCCATTGTTCGAAAGGCAGGGCGAGAAGGGGAACGAACTCAACTTTATGCCGTCAAAAAATTTCGTAAAATCCATCGATTGGAGAGTGACAAGAATTATATGAAACGACTGACAAGCGAATTCTGCATCTCTTCCACTTTTCGACACCCCAATGTGATTGAAACGATCGATCTTGTATTAGACGAGCAAGAGCATTACTGCACTGTCATGGAATTCTGCTCAGGTGGTGATTTGTTTACTGCCATTATGTCAGAGCACATGACTGAGGTCGAGATTTCTTGTTGTTTTAAGCAATTGATGGAGGGTCTAGCCTATCTTCATGCTTGTGGTGTAGCCCATCGAGATATCAAGCCTGAAAACTTGCTGCTGACCCCCCAAGGGGTGCTTAAAATCGCCGATTTCGGCGTATCCGATGTCTTTCAGTGTGCTTGGGAGAGAGAGCCTCGCCCATCGACTGGCTTGATTGGATCAGAGCCTTATATGGCTCCAGAGATTTTCTTAAAGAGCCATACGTATTGGGGCTCAAAAACAGACATTTGGTCTGCTGGCATTGTACTCTATTCAATGTGGTATAACGGTATGGCTTGGACAAAGGCTTGTATCGAGAAAAACAAGGAGTTTCGTAATTATGTCAGACACTGGTCTAGTCGTTCTTCACCCGATTTCAAAGCTTTTCCTCCTTACATAGCCCAACTTATTTATCGAATGTTGGATCCCAACCCCAAAACCCGTATGACTGCAGAGGAAGTATTACAAGATCCTTGGGTGAAGTCTATACATACTTGCTTTAACAGCGTAGATGCTCTTCATCGTGTACATAAGCATTCAAATAATACTAGAACTTAAAAGATCAAAAACTATGTATATATACCATTTAAAATACACACCCATATATATATCCCATACATATTGCTACCATCTACTTTTGCCTTTATTCATAAATAAACTTTTAATCCAAAATAAAATATAACAGCTCTATTTATTTTACTTTTTTATTATATACAAAGATTGAAAAAATAAAAATTAGAAGCCTAGATAACTGTATTCGCCTAAATGTTCAGGTGAATTATAATCATTATCCGCATAATAAGGGAATTGATTAGCTGTTCGAATTGCTTCAAAAGTATGCTCTAAAGTATGATGGTCTATTTATATATAAAATATAAGTACACATATGTATGTATCCAAGTTTAAATATATATTACCATTTTTAAATGTCCCTTTCTCCATACATTTGCCACATAAATCTACTTCCTCACTAACATCACACATTGTACATTTATAAAGAACACCAATAATAGGCTCTGTTCCACAATCATCACACTATACACATATATAAGTAAAAAATGCCTCTTTCTTATTCTCACCTTTGTTCATCTTACCGCATATCCTTCATGTATAACAGTCTCGGCCATATTCGCATCTTGATTTGCCGGTTTGGCAACCTTACGCATCATTTCCTTTACATTATAATCCTCTTCATCATCCGACATCATCACAGTAGGTGGACCATGCACAGAGGAATAGATGGCACCTGAAATCCTTGTCTTTGTCAAACCACCAGATACAACACTGTTATAACCAACAAGTGTTGCAGTCTGTCTTTGATGATTTGTTGTTGGCTTGGTGACTCGATTTGGTTTTGGTTTTGGTTTTGTACCACCACGATGTTTTGATGCTGTGCCTTTTGGCATACAGGATGGCTGTAAATAGGAGAGAAATTGAACGCGTTAGACTTAGTTACTTTATTTTTTTTTGTTCAGCAACTTACTGGAATGGTAATACGGCCTGGAACAGGTAATCCTCTTTTTGCTAATTTGATAAAGTATTTCTGTACACGACTTGCTACTTGTTTTGGTGTACGTGTACCTAATGCCTTGGAGATTTTGTTAAATCTTTGTGCTTGGATTGGTTCGTCAGGGAAAATATCAAGTAACTCTTGTAATCGTTGCTATTTATAGTATTATTATTATGCTTTTCTTTTAAAAAATCTCTCTCTTTTACCTGTTCTTCTTCTGACCATGGTTGTTTAAAAGTACCATTACGAGAAGTATCTTCCTATTTTGTTGTTATCGAATGAATAACAGCTTCGTTTTTGTTTTGTTTTTTTGTTTTTTTTTTTACCATGATACTATCGGTGTCTGGAAGTGAATATTCATCTGGAGTACGAGGTTCAGTGGATTGCAGTCTAGACACCACCGGACTTTCTGTCTCTGATACATCCATCATTGAACTTGCCTGCAAGTCCTTTCCAATTGTCTTTTGCTGAACACTGGCAGACGTTCTTCTTTTCCCTTTCCCTTTCCCACCCACAGCCATTCTATTATAATGATTCATGTTGATTGGACTATCATCATCTATATCATCATCCGAGAAATCGGATACAGAGTTGGCTCTTGAAGGCAGTTGGTGTAATTGTTGGGTTGCCTTATTAAGCTCTTGCTGAAGTGTCTTTGTAACAGTGGTTGGTGTTGGTTGAGACATATATTCGGTTGCTGTAGTAACATCGAATAAACTCTATTATAATAAGGAATTTAATAAAGATGAGAAATAAATAAATACAAAAAAAAATGCAACTACTTTACTCTAAAAGTTGATTTTTTCATGTGATTTTGAAAATGTTGAGTTAAAGCATTTAAAGCATTTGCTTGTTGTGTTAAACGTGAGTCTGGTAAATATCTATATTTTGTCCAGTCGATACAAGGAACTGTGACAATCTTTTGTAATTTGGGTATTTTGGACTTTTTATAGTGTTAGCATATCTCATTTGATTAAAGTAAGGGTTGATAGAACATACGTTTTTTAAGTTGGTTACGAAAGCAAAAGGTTCTTCTAAAGCTGCTTGTTTTAGGCCCTTTAACTTGTCAATATCCTCAGTTGCTCTTTCAAGCTGACGACGTAGTATCTCTAGTGTCTTTGTAACAGACTGGTAACTAACGAGAAGAAGTAATAAATAAAAGAGCGTCTATATTGTTTTATATATTACATAACTCCCTTACTCTTCATTACTTTCAATATTTTCTTCTTGTTTTGGTGGATCCTTTTGATCTTCACCTGTGTTTAATTTATCAGTGGTATTAGAAGTTGAATCAGACATTTGTAAAAGTACATTTAGTTGTTATTTATCTATAAATATGTTTGCTTTTTTTTTTTTGTAATAGAAAAGAGAAAATAAGGAATCGGAAGCTTTCAAAGCCCTCTTTTTCTCTGTGACTGATCGATTATTGCTTTTTTTTAGGCGCCGATAGTTTTTTTTTTAGGTTACCACCGATCCAAAAAGAAAAATAAGAATAAGCTAAAGAAAAGGATGCCCTCGAAACTACTTTACTATGGTTACGCGGTATGTCGCTTGTTTGAAGAGGATAATGGGTGCATTTTCACTGTATGTATGTATTATAAATTCAGCGTGCCAATTTGTTTTATCCATTATAAATGAGTAAAATAGCCCAATTCATGCACTTTAGTGTGGCGTTTTTTGAAAGTGAAAAGCAGTCACTTATGCTAATTATATACACACTATTTTTTTTTTTTCTTTTAGTTTTGATTTCTTGCACTTTGATAATACAATATAAAAATGACAGATATTATTATGAAAGAAAATGAACCCGATCAAGCTTTTGTTCAGCGAGGACAGCACATTTTGATTCAAATGCCAAGTGGCAATGTCAAGATGGTGAACCTTAAACCAAAGACGTATGAAAAAACAATAATTTATTACGATAGACTAACAACCCATTTATATATACTTAAACAGTCAGATTAGTTTGGGTAAATTTGGTAGCTTTCTATCTGATAATTTGATTGGACAGCCCTTTGGATTATCATATGAGATTTATACCAACAAAGGAGATATTCGCCCTGTATCTCACTCTGGAGTGAATACTGCAGTTGGTAATAACTACATATATTTTACTTAGTTTTTGTATATTAACAAAATGTATATTTAGAGGAGACAAGTGCAAACAATCAGATGATTATAGATGACAGTTCAATCCAAAAGCTAAGTCACGAAGAAGTACTTGCTTTAAAAGAACAAGGTTTACAAGGCACTATGGCAGCCGAAGAAATCATTAAAAAAATGGTGGATTCACATGGTGGATTTGATAAAAAGACTGAATACTCAAAAGCCAAGTATATTGAACGTAAAAAGAAAAAGTAAGCGAAATATGTATACGCATTAAAAGTAGAGGATACTTAATTCGTTTTAGGTTTAACAAAATCTTTATACCTATTCGACCTACACTTCGAACCATGTGTGAATACTTCTTCAACAAAAACCCCGACAAGATCAAACACCTTCGTATTGATACTCTTTCTCAATTATTAAGTATGGCAAACATTCGCGCACATAGTAAGTTATTGGTTGTAGACGATACCCAAGGTATGATTATCACAGCGATCATGGAACGTATGGGTGGTTTTGGTACTATTGTTGGTGTTCATGAAGGGGATAATCACAATTATGATGTGATGCGTTATATGAATTTCCCTGAAAAGATGCTTAGCACTTTGCATACTGTGCCATTTGATATGGTTGATCCTGAGACTCCGAATGGTAAGCAAGAGAAAACGAAGAGAAGAATAGGCAATATTTATGTACTCTGTTATATATCTAGATCATTTTGATATTAAAACAGAAGAGGAAATTAAGGACATGAGCGAAGATTCAAGACGTAATTATCTTCGACGTAAAAAGGCATTTGATATTAAAACAACCGCAAGACGTCTGTTATTTGAAGGAGATTTTGATGGGTAAAAAGAAGGAGATGCGTTTTATAAGAAAATGGGACAGTTTATTAAAATAATGTAATATGATTTAGCCTGGTTATTTCATCCGCTTGTACACCAGATTCCATCATCAAGGAACTATCAAAATATCTATGTGGATCTCGACCCATTGTAGTTTATAGCTTCAGTAAAGAGCAACTTTTAAATACTGCGTACTGGATGCGTAAATCAACCGATTATTTAAATGCAGAAGTGAATGAAAGTAGTTTACGCCAATATCAAGTCTTACCAGGTCGTATGCATCCCAACATGATGATGAGTTCTGGTGGTGGCTATCTTTTATCTGCCCTTCGTGTTATCGATTGTCCTTTTGATATTTCATTGGTGACAAGGGATGAGAGTAGCAGACGTACAAAGAAGAAGAAGACAACACAGAAGGAGGAGAGTCCTAAAGAAGAAGAGGAAAAGAAGGAGGAAGAAAATTAGAGGATATTATACAATATATTATTAAATAGATGTAAAAACATAATTATATTAATAAAATCCAGTCTGTAAAGCAAGAAAATAACAGAGTATTAAAATGGGAGTGACGTAAAAGACTCATTTCTACCAGGCTAAATAATAAATTTTGTAGTAAGACTTCATCTAATGTATTTGCTGAGCACTTATTCAAGAGGAATGTGGCTATTTCTTTTTAATCAGAAAGAATATTGTACGAATGAGTATACTTGAAGTAAACATGACAGTTCCTAATCTTCGTGTTCTGACTTGTGCGTGTGTGACGTAAATTCCTTTTTTGGATAGTTTTTTCTATGTTCCTTTTGGCAGAACAAATAATATACTTCTTGTTCCTCTTATACTGCTAAGCACAGCAGACACGGTTGTATTTTTAAATGAGGATAATTATTGTGGGAAAAAAAATTATTCATGTTTTCAAAGAATAATAGAGCAGAATAACAAGTAAGAAATAGTAACATACGGATTTTCAGGTGTAGTTCGGTATGAAAGAGTGGGGTTGAAATAAATAATATATAAAAGCTTAAAAAGGGTTTTTTATATCCCCCATTAACGTTGACACAATGAAAACAGAAATAAATAAAAAAAGTATGGGGTATTCTTCTTAGCATTTTCTTGTAAATATAAGAAAACCTTCTCACTTAAAATAAGCTTTTTTCTGCCCACTTTTTTTCCACTGCTTTTGATTAAAAAAAAAAAGAGGTGATATTTTTCCATGTGTTGCACAGTCTTGTTTTCATGAGAACTTTGTAAGCGCATCAATGACAAGAAAATAGTTGTCGATTTTGAGATGAAAAAACTTTATGAAATGAGGAAGATCCCGATTTGGAAAATAAAAACTTACACTTTTCCCTTTCTAAAAACACGTGATGCAGTCACTTTGTTAGGATTTACTCCACACTAATGAATAAAACCCCTCTTTTTTCTTTTCTTTTGTCTCTCTCTCTTTTTAAGTGATTCAATAAAACATCTCCCTCCTTTTATAAAATAACTGCACAAATAAAAAACTAAATATGACAGTCAACGATCCCTTTCGTTTCAGAGTTGCCGCCAATATTGAATTTAGTGATTCTCAAAAGGCCACTTTAGAATCCATCCTCGATACGTTCATTGCTCCCTTAACCAAGGCAGAAGAAGATGCACTTGTTCAAAAACTTTCAGCCACTCACAGTGAAGACACCGTTCGAAACTATGCACGTATCAGCAACAGCTCCATCAAGTCGTTTGAGGCCGTGAATGACTTTATTAATCACGCTGTCGTGGCCGAGAAGCGTCGAGAGTTATTGCTATTGCTGAGTCTCTTATCCACAAAAGCGGGTACCTTTGCACTCACAGGCCACTTTGATGAATTTAAAAATTTGCCTCACGTTGATCGTGAAAAGGTCTTTTTAAATTGGAAGGATTCGTTCTTGCCTCAGCTCCGTTTGATCTACAAGACTTTCCATTCTTTGGCTTGCTACCCTGTTTATGGTGCACACAGTGAGGTTGTTTCGGATGCGATGAAGTATCGCTTACCTGATTTGGAGGAAAACCATGATGAGTTGTACGAACATACACCCGAAAAATTGAATATGTTAGCAGCGGAGGATATCAAGTCGGATACTGTTTTTGATACAATCATCATTGGCAGTGGTGCTGGTGGAGGTAAATAATTTTTTGCATTAATTGTTCATATATGGTAATAATCTTGTATAACCTGTTTTTCTAGGTGTTGTTGCAAGTAAATTGGCAGCAGCTGGTAAATCTGTGTTGGTGATCGAAAAGGGTGCCTATTATCACGAAAAGGAATTTCTTCATAGAGAAGCTACTGCAATGGAGAGAATGTATGAAACACATGGCTTTGCCCCTAGTTATGAAGGTTCCATCAACATCTTGGCTGGTAGCGTCTTTGGTGGTGGTACTACCATCAATTGGTGTGCTTCTTTAAAGGTAATCTATCATAATGAGATATCATTACCTAAAGTACCCTCATAAACTAATATTTTTGGTTTTGTACATGCTTATAGCTTCAACACTTTGTACGTGAAGAGTGGGCTAAACAAGGCTTAACACATTTTTTAACACCAAAGGTAACTTTTTTTTCAAAAAAAAAAGGATAAATACAAGCTCAATGGCTTATATATATACATGCACCTAGTTCTCTGAAGATCTTGATAAGGTATTTGATCGTATTGGTGCAAGTACTTCAGGTATCCAACATAATGGATCCAACCAAGTCTTGGTAGATGGTTGCAAGTAAGTTTTTTTTCAGTATAATAAAAGAGAAAAAAAAAAATCACACTCATACGATACATTTCTTTTTATAATAGAAAATTAGGTTATCCCATTGCTGACATTCCTCAAAACACTGGTGGAAAAGCACACAGCTGTAACTTTTGCTATGCTGGCTGTAAAGGAGGTATCAAGAACGGCACCATGAACACCTGGCTACGTGACGCTTATCAACACAATGCCAAATTCATGGACAAGACCAAGGTGACGCGTGTCTTGATCAAGAACGGTAAGGTCACTGGTGTTGAATGTCTTCCCAATCTCAGTGACAAAACGATCCAAATTCAAGCCGACCAGGTTGTCGTCTCTGCAGGCTCATTACAGTCCCCCGGTGTGTTGTTAAGAAGTGGCTTGAAGAATAAGCACATTGGCCACCATTTGCGCTTACATCCTTGTGCCTTGGCATTTGGTTACTTTGATAGACCTATCTCCACCTCCCAGGGTTCCATCATGACAGCCGTGAGCAACGTTGTCGAAAACGTCGACAATGAGGGTTATGGTGCAAAATTAGAGGTGCCCTTACTTCATCCTGGCAGTTTCTCTTCCGTTTTGCCATGGCGTGGCGCTGCCCATCACAAGGATTTGATGATGAGATACGACCACTGTGCACCCATCTTGATCTTGACCCGTGATAAGGACTCCACCGGTGTTGTTCGTTATGATGATAAGCAAAACTTTGTCGTTGACTGGAACCTCTCTAGTCATGATCGCCAATCCATGTTGGCAGGTATTGAACGTTCCTGTAATATTTTGGCAGCTGCAGGTGCTCGTGAGATCCATACCGGTCAGTTTGGTGTCGAGCCTTTTTACTTTGAACAGGGCGAGGAACCCAGAGCTGACCATCCTAGATTTTTGGCCTGGAAGGAAGGTGTTAGAAAGTACGGTCTTCCTCAAGATGGATCTGGTGTTTTCTGTGCACATCAAATGGGAACCTGGTAACGTTGATAAAAAAAAAAATACTATATATCTATATAAATACTTATTTATACCACTTATAGCCGTATGGGTATTTCACCAAAGGTATCTGTTGCCAAGCCAACAGGAGAAACTTGGGAAGTCAAGAATCTCTATGTTGCTGATGCTTCTCTTTTACCCACTGCTACTGGTGTTAACCCCATGGTTACTACAGAGGCTGTTTGTCTTCATGTTGCTGATAGTATTTTGGATAAGAAGACCTCTAAGCTTTAAAATATATAAAATATCTAATAAATTATGGGTGCATGCCTTTTTTTTTTTTACATGTTGTGTCTTTTTTTATAATTTTATTTTATATGTATAAGAATAAAAAAGAAGAAAAAAAAGAGAGAAAAAGATAATTAATATTTACTACTGGGGGAGAGGGTGAACGCTGTGTGTGTGTGTGTGTGTGT
>MU622296.1:0-16679 GCA_025399235.1 Backusella circina FSU 941
CCTTTATTATTACTCGTTTTATTCATCCGATAAAAATCACCATAAAAAGGAAGTTGTAGGTTGACATGATAGCAACAGCAAAAATAAAAAGATTTAAAAACCAGTAGACAAGTTATCAAGATTCTATCTATTAAAACCCAACTATATGATCTTTTCTCTTTTCATTTGTAAATCTGATAACGACTAAATCGAAAATCTTTTTAAATAAACATAAATGCAAGGCAGCCAAATCAAGCGGAATGATCCAAAGTTTGATCAGCTCAGCATACTCACATGGCAACATCAGCACAACATGCTGGTACTTTCGAGTTTACAAAAGTAGCATAAACATTTATGGGGAGCCTTGGCATCACAGTCAATATATGACCACAGACGTAGATAATTTCATATATATGTGTGTCAAAGAAAAAAAAAATAATAGATATTATACGCATTCGCAAAAGCGACTAATAAAGCAACAGGAAAAAAAATATCCCATTATAATGTCTGGTTGATATATAAGTAGTAACGTTTATACATACAGCCTTCAGTATTACGTTTTTATTTATATATAAACGTAAGCGTAAAAGCAACATATACTCTCTCCTTTTTGGTTTTATAGTTGAATAATGTAAATAACTATATTTAACAGATCAGTGAGAGAGAAAAAATCCCTGAAGTATCCTTGCCAACAATAGTTATAAAAATAACTGGTTAGAAGACGAGGGATCAAGTTTTGACCCTATTGACAAACATGTGCAGTTTGCTATTTTATTTATACAAGTCCATCTATATATAGTTACCTAAGAAAAATCATCTATACATACAACTCATCTTTTTAAATGACTTTTCTATCCATATACTTATTTATCATAAAACGGAACTTTCCTTTTCGATAAAACATCTTTGATTTTTGTGTCATGAGCGGAGTTAGCACTTTTTTGTTCCTGAATGAATTGGTGATCCTTTCAAAAATTATGTTTTTGGCTGCATTAGGAACCTATGTTTTCCTTCTTTTTATAGATAGTGCTAGTTTCCCTCTTTCAACTTGTTTATTAAAAGAAAACTCTCCAAAAAAAAAAAACTATTAATAACAGGGACAAAATAAAAACCATCAAGAATAGCTAGTTTTTAATAGTGTAATCAAGTTGGTAAAGAATAGATTTTATTAAACAAAGTAGAAATTCTCTAACGTAATAGTAAATATATAATTAAATGAGTAAAAAAAAACCAAAGGACTAATTTATAAATCATAAGCTAAGTTTATACTTGTATGTTCACTAGTTCCATTTTATATTGTTGCTAAAGCCTTTTATTGATAGATGTGAAACGCAATGAGCTGACTTTTTAATTCATTCAACGATGTCATTCCCGAATGGAAAATCCCTTTTTTTTTTTATTTATTTCTGTTTACTCTTCTCTCCCTCTCTACCTTTCTTTCTCTTTTCTTTCTTTTCTCTCTCTAGTTTTTTCTATTTACTTATTTATTTCAGAAAAAAAAAGCATATATAAAAATGTCTCAAACAGGATCGAGAAGGTTATCATCTCTGGAAGCGGCAGGCGTAAGATCAATGACACCAAGAGCATCAAACACACCCAAGGTCCCAGCCATGGCAACTTCAACAAGAACAGCAGTTCGCTCTTCCGTGTTAAATACGGGAACAAAAACAGCAAGCACCGCTAGTGCTGTTAAATCAGCAACCAGTACTAAACCAACAACAACTAGGCCGACATCAGTCAAACCAGTAGTCAAGCCGATTCGCACTGCTCCTTCCAAGCAAGTAACTAATAATAATGATTCGACAACAAAACGTAATAGTATGCAAGACCTGTCCTCAAAACGTAATAGCATACAAGGCTCTCTCTCAAAACGTAGTAGCATTCAAGAGCCACCCTCAAAACGTAACAGTTTACAAGACTCGGCTCTAAAACGTAATAGTATACAAGGTTCAATTAAAAGGGCTTCGCTAGTACCATCTTCTCCCGTGAAGAAGGTTGCTAGTAGCTCGTCTACAGCATCTTCTCGTACCTCTACTTCCAACTCAAGTTCCACTACGAAAACATCGCCTACATCATCACTCACTCAGCAACAAAAGAAACATGTTCGTAAATCAAGTGTTCAAGGCACTGTCTCTCCTTCCTCTTCCATGATTCAAGAACTTAAAGAGCTCAAAGATAAAGTAATTTTTAAAAAGTTAATTAAAAAATTATTGCGGAGACTTAAAAACTTCGTATATACATCTATTTAGAATACAACCTATGAAGAGGATTTAAAAATCAAGACGAACGAATTGGAGCAACTAAAGCAAGACTTAATCACCACGCAAAATAAACTGCAGGAGATGGAAGCAAAGATGATGCAGGAAAGCATGGCTTTAAAAGGAGAGTTGCAGGAAAAATCCCAATCATTCCAACAGGAAAAGGAAGGAATAGACAAGAAAAACCGTGACACTCTTGAAAAATTAAGAGAAAAACTCGAGTCAGAAAAGCAGGTGTTAAACTCACAAGTTGTTGAAAAGGAAAGGCAGATCCAAAAATTAAAAGATGACCTGGATGATATGCGTACAGAAATTCAGGTATTATACAAGTTTATATATAAATTAGAGTAGGAATACTTATATGTATATCTTACGTTAAAGACAATGCATCAGTCCCACCAGACACGTCTTACCACATTAACAAACCAATTAAGTTTGCAGCACAACGAAGCAATAAATGAGTTAAAATTGCAATTTGAAAAACAAGAAAACACTTCCGTGTTTGAATCCAAAATAAAGGTTCGTGTGTGTGGGAAAACCAATAATGTAAAAGCCAAACTATACTGAAACAGAATAGGAGCTGGAAGATGCAGCACAGGAGCATATTCGAGTAATGCAAGCTTTAGAGCAAAGTACCAAAGAAGAAGTGAATCGTGTCACACAACAACATAATGTAAGGTTACACCACACCTCATTCTAATTTTCCTTAATTTAACACATTTTATAATAGGATGAAATAGCCAACCTGAAATTAGCACAAGAAAGGGAAATCGAAAATATGCAAGAGCATTTAAAATCCACAAGAGAAGGTGCGCTCACTGAAATGGAAGAGTCTTATCGGAAGAAATATGATGATGAACTCGAAAAATACCACCAAATCATTGAAGCAATGAAACAAGATCATAATACAACCATGGAAGAAATGTTAGCTGCAAAACTTGCACTGGAAAATGAAAAAAATGACCTGGTTGAGGTGCACCAATTAGAACTTGAAAATAAAAAGGTAAAAATCATGGCAAGATATAGAAAATAAATGTGATAGATGAGTGACCACATTTACGACATAGGTCATGTTTAAGGAGGAACTACAAAAAGAGCAAGAAAAACACGCTATAGCCATTGACGAGGTGAATAAATTATATGTAGAAAAGCTCCAGGATTTGGAAGATGTAAATAAAAAAGAGGTGCAGAATAAGTTGGATGATGCAAAAGCGTGTCATGAATCAACACTTCAGGAAATGAAACAAACTCATAAACAAACGCTAGAGGCTGAAAGAGACAGGCATAAAATAGCAATACAAGAGTTAAAGAAGGCTCATATAGAAAATATCGACGCTGAAATAGAGAAGCAAAACAATTTGGTTAAATCCCATGAGAAAGCTATCGGTTCGTTAAAAGGAGAAGTAGAGGTAAGAATAGGACGAAGGGGGGCGAGGGAGATGAATAATTATATATATTTGATTTATTGTTTACACATATATTTTCTTTAAAAAAAAATCACTGCATCTATAGTCTCGTTTGAGCATGGAGACCCTTCGAATAAAGAAAGATCATGAAGAAGAGTTAAAACTTTTGGAACGCCAATTTAATTTCGAGCATAAAAATGAAATTGATGCACTAAACGAGACTCATTTAAATGATAAGAAGAAACTTGAATCTGAACACGAGAGAAAGTATACCGCACTTGAATCTAAAAATGAAAAATCAATAAAGGTAAATTAACAGATAACAAAGCAAAATGTTATTTTTTATTTCTCTATTATCAATCCTTCCTAAAAGATTTATGAGCAGCATATATCTGAATTAGAACAAGCAACAAAGGATACTATTTCTGAAAAAGACTCGATTCAACAAAAATATGATGAGTTATTGATAGCGTTCAAGACTCTTGAAGAAAATCAAAAGTCTACATTAGCTGATATTGATGGAAATGATACCAAATATTCCGAACTTGAGGTATGAATATGACTATACCTTATCTTAAAGGCTAGAAAAAACCAATATTTACAATCCACCAATTTTTTTTGGATATAGACTAAACTTCAATCAACAGTTGAAGAAAATGCAGCTGCTTTAAAATCAATAAAAGAAAAACACGAAAATGAGATTGCATTATTAAAGGAGAATTTGGAAAGTCAACTTGAAACCTGTCGCATTGATACAAGGGTGGGTTTTTTATATAATATAAATAGTTTTTATTTCTTGTAATGATTTTCTTATTGTTATATATAGACTCTTATCGAAAAAGAACACGATATCGAAGTTCATCAACTAAGATCAAATGAGGATAGATTAAAAAACGAGTTATCTAGTGTACAAGAACAGCTTTGCAAGCTTAATGACGAAAACACAATATATATAACCGATCTTAAGCGTGTTCACACTGAAGAGTTGGCATCACTAGAGGAGAATGAAAGAAAACAATCAAAAATCATACTCAAGGAGGCTGACAGAGAATGGCAAACGCATGTCGATAGTATGCAAAATACTTTAATTGAAGAACACACCAAATCAATCCAAGCAATTAATGATAGGCATGATGCTGCTTTGCAAGAGGCAAATAGTGCTTACACAAATGCGATTGAAAAGCTGAAATTATCAGAAGCAGATACCAAGGAATTAGAAGTTGAACTAAAGGTATTGATGAATTACTATTATATAGTCACTATTCTAAATTATAACATTTTGATCTTTTCTCTAAGACTTCAAAAGAGAGATATGACACATCTTTAACGGAAATAAAAGATACCCACTTTTCAGAAACTCAATCACTCCTAAAAGAAATAGATGACTTAAAACAAGCTGCAAATCTATTCGAATCAAAATACACAGAACAAAACAAGCAAATTGTTAATCTGAAAATGGAAATTGAGGAATACGAATCTAATGATATCAATAATCATGCTGTTTTATTGTCTAGATCAAATCGAAAGGTAACAATATTCAAAAGAAGAAGAAAAAACGTAAAAAAATACTCTACTGATAACCTATAATAAAATATAGGACGATGACAAATTTCAAGAGATTGTCAAGCAACACCAAAAGGAATTAAATGTATTACAACAGCAATTCCAAAACTTACTCGATATGAAAGATCTCGAACTCGAAGAGTTATCGTATCGTCTGAAAACCATGACCGGAAACGAACTCAAGGAAGCGGAAAAGATACAGCAAGAGTTAAAAGCACGTATAGTCCAACTAGAGGAGGAGGCCAACTCTAAGGAACTTGAAATGCGCTGGCTCGAATCTGATAGTGAACAGAATGAGGTCACTAATTCATTTATAAACTTAAACTTTTTGTAAAATACAACTAAAATTATTTGTAATTTTAACATTTGTAGACTAAACTCAAACAGCAAGATATGATCGTTCATAATTTAGAAGATAATAATAACAGACTTGAAAGAAAAGTCATGCGCTTTAAAGAAGAAAATGATCAGATGCTCAGGCAAGTGAAGATACATATTAAGTTTCCTCAGCCTGCTCATTGTTCCATTTCCTCCAGATTGATACATCAATTGCAGAGTGAAATGCATCCAATGAATAAATAATAAAAAAAAGAACAAAAAAAAAAAGGACAGATTCTCAATCTCTTGGGGAAAAAAGAGCAGCTATTTTATATTCTCTTCTTCTTCTTCTTCTTCTTCTTCTTCTTCTTCTTCTTCTTCTTCTTGACTTTTCTTTTCTATTCCCCATTTTTTCTTTTTCTTTTTATTTAGTCAAATGAAACTAGCTCTTGTTTTAATATTTTAAATGCAGTGAATAAAGCAAGTTTCTCGTTTGAACCTTCTCTTTAAATGAAGAAAAAGCAGTGTACTATGCTTAGTACATGAATTTATTTGTTTCATGTAAACTGATAACTTACATTCCTCTTGTCAGTAAAAAGTAGTTAATCATTTTATACTAACAAAATAACCTTCCATACTGTTTATTTCAAGAAAATGAGAAACATTTACAAATTAAAGAGAAAAAAAGGGAGCGCATTTTGAGAATAGATAATGTATCATACAACAAAAAGTAAATCTTTAGTGAATGAATAAATAATGAAATACGTAGCCATTTAGCACGGTTCATAACGCTATATTACATCACATTGAAGAATAGCACACTATAAAGTAATAGAGATAATACACCAATATGACAGAGATAGACTCAGTAGATTTTTTCATAATTTGTAATCTTTTACACAACAACCAGGTTATTAATGGTTTATTTTAATAAAATAAAAACGGCTTAAACCATCTTAAATAAAGCATAAGACAGTCTTATTGCATGACAATTAACGTGGATGCTAAATGAGACCAATTTAGACGCTTAAACATACACCTTTGTGTTGCTATTCATTGATTTGGATCATGAACTTAGTCTCCTTTATCTCTGCCACCCTTAGCATCCCTTTTGACCCAATTTTCTTCTCATCAACTTTTTCTCATTTTCTTGAAAAAGACAGTACATACATAGTGATGTACTCATACCAATGACTATAGGTGCATATAACTATAACTATATATATTTCATTTCACTATAATACCAATAGTATTATTACGCGATTTTTTTGGGAGGTAAAAACTTGAACATTCTTCACTTACAATGTACTTGATATCATATTACCCATGACAATCGAGGATAGTGTTTATTTTCAAGCATATATTACGCAACTTATTTAATTAATGAAATGTGATTGGTCAATAAATAGTTACAAAAACTCAGGGGCAGCAATGGAAATTTAATTCTATTTTTTAAAAAATTCACAAAAATGGTAAAATTATTATTATCGGTGAGCATACTTAATATACCAATTGATACTAATTAATAGATCGATGTTATTTTATATTTATATTGAAGAACGGTAATATACAATAATTGTTTTTAATAGTTACTGGTTGCAATGGGATATATTTGTTAGTACAGTTTGAAATGCTCTTCAAATGAATCGAAGATATATATTACAAAACAGGGACTATCTAGAAACAAAATAAATTCGGATGTCTTATAAAAGTAATCGCATAACAAACATTAATATTTATTTAATGCTTGTGTTTTCTTTTATTGTTGCTAATTCGGAAGCATAAAACGATTTAAAGAATATACATGTATAATAAGTAAAAATAGCACTGGTGATTTTTTCTGTTTTGTTTCTGTTTCTGTTTTTTTTAACTAAAACAAGTCTTTAAGAATTGGGAGTTTTGGTAAAAGTCCACCTTGAGGGCATTTTACTGGTTTGAAGCTAATATCAAGTACACCAGAGTTCAAATCGCCTTTTGGTGAAAGGCGTTTAAAGGCGGCTGGAGTCAAGTCTATGGCTTGGCCTAACAAACATTTAAAAAGGAAAAGAAAAATGGTATAGGTGTGAGATGAGGTATCTATAGAAATGATTGAAATTGGGTGTACATTACCAACTTTACAAGCGGCACATTTGTCTACTATTTTAACGGTAATCTGATACTTTGTATTACGATTATTTGTAATTTTCATACATTTATAGCACTGTTCGAAACCATCCATGGCCTATTAATTTTCATTAGTCTTGTTTTCTTTTTTTTCTTTACAAAAAAGCACGCCATTTTTTTTGTCTCTTTTTTTTTTTACCATAGCTCCAATCATATCTTGAACTTTTGCATTAAAAGGACGTAATCCATTAATGCCATAACAAGCAGCATTTTTTAAATCACGTCCAGAATACCTTTATTGTATGAAACTTAGTATTATATTTGTGGTAATTATGGCCTAGTCATTTACCATGTTCCACGACTACGCTTTTCGAGACTTTCGAAATCTGTCATATCTTTGGACTCTCCAAAATCCATAATGCGAGCAACCCCACGTCTGCCATATTTATTTGATCCTGCAGCTAACGCCAGTGAACAAAATACTGTTAAGAGACAGAAAATAATGAAATTTGATTTCATGTCGATATATTTATAAATGAGTGTAATGAGCTGAAAAGAAATGAAGTTTGTTCAAGAATATGAAAATGACAAGCCGTTCTTTATATATACTTTTTTTTTTTATGTTTAGAAAAAAAAGGAGTCTCTAATATTTGAGATTAACTTTGAAACAATGAAAAAATATAACATATGTGTTTGTGTGTATTTCGAATCTGGATAAAGAAACACACACTGTGTTTTTTCTTCTTTTTTAAAATAAGAAAAAAAACATTGAAAAAAAAGATATTACTTACATGCATGCCATTGAAATATTATACTTTAAAAAATCCAAAATCAAATACTATATTCATGTCCATCTCTCTGTTTATAGTTCAGTGATCTAAAATAAATATATATCTCCTTATATTATTTACCTATCATTTATTTTCTCGAATATACATTTGCCACTAACTGACATATTGAATATGACTTCGATCACCCCCTTTTTTCGATTGTCAATCTATATTTTTGTTAGAAATTTTCATACACCCTCCCTTTAGCTCCTAAACCTCCTACTTCAATATGCGTAGCACGTACGTTAAACCTACTCATTGTATGATTTTCCCCTTTATTTAATGAAATTTTTCATTCACAAAAAATGAAATAAATAGAAATGAAAATGAATATGAATATGACAATATTAGAGTAAAATATTGCATATCTAAAGGACAACTGTTTTCATTATGGACATAAGAAGCTGTTGCACAAATCTGGGTATTTGAAGTCGATTAGTTCAAAGAGTAGATTTCCTCTCTAAATTTGAGACTCTCTGGATTCAAAAAAAAAAAAAAATAAGAAACCCCCCTTACAAGAGTCTGTGGCCAAATATACAGAAAGGCTTTTTTTTTTATAGTTTATTCTCCTATTACAATTTGAAATTATATATACAAAGTAATTGTATATGGCTGACTTGATTAATATAATAATGTTGACTATGTTCTCTAATTCATAACTTATGATTTCTTTTTCTCCCTTTCTATAATACATATTTTGATTCATATATCAACTTGACAGTTTACAATAGTAATAAAATAGATATTTCATTCTATTAACTTTATTAATTTCTCACAAGAATTTTTCTCGGATATTCTGACAAATAAAGCAAAAAAAAAAACACACAACAAAACCAAAATAAAATAAAGAACAAAATAAATGAAAATGAAAACAATAAATATGATATCAAAAAGAAGACAATGGTTAGGCTGGAGGGATTAATAAAGCCAAATGTTTTCATTTTGCATGACTAAGTTTATCATTTCGCTTGATGAGTTCACTACCTGTTTTTGAAAATTATTGAACATATAAAACTAAACCGATTGATTAATAAATATATTATGAACGCTCCGGCAATAGTGTTATTATCTTATAAATCTATATTTCACATTGTCTCCCTTACGAATTAACTGGAGCCCAAACTTCATTTTCCAGGTTTTCTCTTCCGACCGCAAATATACACGTCCTTCCTTTCACACATGTATACGATGAAAAATAATGCTCCTGCCTGATATTATAAATGTGTTTCTCACTCAATGAAATTAGAGTTCCAAGTCGCATAACTATTTCTTATTTTTATTGGAATTGCAAGATCACACATGTACATATACCCACATGTCACATTTAGAAAATGATCTGAGTTTATGCTTTTAAAAAAAATACGAGGTTACAAATCATGTCAAATGATATCTATTTTAACGTTCCAAGTTTTCCTCCACACTAGACACTTTTCAGGGCGGGGAGAAATCCCCCATTAGTAAATTCGTGCAAAAAAAAAAAGGATCGGAAAGGTACTAAAACGTTTTTATAACTGAGTTATTCCTGCTGTTCTTTTTGTCTTACAAAAAAGTAATATATCTTATTTGTGTTTACGTTGTGTTTAACAAACGAGATACATTATGGTAAACGATTGTGAGTTATTTGGATTATTGAAATATGGTTTTAAAAAAATAGTGCTATTTGGGAATGAGATAATTGTTTTATATATATATAACTCCCCCCTCTCATATTATCATGTTTATTGGTACGAGCGGGAAAGTGTCACATTTTTTGTTTTCCATAGTTTGTATATAATAAAGTATCTTGATAAAATTCAATTCCTACAATTACGCACTTTTAATTTTCTATAATTCTTGTGTATTCTTCCGATAAAATAACACAAAACAAAAATAATCATGATTTTCGAATGTGACCATAGATTGACAAACTCCTAATATGGAATGTAACTAGTTGCTGAATTTGAGACATATTGTTATTTTGTAATACCCAAGATCTTGGCTCGTTTAGTAAACAATTTTGATTCGTCAGAAATTGAGATTCAGGAATAAAATGTACAGTCTGGTCATATAATAATCGTTATCAGATGCTGACATGTGTGCGCATAGTAAAAGAAAATATAATAATAATTCAAACGACAATAACAGATGACTTTGTATGCATTTTTAAAATAGAAACTTTAGTCCACTGCTTAGCATGATCCTAAAAAAAGAGATATGGGCTTGATTAAAAAAAAAAAAAAATGACTTTTTCTAGCCCTTTTCTCGATTTTTTTTGTAGGAAAATAGATAATGCTAACAATGATGATACCCAAGGAACCGTGCTTTTTGAGGCAGAACAAAAATAACTTAGAATTCTTGAATTTCTATTCTTGGATAAAATCGTAAATGATATAATGACCAAGCCTTTTTTTATTTTTTCATTTTAGATAGAATACTTTGTTGAAAGATAATTCAATCCATCAAAGCAGTGAACAAAGTAAATGCTTTTAAATTTAATGTTACCTCCTTATTAGATGATAGCTCAAGAACTCTCAATTGGAAAGAATGTATGGTTTTACTCTTACCCAAATAAAGTAAAACCGATGCTTTATTATTATTATTGTCATAATTGTGATTTTCTCCCCATGCGTTTTTAATCAGATCCTAAACCATCTTGCAGCCTGATGAAAATCATCTGAGGTGATAATAATAATAATAATAATAATAATAATAATATTGATGATGATGATGATGATGATGATGATGAAATGAGGAGAGGATACAGCCCATCTAAAATGTTTTTTCTTTTTTGATATACTCCTTTTTTTTATTTGAAGTGATAATAATAATCTTATTATATTAATAATATTAATATTAATTTCAATAAATGCTTCACTGATTTTATGAAATATGAAAGAGAAAGAGATTAACTTTAATGATAAGACACTCAAAAGATCAATCTGGTGATAATCAATATAATTAATAATAGGCAATGTTTCAATGAGTGGATTGATATCAGTGATCATCTCTTATCTGATCAAAAACGTGTTGTATTATTACAGGCTGTAAAAAAGAGAATATAGTATATATTTGAGAGAGGGAATACGAGTGCATGTGTATTTATAAAAATAGAAAATGAAATAAACTTGTTGTTAATAATAAAAATCTATTATTTTCATTCAACATCATTGGTATCCTTCTAAAAGGACACTAAATTGGGGTAAAGTGAAAATAAAAATTCCCAATTTAAATAGCTTCTGTGTAAGGGAAATGAAAGTGATATCCGAGATGCCGCACACAAATGCAGTAAAAAGAAAAATGGAAAAGTGAAAGTAGTAAGTTTTTTTTCGGATTTCTCGTGTTCCCATCCGCAGTGTTATTTACGCCATATTTCGCTTTCCTTGTTTGTATTTAGAGTTTATTTCTTGTGCGTCTTTTTTTTTTTTTTTACAGAAAGTACCAAAAGGTGTTATCATTTTGACAAAAGTGTTACAAATGAACTTTATTGCGGATTCAAAATCCGATCTCGATTGTTATCAGATTTTTTTTTCATTGTGAAAAGCCCGCTTATTTTACATATCACCAGACGATTTTCAAGAAACACAAATAGAAACAATAAAATAACCTGTTTTTTATTATACAGAATGAGAAACAAAGAGAGAATGGGAGGGTTTAGGTTTACTATACATGAAGAAATAATGACTTGAGAAAGGATATATAAATTATAAATAGTGAAAGAAAGGAGTTTAGTAATGCTGAAGTACTGCCTCAGCCCTTGAGGCTAATTCAGTAATAGATTGAGTAAGTTGAGATAATGCATAGGCTTGCTCAGGTCTCACTTGACGCCTTAGATGTTCTAATTTATCCAAAGCTGCATCAAAATCAGCCAAATCGTATTCTCTTTGTTGAGTCACTACTGAAGCTTGGCTTGGTGATGTCTGACTAGATGCTTGACTCATAGGAGGAGAAGGTGCACCTTGGTATATAAGAGGTGGTAAAGTTAATGAAGGTAACATATCTTTAGGATTGAACAATGATTCTAATCGAAGAGGATTCTCTCGCATAACAGGTGTCGATTCTTCTGGAAATTTAGAGAATAAATAATGACTGGGAGGGGTTCTTGGTAGTACAGTTTCTTGGGGAGAAGACAGAGAAGTCCTTTTGATCATATAATCTTCTATTTCTGGAACGTGATTTTCAATAGTACGTTTCAATGGCAATTGTGATCTAAATTCTTCCTCAGATTCATCATCGCTGTATCCTTGTGCTACAGAAATGCGTTTTCTACGCTTTACCATACTTCGCTTCATTGTTACTGGACGATGCATATTATGAAGTTTGAAATACAGGCCGCAAGCATTGCAAATAGTGTTTCCTTTATCGTCTCTTCTCCAAAGTGGAGTTGTATTCGTTCTGCAATTAGCACAGATGAGAGTTTGACGGTTGATCTGGTTCTGATTAAAAGTAGGACAGCCAGCACATGCCGTTGAGCCACCAGTACCATTGCACTGGCCTGCACCAAGGCAAGTACCACTGCAGGAAGTACTAGACAGCCTCTTCTTCTCATTTTGCTTCTTTGGTGCTCTCTTTAAGGTAGGAGGACGAAGTGTATGACGAGCCTTCAAGTAAAGACCACAGGCATTGCAGATAGTTTCACCATTTGGGTCTCTACGCCAGAGAGGTGTTGTAGTTGTACCGCAATTAACACATCTTGTTGCGGTTACAGTTTTCATTTGGTAGTTATCCATTATAGAAAGTAATATAAATAATAATAAACAAGAAAGAGGAAAGAAGAGTAATCTGATAAAACAACAAACTTATTTCTGATGAAGATCTAGAACTCCGATGACTGGTGTACGAAAAAAGAATCAAAAAAAAATTGCTTGTTTTTTGTTTTGTTTTTCGGCCGTTGCTCCCCGCATCAATTTACACACAAATAATAATAAATAAAATATGCAGCGACACGCTCGCCTACTTGACCACTATTCAAAGCTACAAGATGATATCAAAGAAGCTAAAGACAAGGAAAGAGACCGTAAAAGGGCTGTTCTATTGTCTTTAAACAAGAACAAAACACCCTTCACATGGCCAAGAGTCTTCAACTATGGAATGTAAGTGCAAGTTGACCTAGAAATGACGCACATGCACTAATTCAACATTATACATGTAGATCATCAGCAAGCTTCTTATCTAATAATAGCATATACACAATACCAAAGAGAAAAACAATGTTTCGCCCAAAGAAACGAAGTAGACTCTTGGCGAAAGCACGGTGGGATAGTGAATTACCGGGGACTATCAACCAACGCACTCAATTTGACTATTTAAAGAACAAAACAGTGGAAGATGCTAAGGATCAAGTATTGGAGCATGCATTGGATTCAGTCATTGAAGACATCAAATCTAACGATGATTACGATGATTCACAAGGAAGTGATCCTCTAGCTGTTCGGCATTTAAGCATTGACATGCTTGAGCGGCTTTTTCAAAATATGGCAAATACATATGTAGAAGATAAAACGTCGAATTATGATTGGGAATATGTATTGGGTAAAGCGATAGAGACCGGTTTACCAGCACTGTAAGTAAAACAATGTTGTTGTTTTGATTAATAAGAAAAGGGAGGTTGAAATTGTGTGTGCAGGGTAATTGAGAGAGTACGTCAACGTATGACAAACATGACAAAAAAAGAAACACAGGCAATCAATGCTCTGAATATACCAAAATCTGATCAGTTTGTTGATCTCACAGAGCCTACTTCAGAAGGTAAATATGTTATAATGTCCAAAATAACTAATATTCTTATTCTCACTCACTCTCTCTCTTCTTTTAGCTGAAGTCAAGAGAATTGTAATGGATATTTCTGCACGTAAACACTATCCATGGGTCGAGGATGAGGAAACCAATGAGCAAGAACTGGATGTGTTTGAACACTATCTAGAATTAACACACGATAGTGAAAATCTCACAAAACGTGTACAGTCAATTCATGATCATTACAATCAAGAGGTGTTGAAGACTGAATCTCGTTATGAATTTGAAAAATGAAAATTTTATTATACAATTAAAAGAAAAAAAATAAAAAATGTATTATGTTTTTTTTTTCTCTCGTTCTCCTCCCCTCCTTCTTAAGCTCTGAAGCAAGCTTCAACATCTTCAACATCTTCTTTGGAACCAAGCCAAATACCAGAACGATCATGGATATGCTCAGGTACCAAGTCAAGACAGTCCATCGTGCCTGTTGTTGCCTTACCACCTGCCTGCTCAATGAGGAATGCCATGGGGAATACTTCATACAAGATTCTAAGCTTTCCCTTCTTTGACTTTGAATCAGCAGGGTAACCGAAAATACCACCGTATAGAAGAGTTCTGTGGATATCGGATACCATGGAACCTACATAACGAGCACTGTACTTTTGCTTGACCTGATCGACGTACTTTTTACTGGGTTCATCAAAATATTTGTAGTTACCCTCGTTAATGGAGTAAATTTTACCACGAGGAGGCAAGACGATCTAAATAGTTGATTTAAGGAACATTTCTTTCATATTAGAAAATTGTCCGAAAAGACCCGATGAGTGTAATATATGCATTTTTTTATTTTTACCTTGGGATGGGTCATGATGAATTCACCGATAGAGGGATCCAAAGTGAAACCATTAACACCGTTACCAACAGACTATTGTTTAATAAGAAATCAGTTAGAATGATGATGTAACTTTCTTTTACCCTCCCTATATATATATATATTTAACTACTTTACCAAGATAAGCTCACAGTAAGAACCATACATACAGTAACCAGCAGCAATCAATTCACGGCCACTACGAATACAGTCAGTGATATTGGGGTTGGATTCGTCTTTCTATAAATGAAAAAAGTTATTATTAAATATTTACTTTTTAAATCAATTTATGGGGTTTCTTTTAAAAAATAATTTTACTTACAACTTTGAAGATACCAAAAATGGTACCAATGGAAACACCACAATCAATGTTGGAAGAACCATCAAGAGGATCAAAGGTAACAACATATTTACCACGCTGATCAGGGTTTTCAATGATCATAGCATTCTCGTCCTCCTCAGATACCAACAAACAGGCCTTACCGGAGGCAATCAATGCATTGCGGAAGATATCGTTGGCAAGAACATCCAATTTCTTGACATCCTCACCTTGAACATTGGCTTGACCTGTTAAGCCCAAACTGAACAGAGAACGATACAGATAAATAAATAAATAAATAAAACTCTCCCCTTTCCCCCTCACTTTTAATTTCAACTAGTTCCTTTTCTACTTACAGATTAACCAAACCAGCTTGTTTTACCTTGGAGGCGACAAACTTGCAACCAAATTGGATGGCAGTTAAGAGCAAGGTAAGATCACCAGTAGCTTCAGGTGCTTCCTGAAAGATTCAAAAAAAAAAGATAAGAAAAAAAAAATAAGCTACCATTCCCTTCGTCTTTGTCGTAATTGATAATATCTATACCTGTTGCTGTGCGATAACCCAACGTGTCAAAGTAACAAGATCTTCACCAGTACCGACCTTGATAGCGTCAAACTTTTCAGAGACCATTTTAATTTATAAACTTTTTTTTTTTACGAAAATGTAAAGTAGAGAAGAGTGCCGTTTTTTCTCTTGAGGTTTGCTTTTTAAATCAGGTTTGAAAAAAATGCGGGGTTCGGAGTCCATGTAATTCCCACGAGCAATTAAAAGGGAGACCCAGGTTTGCCTTCCTTGTCACATGTAAACCCGTTTGTTTTATGCAAGCCTTAAAAAGAAGCATCAAGCCCACACGTATCATGCTAAACCTCTTTTAAAAAAAAATAATAATATGAGGCGTTTTAATATTTTGTTTTAATTATTTATATTTACGTTTTATAATATAAACCCTTTTTTTTTACCCTTTCAAACATAACGTAGTCCTCCCTCACCTTCCATGAGCATGAGGCTGAACCCGACCTATTCCGAAAGGTAATAGGTTCCTTTCCGCGGACTGCAAATTCGCATTCGTTTTACGTTTAAGTGTTCCTATTGGAAAACATCAGGGCACATTTATTATAGTGTCATTCTATTATTTAAAAACATATATATATATGGATGTTTTTTAAAATTGGCCGAGAGCTGAATATATTTTGGGCAATGTGCTTATGAAAACTAGACATTGGCGTTTTGTTTATGCATGAAAGTTGACCGATAAATGTAAATATTACTTATCGTGTTTTTTTTTTCTAATAACCAAACATGGATAAATGTGATTTTCT
>MU622296.1:26413-44073 GCA_025399235.1 Backusella circina FSU 941
GTGTAAAGTTTGAAAATAAAAAATCAAAAACTTAAATGTTTAATAGCGATGCAAATGATGCTTATGCATAACCTAACACAAACGAAGAATAGAGTGTAACCATTTTTTCCTCCTCTTTACCCTATGGGATAATGATACACTTATATATCGCGTTAAAGAAGTATACGAATGAGTATCTTTTACAAATCAAAGAAATGAGCATAACACATGACTATTCTTTTTTATCAATGTCTACTACCATTACTCTGGGTTACTACATCAAATAAAATATTTTCTTTCTCATTTCTCGATCGAAATGATATCGATTGCATTACTTACTAATGATGATATAGTACTGCTTAATGTATCTTGAAACTCTCTAAAAATAAACTCAATCAGTTTCGATTCTCTGCATTGGCGTTAGTTTGCAAACGTTTTAACTTTGATAAATATTTTGTAATTTAAAATAAAAATGATATCATTAATAAATAACATTTAAAGTTTATTGATAGCAGATTAATAGCAGTTATCCATTAGGGATTTAAAAGAGAGAGAAGAGGCTCTAAAAAAGCAGTTTGATAGCAGTTATGAGAAGTAGGCTCTAGATACCAAAAGTGAATATAATAGATGATTGCCTCTTGAGAAGCAACGATTATTCGTAATATGGTGACTACTTCCCGATTAAAAATGAGCAAAAAAAGTAAGATATAGAAATCAATGCATTTATATTATTATGCAATCTTGTGCTTCGATTTGCAACCTTAAATTATTTCGATTCAAGATTTGGATAAAAAGTTATTTTTAGTGTTTGAGTGGATGATTAAACTTTATTTCCAATTATTTTTTTTTTGCTTGTTTCGTATACTAATTATCGTAAAGACTAGTATTAAATGTATATCCTTGAAAGCGATTGATGTAATGGATTAAATACTTTATGAAAAGCCACAGTATATTAAATTCAACTATTGTAGTAATACACTATAATTAAAGCGCTAGTCGATCAAATTTGAAAACAAGAGTTATTTGAGTTGTTATGCAAATGGCTTCTCTAAAAATCACACGTGCTCTTAAGTAATTTAATATAAGGATATGTAAACACCAGATGGATATCTTAGACCAACATTGTAGAAAAATAAAACGACTGTATAGAAATAGGTGCTGATGATATACGCAATTTTATGGATGTGGTAGCATACATTTCTAGTATATTATTACTTCGTATTTTCATATTTCGTTGATGCTTTAATATCAAAAGCAGCAATAACTTTGTATCATTTTCAATCATGGAGTAAATAGGCCCCATTTTTTTTATATAAAGACATGGACATCGTCTTTCTCTTTTTTTTTTTCAAGTGTAAAACGGAGCTTCTGCTTGTAGTTTAGGACACTTTTTTTTTGTGAAATAGATTTAAAAGATGTTTTATACTCAGATATTTCATTTGGATTGTAATAATAGCAAAGAAATACAAACTTCATCAGAGGGTAAATAATAGTCAGTTTAATTTTGCAACCTCCTCTCGGATAGAAGTCCATAGTGATAGTAATGGCTTTGCAGTGTATTACATTCAAAGACTCCGGCACCATTCGAAGAAGGTACATAACCAGAACAGTTAGCTCGAAGTTATGATCTGGCACTGGGGACGACGGGAGGACGACCATTCTGGTTCTGGTTTACGAGGGACTTCCCTCGAGTCATATTTTGTTGTTCTTGTAAATTCAGGCTGATTGAAGGGAAAGCAAAAGACAGGAAAAGACAGGAAAATATTGAAGTTGTCATGTATAGATATATTGAAGCAATCTTGAAAGACATAGTAGTTTTATTTATTTATTTGTTTTATTTTTAATTATTTGTAATAGATAACAATAAAAGAAGCAAGCTATAAATTAACAAAGCATTATTACTTTTATTCTATATCGTCCAACTCTCAATTAATTCTGCTTCCTCTTCTCCTATAAAAGGTTTTTGGATAGAGTTTATCATTATATCACCACAAAAGATACACTGGTGAGCCACAATATCGTCCAAGGCATACCGTAACTTTTCTATACGTGTGCTAATCGCCTTTTCATCATCTAATTGCTGTGTTGTTCGTAATAACTTGAATTCTCGAGAAAGTTGTTCCTGGATGTCAGCCAATTTTCGTATTTGGCGAGTAGGTAGATACTTGGTTATCTAATTATGGTATAAACTGATGAATACATTGAATACAGTGATCAATGTAAAAACCCTACTTACTCTATTTATTAAACAGTCTGCATGGAACTCATGGTTACAGGGATATACGTAAAATTGGCGGGTAAGTAACGGGAAATCACAAATGGCACACATTTGTTCTTCTTCAACGATGGCAAATCTAAAACGAAGCACCAAAGATGAGTATTTACATGATATTGAAAAACAAAATCAAAATGCAGACCTTTTCCTTAATTTTCCAACATCAAGACGAATATGATCTGCACTGACAGTAGCATTATCCATTTCTACTTTGAGATCCTCGATGTTTACATTATATTCTTCAAGTGCCGAACAAATCTCATCCTTAAAGTCGTTTATTAATACATAATCTGGAAAGAATGGCAAGATGTCCTCCATTTTTAAAATATCACACTTTTTTAGAAATTGCATTGCACTATATCAAGAGTAATCAATAACCAAAAAAAAAAAAAAAGGAGAGTACCATAGCTAATCATTTCACTTACACTTTGATATCCTTATTGTGTTGGATAACATATTTTGCGATTCTCAACCAAAGTTTCTTTCGTATCACAACATCATCATCATCATCCTCAGGTTTGTTTGCATTAAAACATGCAAGATCAAGGTCATTATGCTATACAAAGTATTAGAGTTAGATCTCTCTAACCCTCGCCCTATATAATATAACACTTTTTTACTTTACCTCAAGGGCTAGATTCACCGCTTCTTCGTAAAGACCCATTTGGCTATAGATATGAACACAACTTTGCATACGGCCATTTTGCATACAAACTCTTAATGCATAATCCAATTTGTAATGCATTTCACGGCCTTCATTTTTCAAAAAGGTTAGTAATGCAGTTTCATCTCTGGTGGGTTGTGTTGCATAAAGAGTAAGAAGGAAATTATGAACAATGGGATCAGTATTTCCCAAGGTAGTGACCACATGCGATAAATAGCGAATAGCTTGATCCTATCAAAATTGATGTATTGATATATATAACTTGTAAAGCAATATATATTTATAGTTACCTCAGCTACACGATTCGTTTTACAGGAATGGTTATATCTTAATAAAGCTGGAATAAGATGTCTTGGATTAAGTTTTGGATGATTAATTAATACATCAATCGTCTTTTCGGGAGCATTTTCAATTAATGACGTGCTAAACTTGTAAAACAACTCCAACTTGCTCTAAAGATAATTCATGATTGTTATTATTCTTATTATTATCCAAAGGCTATTTTAGCATATGTACTCTTACCTGTCCATCTAGCACTTCAAGTGCTTTGTCCCAATTCTTCTCTGTAATCCAATTATCAATGACCTTTTCAAAATCCCCAATATAAAAAGCATAATAAAGCACCTCAGATTGGCGTCCATGGCTGGCAATCAATTTATAAGTAGTTGGTACATGCAAATAAACGCCATAAGTCTCCAAAAATGTTCGAAACTGATTCATTATGTTTTGTAATTCTCGATGGTAACGACTTGATTTATCTTGTGAAGCAGAATAGACTGAAGTAAAATTGACGGATGCTGACATATCTTCCAATTGATTCAATTTAAACAAGTATAGTTCAACAAGCCAAGTGGAAATCAGTGTTTTTTGGGTACGGTCCTAAAGAAAAAACCGATTTATATATATAATCAATATTTAAATCCTTGAACTTACCTTGTCATCAAGTCTCTCCAATCTACTAGCCAAGAAGAATCTCAAAGCATCTCTCTCCTTCTTTTGAGTGAATTTTAGCGCAACCTCTTCAAAAGGAATAGTACTTTTTGCAAAATACTCTGCACTTTGCATATATCGGCGTTGACAAAAGTCTTCCTGCGCTTGGGCTGTATAAACCTGTGTTCTTTGTGTAGGTTCTTTACAGTATTGAAGTGCTGTATCGTACTCCTTCTTTTGGAGGTATAATTTCCAAACATCCCTTTCCTCATCCTTAATAACAAGCTCATACATGGCATCTGAGGTATAAATCCAATAGGTCCTTTTTATATCATCAACAGTTACTCCTCTTACTACCTCATTTCGATTCTAAGTATTAAAATGTATAAAAAAAAAAACAATGGATGGAAGTAAGTTGCTGATCTTTGACATACCGGGACTAAATCGTTTAAACTTACCAATGGAATAATCTCTTCATAAACTATCTTATCATTTAAACGACAGACCGCCCGAACATGGTCTTTGTAGAGTAAAATAAAATGGAATTCTGTTACTACAAAGGAAATGGGTATATCAGTGACCAAATGGCCCGTTTCTTCATCATACGATGTTGGCGGGAAAGGCAGTAAACTTGGGCTATCGATCGCTTCACCATCCTCTGTAAAATCCAATTTTCCATGATAGATACCAGTACCTGTCAACCATGCAAATGCTTGAGGTACCCCCTTTTGTTGCAATTCCGGAAATCGATTAAAAAACAACATGCAACTATAATGAATATCACTTGGTAACTCTTGAAACTCTGGGTTTGATTCATATTCGGCAAATACGCGTTCAAACAATGCCTTTTCTCCTACAGATGACTCGTTTGTTGTATTTGTGTATCTTACAGATCCAACAAAATGATAAAACCGTGTTGGGGTTGAGATGAATACAAGATATTTACGTCGGTTAGAGGGGAATCGTTCCATTTGAAGTCCGGTGATGGGCATTGGTGTATGTAATGAGAATAACTGGGTCAGGTACTTTTCTTCACGTCTAAAAAACTCATCCGTAGGCTCTAAACATGTTTCAAAGACAATTCCCTTATCCGTACCCACTAGTATTTCCCGTGTCGAGCTACTGGATAAATCAGCCAATTTGTTCCATGCGATTGAAGTAATGACAATACCCTTTTTTTTTTTACCATTCATTCAATAACTTGTTTATATCAAAGTATATAATGAATAATAGAAAAATAAAATGACCCACCTTTAGTTTACTTAGCTCCTTTGTTCTTTTCCACTTGTGATATAAGTAATAATTATCGCCATTATTTGTGCTGACAACAATATGTCGTCCAGTTGGATCCAAGAAAAGTTGTCCCACGTTATTATCACTCGACTTTCTAGATATCTCCACAACTAAAATAGAAGGATAAGTCACTTTATTCTCTCTTTTTTTTTTTGGCTCTCTCTTCTTACCGTCAACTTCAAGCGGATTGTCGAGATCAATTCTTAATATACGAAAGTTTGTCAGGACGGCAGCAAGGATATTATTTTGTACAGCCATATCCACTAATATTGCAGGTAATTGAAATTGAACATATTGTAAAGAGAAGAGTGGATCACCACCAGCTCTGGTATCGATGTAACTAGAGGAGGAATCCTTCTAATATAAGTCAATAATAAAGGTAATAAATCAGTACAACAAAAATAAAAGTTGGTATTGTTTTACATTCAAGAACGCTCTTCATTACTTTAATATTCTTCATTGGAGGAGGACCATTGATAGTCTGCTCATCTTCTTGTCTTGTAACATCCTGCTCGCTTGATTCTAGAAAGTCATCAAAGAGTGACATTATGTAAATATAAGAGTTGATTGTATATGTAAATTCAGGCATTGTGATTATATTATACTTTATTGGCTGGTACACTAAGTTCACGTGATGGAAAGAGGGCTTAAATTTACCTTCCTTAACTGGATAGATGATGGCTTTTGAAAGCCTTTGAAAAATGAAGTTGACACCCTTTGAATAAACCTATATAAACGTGATTTCTTTGACATTAAGGTCTACAATAGCGCTAGTAGTCATATTCATAGTGACGACTTTATAAGATGTAACTAGTGTCCGCTTGTATAAACCGGAAAACAACGAAAACAAAGGCGTATTTTTCCTCATCTTTTCTTAACTTGAGATCCATTATCAATGTTATATCGGGTCATTTAATCAACATTTTATTTATATATATATATATGTATATACTTGTCATTTCCTCATTTACCTTCAGCCACTATTTCTCTTTCTTCTTCATATCCCTCTAAGCCTCATAGAATAACACATAAAGGCATAAATACTTGAAACATTTATACATTTTACTCTTCTCTTCTGCTTTAATAAATTTCATACGAAAAATAAAAAAAAATAAAATGGATACTTGGCTTGATTCACAATACGTTGCAGAAAACTATGTTAGATCTCTTGTAACTCCCACCTTTGCACCTGCTATAGCCTCTAGGTATAAAAAAAACAAAAGAATACATACATACTATTACACTGTGCTCATACAAAACCAAATTATACAGTGTTATATTAGGCATATTAACTGTTTGTCTTTATACAAGTTATAAAAGATCATCGTTCTTACCTTTTTTCCATTACGCAAATGCATCATGTAAGTGTTGCTGTCATATTTTGCTTTTTTTTTTTTCTATACCCATTTATTAATGTTTTCCTTTAGTATTATACATGCTTTCTTTTATTTTCATTCTGATTTTTCATGAAGAAGACGATGGGAGCGTAACTGAAATGACAAGTGAGAAATTCCTACATGCTGCCTTATTTCTTATCTCGTTTGCACATTTCTTTGTTTTGCTCGGTATGTACCGATCACTTGTATCCTGGGTAGCTGACGGACTTGGTTTAAATAAGCAAGGTATTGTCAGATTCGGCTATCTCTCCATCTTCTTGGCTGCAGTTCCGTTAGCCATTTCGATTGCCGCAGATGTCTTATTGGTCCATGAGTTTTATGAAGCTATAGAGTCATCAAGCACTATTCACTTGGCATTATTATTAAAATCTATAGGCTCTTTGATCAACATTATTCTTGTTTTGGCTTTTATTTCTATTGTTCTTCACTTTACTCGAACGGCAGCAAGATTAATCCGCACTGGAGCCATTCAAAAGCCTCGTGTGAGTCTAAGATCGTCAGTCACTCTCCTTGTCGCTATGGGAGTTGTGACATTCCTTCGGTTTGCCTACGATGCTATTACAGCATTATCTAATCTAAATGCGGATCCTGTTTTAGATTTGAAAACTTACTATGCCCTGGTGGTAACAGCTGGTATTTTTATGATTCTTATGGTGTACCTCGGAAATATCACAAAGATAAAAGGAAGAATTGATGTAAGTGTGCTTTTTGGTTTTTTCTAAAAATAACAATCGCAAAATACTTTTTTTTTTTTACTGACTACTTTCTGTACTCTATAGTATATAGATGATGAGCCTACAACAAGAGCCAAGAAAATGGTCAAGAACTTTAAATTTAGTGAAAAAGAGGAGATTGTTCCTCTTTCCAGAGCACCAATGCAGGTGGATGAGGATGAGCAGCATGCTTAATAAAACAAATTGACAAAACAAAGCAAATTGAATCAAAACAAACAAACAATAAATCAAATTCTGTATATTATAAAAACAAATAAAAAATATTGGTTATTTCCTTATTTTAACTTTTGTTTGCTTCATTTTTGTCAGACCTGAATGATTTATATTTTGAAAAAGTGATTTATGTATCTTAATTTACAGTAACTTGGTACTAATAGCAGATGTGTGTTTATTTTATTTTATTCCTGTTCAGATATAATGTATATAAAAACTTACTTTTCAGGAACATTGATCACCAATATTGCATCTCAAGAAATAAATTCAGATTGCCAACAACAATCAACTCATTTAAACTACGTATAAACATTCAAGCTATTATTATTTCACTAGTGATTTCACTATATCTACCTGTCTTTTTTTTTCAAATAGCGTGTCAAGAGTGGAGGAAAACCTTATGCAAACCTTTTGACATCAGTTGTAACATACAAATGGTTCATCAAATAAACTGCTACAAGAAACAATCAATACCCTGTTTTCAGGTTCATATTTCAAGCATATGATCGATTAAATTTATCAAATTGCTAAAACAACATTTTTACTTTAGACCCACAAGCAATTGATCAAAATGTAAAAGTAAGCAATAACATTTTTATATGCGTTTATAATTAAATGTTACACATATATCAATAAATTGAAAAGAATAACAGTTTTGGTAGCAATGTTTATACTCCCACTACCAAATAATACAGTTATTGTTAAAAGTAAAAAAAAACAGAGAGCGATCGTTAAGATGAAGGTGTAAATAGAGCCTGTTATGTACCATCATTAAAAGAAAACACATCTTGACTTTTAAGTTTTATATGAATACCAAATCAAAATGAAATTTGATCTGTTTTTAGTCGAAATAAAGCCCCCTGGATATTCTCTCTCGCATTCTATGATCAACGCAACGTTGCCTATGAATTAAAAGAGATGATTGAGGCAGGGTTTCCATCTCCAGTGGTTTGTGATGTGGTCGGAAAAAATAGCAGCCTTTTGAGCATGTTGTTTCTCATGTAAAAACTCTTATTATTACTTTTAGGTACTGCATATATTTTATACAAAATGCACTTGAAATTCACGGGTATATATACTGATTCATTGAGCTTGGCTCCTTCAATATCTCAATCCCAATGAAAGACGTAATGAAGGTTTGATGTATTCTGTCTGGGTTGAACTAGGTTAAGGTGAGTTTTTAGCTGCCTTTTTTATATATTATGTCTACTTTAAATTCTTATTTTTTAATAGGATAGACCATCATTGATGAGACAGCTGTTATGATGGAAATTTATGTGAAGATGAACAAAAATTCACCACTCTCACCCTAACGATACACAATATAACAACATTCATGTTAAAAAGCAAAAGTGATAAAAGAAACGTTTTTTTAAGATATGAAATCTAAAACATGCCTTTTGTATGATACCAGGAACATGCCTAAATCCATGTCAAGCACTGTGACGTGTCTAAAGTGATGCACATGTAGTTAAGGATGTTCTCATTATCTGTGAGTGTGGAGTTTCAAGTTTTAATCCGGATAAATATATATACATAGATATCTTTTTAATATATATATCTCTTCTTCCTATTTTGATTAAAATGTCCTCTATCATCGATTCAAAACCATCAAAAAGCATCCTAAAAAGCACAAAACTAATAAAAAGTAACACCTGGCTATCAAAATTTAATTTCACAGAAAATAAACAACAGCAACAACAGGATACACAAGACCAAACACTTGAAAAGCCGTTAAATGAACAACTTGTACCCAACACGTTAAAAAGAGTACGCTTTCCAGTTACAAAACTCACTACTGAATACCTCTTCTTGAAAGAACAGGACATTCCCATGATGCTGACGCTAGATCAGCAACATCAAGAGGATTCCAAACAAGTACAGAACGCTACTCAGTTATTATCCCTTTATGAACGCTTGTGTAAAGCAAAGGGAGAACCCACCATTGACAAACTTGTTGTTACGCTTCTTGTAAATATACATTTTAGATATAGCTTATATATATTTATGTTTTTATTATAATAGAATCAGCCTCAGGCAACCAGTTTAACTCGATTAGACTTAACAAATCAGTTTCTTGATCGCAACAATATTGAACCATTTGCAGATTTAATGTCACTTGATTTTGGTTTAAAGGAACTTTTACTTGATAACTGTCGATTAGAAGACGATGTAAGAAAAAAAAATCTCTTTATTTTTCCAAGAAAACTAAAGTCTCCCTCCCTCCCTCCCTCTCTCTCTCTCTCTCTCTCTCTCTCTCTCAAGGCAATCAAAATATTGATGCATAGTTTGTTATTAAACGATCAAATTACTTATTTGAGTCTTGCAAATAACCCAAAGATCAAAACAAACGGTTTTAAATATATTGCAGTTTACATTAAAGGGGTAAAAAGAATAAACAAGACAATTGAAAAAACGGGTAAGACTCAAAATATCTCTAATACATAGTCAACTCGATTAATCACCCTCGACCTGTCATACACACAACCTGACAAGAGAAGCATTGAATATCTCTCCACTGCCATGACAATGTCACAAATAACCCGTCTCTTCCTTGATGGATGTCACTTGCGTGTGACACAATTCGAGCAACTCTCTTATCTGATTAAAAATACAAATACAATCAAACACATCTCACTTCGATACAATCGAGTCATGAATCAGCAGAGTGCATTATGGCTTGGTGTGTTCTTAAGGGATTATGATAATGCATTGGCGAATGGATTGCAATATTTGGATATAAGTCAAAATGACCTGAATCAGGGTATTCAATATATTGCACAGGCATTGAGAAGGAATATCAATTTACAGCAACTTGCGATGAGAGAGTGTAATTTGGATGCAAAGGGCTGTGCTCTTATTGGTGAAGCATTGGTAACAATAGAATATGAGTCTAATAATATGTAACTCATACTATCATTATTATCATTAGAAATATAATCGATCATTAAAGAGATTGGATATCGCATTGAATTCCTTGTGTTTACCCAATATTGATGGTGTACGTTAATAACAATGTTATGGTTGCTATTTTACTTATTTTATGACATCATTATTATTAGATTAAAACTATTTCAAAGGCTCTTTGTGTCAATACGTCTTTAAAGGGTCTCTGTTTATCAGAAACTGGGCTAGTTTCTGAAGGTAAGTTTATATTATATAAATATGAACATCAACAACAATAATAATAATAACGATAATAATATAGCACTTGTCGCATTATCTGAATTTATTCCTAAAAACAATTCACTTGTTCGTCTTGATCTATCCAAAAACATTCGATTAGACTTTCAAGCATTAACAACCATTTCATCTGCCATTAAAACAAACAATACCCTTTGCTTTGTGGATATCAACATTCCAGTAAGTTGTATTTATCTTTTAAACAAATGGCTTGACATCATTCTTTTTTCTTTAGAGTGAAAATCCAAATATGGTTGATATTCACAACGATATTCTCGCAACTTGTACAAACAATGCACTCATTGCAAAGAACAATGAGGATACAAACAAGACACCCATCATTCAAAATAACAACAACAGCTCAATTGCACATACAACAGCTCGTCTTTCATTACAAGAGCGATTAGCTGCTGTAGTATCAAAGGGAAAAATGATCAACATGCCACAACAGGAACGACCCTTGTCACCGTCGTCACCGTCACCTGCTGAACATAGACCATCAGCACCTGAACCACAAGAGCCACAAGTCCAAATACCACCATCAAGAAAGAAGAAGAAGAGTAAACCCATCTCAGCGTATGTTGTTGAGAGTGATGAGAATGTCATTCAGAAATCATTGGAGTTGGTTGCGCTGCTGGAAGAGGCTGTTTCGATGGATAAGAGAGATCATCATGATGATTTTGATAAATGTAAACAGATTCAGGAGATTGTGTGTCAGAGAATACCATTAGTAGAGGATTCTGATCATTTAGGTAAACAAAAGAGGATATAAAAGGCATTTTAATTAATTATTTATATATGAATATAGAATTGCTATTGGGTGTAAATGATAGATTGACATCTGCAATTCAAGCATACAATACACACACACCATCACCGAAACAACAAGAAGAAGAACAGTTTGAAATCGGTGATGATGATGATGATGGCGAATTAGAGGATATTCATATTGAGGAAGAAGACGATCATCTTAGGCAATTACGTAGCGAAATTGAAGCAGAAGAAAGCGCGGCATTTTTAAAAGCGAAACAAAACGAAAAATCAACTACATAGAAATCATTTTAGCTTTTTGTAATAATAACAATAAAACTTGTTTTATACAACATGAAGAGGTAAAACCCCCTCCTAAGTTCAGGAGAGAGATACTAACTTGTTTTATGACGTATTTATGATGGATTGTTTTTAAATGATTAAAATAGTTATTTATTTCAAATATATATACATATTTATATATAAATATATATAAAAAAAAATGCATAATAATAAAGGGTATCATATCATGTTTTTTTGTTTGTTTGTTTGTGTTTTTTTTTAAAAAAAAAAAAAACTGTATTAGATATATACAAGAATACCATTTTGGGGGTTATTAGGTTGGAGGAGGGGGGAATATTAGTATGGAAAAAAGAAAAAACTATACACATATAAAAAAAGAAGTTACGCATGAATAATAAGGGGGAGAGTTAGGTGGTTAAATACATAATTTGTCACAAGGATCAACCCTGAAATATAAGCATATATATATTTTTTTCTTTTTTTTTTTTTTCGTTGTCATTATTGTTGAATGAATAAAAAGTCGTTGAAACGATGGTTATATATTTGTGTTGCTTCGTAGTTGTTGTTTTTTTTTGTCGTTGTTTAAGATTACTGTTTGTTTGTTTTGTTAAAATAATAATAAAAAAAAACCTGATTTGCTTTAAAGGCGAATAAATCAGACAACAAGAGTAGACATCATATTGGATAAAACCGAATCATCTTCTTGTTCCTCCTCTTCATAAACCCGTTTCTGCCAGTTAGCAGGGGAAGAGCATCTAGATCTATCCGAACAAGGTGTTCCAGGAGGTGAGGGTGGTAATTCAACTTGTTTGTAAAACATTTGATCTCTGTATGTTTTCTCCCAGTGATCCACTTGAGCTGTGCGTGTAAAGTACTTGCAATGAAGAATACATTGTCTCAACTCTGGTAAAGTGATTCGATGAGCGGGATCAACACAAAAGATACGCTTAAGGATCGAGTGTAGTTCAGATGATATCAACAAGAGATTCAATAAAAACTCCTCAGGGTCGAATAAAAAGGCTCTAAAGTTCTCATCTTCAAGACATGCTTGTTTCCACGGGTTTCGGCCTGTGGTTAAATTAATAAGAATGATACCTAATGCCCATACATCATTAGGGGCGGTTGCATAAGGTCTGAGACGCGTATTACGTGTAAGACCACCTTGACACTCTAATATATATTCGGTTGGATCATTAGCATAAAAGGTATAGTATATGTATATATATTATTGATATATTTACCTGGAGAGAAATAAATGGTACTTCCACATCCATAATCCTGTGATACAACATCTGTTGTAGCCAAGCCAAAGTCAGCTAATTTCACTGTCTTTCCATGATCAAAGACCAAGATATTGTCGGGCTTCAGATCTCGATGATAGACGCCTCTCTCGTGACAGTAGCTAACTGCATCAATCAACTGCAAAAATGTATTACGGATCAATGTATGATCACCACAGTAAAGATCTCGCTCAGTAATTGCAGAATAGAGATCACCTTCCGAGCTATATTCAAGAACAAAATGAGTAGCACCATCTCTTGTACGAATGATACGCTCCAAGTTGACCACGTTTGGATGTTCTTTTACTCGTGAATGAAGTCCTGCCTCTGATCTGATTGCTCCTCGATCCGTGTTGTGAATGGATTTGATAGCATAGAGTTGTTTGTTGATTTCGTCCTGTCCAACATAAACTTGTCCTGATCCTCCACTTCCAACTGAGTCCAAGATGTGAATTGTATCAATTATTGTGCCGTTTGGTAATGTTGTCATATTGTGTGTTTTATTTTTATGCTGTTATAATAAGATAAATATAGGATAAATAATAATTTTTTTATACAAAAAAAAACAGAAAAAAAAAGGAAAGAAGCTGCTGATAGAGGAAGAAGTAAGAAAAAAAGAATTGATTTTTTTTGGGGGAAAGTAAAAAGTCAAGTCTTTATATATTTATTTATTATTTTTGTTTATTTATTAGTTTTTTTTAATTTATATAAACCCACATGAATTAAGGAGGTAATGGATTACCAACAAAAGGGTTTTGCATGGAAGTAATATTGGGCGTTTGAATATCATTTTATTGGTGTTAATAAGCAATCTCCTTATCACGTAATTTTCTTTTTTTCCCTTTCTATTGTTATATAAAACACACTTCTCCAATATAAAACCACATGATGTAAACCTACATTGTTGTAGTCCCAACTACTAATTCTTCCTTTTTTTTTTTGAAAAGAAAATAATCAACATTAGCGCCACAAATACTCTTTTTAGTTTACTGGATCCCTTTTTTTTTGTTTATATAATAAGGTATTCCCCCTCTCCATCTTCCCTCACAGACAGCCTCTTTTTAACCTCCCCTTTATGTTCTTCTTGGTTTATTCCCTTCAAATTATAACAACAAAACCACTACCCCTTATTTACTCTCCACTTTTCCCCCTTCCCCTTCGCCCTTGTTTTTGTACATCGATTTCGTATTAGATCGCTAGAAAAGAGCCTTTCAAACATCATAAACTTACATATAATTGCAGAAATAAGGTTTTTTTCCCCATATAATTCTTTCAAAGTAAACTTGTTTTTCCCTCCTTTTTTTTATTATTTATTTATTTATGACTCATGTTCTTATATAGTTATATTGGTACATAGGAAGAATGCCCACTTGAATGACTGTATTCCTTTTTATAGTCAAAATAAGATAACCATACTGTTTTATTTTGAGAATCTTACTCCTCGGGATCGACATGAACCTTCTTTTTTATTTATTTATTTTGGGGAAAGAGTGAGACAAACCGAATATCCTACACACAGTCATAGGATGATATATGGTCTCTCTCTCTCTCTCCTAAATATGATGTTCCTCGGTAACCTTTTTTGGTAATTATTTCCACGAATCCCCTTCCATGTTGTTATTAATTGAAAGATCTTTTCCACTTGTTTAATTTTAAATACAAATGATGTACAATAATAATAATAAAAACATTCCTTTTTTCTTTTTCTAATTAAAATTTGCTTTTTTACCATAAAACCCCATTCAGAATACGACAAGAGCTTATCTTGCTCCCCTTTTTTGGGCGTAATCTGGGGTGATCGACAACAAAAAAGAGAAAGGACATCGAGAAAAAAAAATGCTTATTTTTTTTGGTTTTTATTAACGAGTACATGAACTTTTAATACTAACAATGTCCCACATGACTTGAAAAAAAAAATAAGGGAAACAATCTATATTGAAATATATGCCACATCAATTAACCAACATCGCTTTTATACAAATATAAAAGTGGCGTATTTCAAGGCTTCATTTCTTTTAAAAATACTATCCTCCACACCAAGTCCTTGAGCAAAGATATTTTTTTTTTCCTTTTCAAGATATTTCCTTTTTGGTAAATGAAAACCCAACAATGGACGTGCGATAGTGGAGATATCGAAAAAATATCCGTGTGTATCTTATTTCTATAATTTTCCCCGCACTAAAAGGGTTTATGACGTTATTTCCCACTCTATTTTTTTAGTCATTTGAATTTGAAACAAAAGTATAAACTTTATGCCGTCAAGTATAAAAAGAGAAAACCCCAGTGGTAATTACCTTTTTTCTTCTTTTTCTTCTTTATATTTATAAGAAAACAATGACCACTCATTGTATTCATACCAATTTGGATACATCTTCTCCTCCAAATTCACCTCGTCTCAGCAATAAAATGACACATCACCAAGGTAACCCCTTTTGGTTTCGAATAAGACTAAAATGTTTTTGAAGTTGACATTTATTGTTGACATGTGTGTATTCTTTTTTTTTTTTTGCCATTTGAACATTTTAGCAAATGAAGAGAGTAACAAAACAAACGAAACATGCTTAAAATTTGGTTAGTGGTTCGTAAAAAGAAGGAAGAATGACTCCCAACAATTTACATTTTTATAACAATATAGAACAACTGACCTGTGATCCCTATTCACCGCCCCAAACCCCAATGGGATCGATCTCCACCACACCACCTTCAACACATATCGATCTCTCGGAAAAAAAGGACGCATGCAATGAAACACAAACATGCCGTACAAAACGGAGAGAATCAGCACACTACAATTTAGAGATCTTTAAATTGGTTCGAACTTTGGGAACAGGTTCTTTTGGGCGTGTGCATCTTGCCCAATCAAAAATCACTCAAAACTACTGCGCCATTAAGGTGCTTCGAAAGGAAGACGTGGTCAGATTGAAGCAGGTGGAACATACCCGAAATGAGAGAGAGATTCTCTCAAAGATCAAAAATGACTTTATTATCAGCCTATGGGGCACCTTTCAGGATGATGGCAATTTGTACATGGTAATGGATTATGTACCTGGAGGTGAATTGTTTTCCTATATGAGAACATGTGTAGTAAGTAATAAAATATATCGTATTCCGAATGATGTCATTCATTCAGGCATGAACTAAAAAAATAAATAAATAAAAAATATAGACGCTTTGCGAAGATACTACTCGATTTTATGCAGGTCAAGTACTATTGGCTCTTTCTTACCTTCATGGCCAAGACATTATTTATCGAGATTTGAAACCTGAGAATTTATTGTTGGATGCCCAGGGTTATATCAAAATTACCGATTTTGGTTTTGCAAAAGTTGTTCCCGATATTACATGGACGCTGTGTGGCACTCCTGATTATCTAGGTAAATAAGAAATATGTCCATATATGGAAACATAGATATAGCTTACTATATTTATTATAGCTCCTGAGATCATTCAATCGAAGGGTTATGGAAAACCGGTGGATTATTGGGCATTTGGCGTTTTAATATATGAGATGATATCTGGGTAAAATCATATTATTACGAATTTGAGCCAACAAAAAGCTAATTCTATATATGTTCTAGTACTACACCGTTCTATGATGAATCTGTCTTCAAAATCTATGAAAATATCGTTGCCTGTAAACCTGTATATCCAACTACTTTATTTAGTGCTCAAGCCATCGACTTATTAAACCATCTAATGACACCCGATCTTAGCAACCGATATGGAAATTTAAAACGCGGTTATCTTGATATTGTCCAACACCCTTGGTTTCAAACCATCGATTTCGATCAATTATCAAAGCGTACTCTTGATGCACCTTATGTTCCTCCGGTGAAAAGTGAGGGTGATTCAAGTAATTTTGATATATACGATGAACATACAAAACCTTATGGTTTACCTGAACCAGATCCATATCGTAAGTTGTTTATGGATTTCTAAAAAAAAAAAAAAAAAAAGGCAATATTATCCGTCTCTCTCTCTTTTCTCTTTCATTACGTACATATAAACAAAAAGAGAGAAGCTACTTTTTTTTCACCTGTTTATACATCTTCATTGAACATATACATGCACAGAAACCCCTCTCCCTTTTTTATTTCTATTTCTCTCTTTTGATTTTGATTTTTTTTTCTTCCTGTTTTTTTTTTTTACCCATTAAATACCGTTGTACATAATAAAAAGCAAAACAAATAGAGTAATTATTATTGATAAAGATTCTATCACCATGACATTTGAAGAATAGCAAACACTGTGATCCAGCATCATATTAAAAGTTGAAACGATAAACGTATCCTCCTTCTTTTTTTTTCTTTCGCGCTTTTTACCCTCATTGCGTTTCCCCCTTCCTCTTCTTTGATCTCATAAAATGCAAGTTGTACGTTTTCAAAAGAATATACATGTACGACACACTGCATGAATTTCATTTATGGAATGAAATGCTATATAAAAACAATATGAAGAGCGAAAGAAATTAACCTGCATTATGTAAACCAATCCTTTTTTTTATAAAATAAAATGCATGTCGGTAATAAAGATGATTCTTCTTTACCTATCATACTTGTTGTAGCATACTCTATTCATTCTACCCACTCTATTTCAATTGACATTGGCGATACAAGAAGAGCGGATGCCTCTCTCAGCATCAACACCAGAGTTTTGGGG
>MU622296.1:44441-64525 GCA_025399235.1 Backusella circina FSU 941
GTAAAAAAACAATTATACTAAATAACACTGGATTTATCTTTGGTGGTATGATAATTGGTCTTTCTGTAAATACTGTCATGTTTATAATCGGTCGTGTGTTATGCGGCATTTCGTGTGGCCTTGGATCATTGGTCATTCCTACTTATCTTGGCGAAGTTTCAACAATTAAAGCCAGAGGAATATTAGGTTCTTTCAACCAGTAAGAGTCATAAAATATTAGAATCGCATTTAGTTATTTATTATTATCCTCTCCCTCCCTCCATTAAAAGATTCTTTGTGGTAAGTGGTATCCTATTCTCGTCTATTGTCGGTTTGGCAACAGCCAACGTCCCACTTTGGAGACTCAACTATGCTTTTGTCGCCATCCCTGCCATCACCCAGTCTATTGTAATGACAACCTGTGTTGAATCCCCACGCTGGCTCGTATCCATCAATCGCCATGATGAAGCACTTGAGTCACTTCAAAAGCTTCGTGGAAAATCAGTCAATGTTGATGTAGAATTCTTTTCAATCCTTTCAGGACAACTGGGATACCAACGTGCCACGGAAATAGTGGTAAATGCACCTTGCAAGCATTCTATTGATATCATCAAAAATGAAGAAGAGTCCATCTCTGCATTAAAACTTGAAAGTGTCCCACAAAATAGGCAACCCATGAGCATTATTGATATTTTCAGAGATCCGGTCATTCGCAAGATCACCCTGATCGTGCTATTCCATCACAGCATCCAACAGCTCTCTGGTATGAACGCAGTCATGTTTTACTCTAGTGTCATCTTTGAGACTGCTCTAGATCCCCACACCGCACAATACATGACGATTATCTCTTCTGCTGTCAATTTTATCATGAGTATTATTGCCGTTGCTCTTGTCGATAAAAAGGGACGTCGTCTATTGACGCTGGTATCCGAAGTGGGTCTATTTTTGTTTTCACTCTTGCTTGTGATCGGTTATCTCTACAACCTCAGTTCCCTTTTGATTGTCTCTGTCTTTCTGTATGTGTCCAGTTTTGCCTTGGGGATTGGCCCAATTCCTTGGCTCATCACGTCAGAGATGACTCCGATTTATGCATCGTCTGCAGTGGGTGCTGCAGCAACCTCAATGAATTGGGCCATGAGTTTTTTGGTTGGTCAGCTGTTTCCTGTTGTCTTTGATGCTATCCAGGGCTGGTCATTCTTGATCTTTTCAGTCATTTGTCTGTCTTCGATCTTTGTCACATGGTGTTACTTGCCAGAGACGAAAGGAAGGTCTATTGAGAGTATTGTACAGGGATTTTATAAATTGTAAAAAAAAAAAAAAAAAAAAAAAAAAAAAAGGGTATATTTAGTGGGTGTTTTATTTTAGAGTGATTTGTTATTTTTATTATTATAGACTCATAGATGTAGATTTAAAATAAATAGATAAAATGATAACAATGGTAATCTTCAGTTTAGATCTTTTTATTTATTTCGTTTTTAAGAAAAGTTTATTTGGCTCTTTTACTGTGACAGTGTGCTTGTGATCAAAAAGATTATTGGTTATTTTGCAGATGTCTAGTCCAATCAATTCATTTTATAAAAGAGAATGCTACTTTGAAGCTATTCCAATGCTTAAATTACCTTCTTTTTTTTAAAAAAAGAAAAAAGAAAATAAAAAAAGGATACAAGATATCTCTCTTGTATATATATATATATAAAAATACATAAATAGCATATTGATCTCTTTTATTTTATTTTTTCTTCTTTTGATTGAAATCAAAAACAAGAAACGTTTTTGCATAAACTTTATTCATCTCTTCGCCTCCTCAACTAACTATATATGATGACAGTGATGCTGACTTCCAGTCAAATAGTACACCAACCGCTAGTCCAAGCTTCTTTTCTCATCAGTGGGCTGTTTCTCTGCAGCGGGTTTTTTCTATTAAAACGTCGTTGGACAACAGAAAAACAGATAAGCTGGATCCTCACACTGATGAGCAGTGTTGTGTGTACTATTACCTCTCTCCCGTTTGCAATCCGTTTCTTTTTCTTTCGAAAGCGAGACATGGGTCTATTAGAATATGGCAACCAATTCCATACGGCCTATAGCTGTTTCTTTATGACTTACCTCTTTCTCGACCTCGTTCTGGGATGTCGCTATTATAAGAGTCGAATCACATTGATGACAGGCTGGGTCCATCACTTATTTTATATTGCGGCATTACTGTGGTTTCAAAAGATGCAAATCACTTCTTTTTTTACAGTTGCATCAATCCTGGAATTACCTACCGTAATTCTTGCTATTGGGTCCATCGATAAACGTCTGAGGTCGGATACTCTCTTTGCCCTTACTTTTTTCTTGTTGCGTCTCGTGGCCCATGCCTGGATGATGGTCTCACTAAAAAGGTATCACAGGGTCGAGATTATGTGGATCATTACTTTGATCATATATCCTCTTCATGTTTATTGGTTTTATGGTAAACGATTTTTTTCTATATGTATATATTAAGAAAGGAGGGGCGAATTTAACGATGTGTCTTTTTCACTCTAGGTATAGTGCAAATCAATGTCCGAAAGTACAAGAAGAGTAAAGATGCCATGTAAATTTTATGATAAACTATTACTTAATTCGGGGATTTTATTTTATTACTATTCTTCCTCGTTTTTTATTTATTTATTTATTTTTTCTCCTTTAATAACTTGTAGACTTATGTAAAATATATACAACTAAATAACATTAATGATAATATATATAAATATGATTATTTTTTTTTATTATTTATAATAATTAAATAAATTCGGATATCTGTTGACACTTTGTGAAACACATAAATAAAAGATGAAATTTATCCATATGTGCTATATATAAATCTGCTTGTATATACATGATAACAAAAGTAGAGAGTAAAGATGAGGTTTTTCCTTGCTTTGTACTTCTATTAGGGAGAGGGAGAGAGAGAGAGAGAATGAAAGAGAAAAACTGTCTTTATAAATGGGTATCGGACATCTCCAATTCTATCGACCATTTACTTGACGCTGATGATGATGACACATTGTTATTATTATTATCATAACCAAAATATAATTCTTCATCACTTTGATCACTTAAATCCATACATTCTTCGTATTTATACTTGACACAAGAGATACTACAGTAGTTTGATTCCAAGGGTCTCGTCAATTTGTTCCTGAAACCATCCAATAAGGCATTTGCACCCGCAGCATGAGTTACAAAGATAATCACACCATCCTGATGCTCTTGTAAACAATGAAATCTCGTCTCGTCAAAACGTTGAAGCATATCTGTGTAACGTTCAGGAAAATCAAATTCGGATTGAACTGATTGATATGCATAGTCCATTTTTAAAAGAAGCGAATTGTTCTGCGCTGAGTAATTATAAGCTTGTAAACGAGCAATCTGTTCGTACTGTTGATTAATCAGCATTTGAGCCGGACAGACATCATCAAAAAATCGATCACTCATCCATTCTCCCAATCCAACCTCAAGCCGTAAGGTAGCTGACAGCGCCATACCCTCAATCATACTAAGGGAAGTGTCAATACAGCGTTGGAATGGTGATGAGTAGATGGTTATTTTAGTAGTATCCAGATTTTGCTGCTTGATGAGTCTTGCTAATTCCATACCCGTCTTTTGTGCTTGTTGATGGCCCTAGAATTGGATCAATGTACATTTAGACGATCAATCAAGGTACTATTATTTCTTTTTCTATCATTGATTTTACCTTTGAAGTGATGGGAGGATCCCAGATACACCGTGATGGATCAGGCTGCCAATTTCTATCAACATGATCTAAAATATAGGTATAAAAAGTCAGACAATTAATATATATATGTCTTGCCTGTCATATCTTACCTAATCGTTCAGCATGGCGTACAATAAAAATAGTCGGACTGGAAACCATATTTTAGTTTTTTGTTGGGGTCTTGGGGTTATGTTTAATGAAAAAAAAAAAAAGGTATAAAAAGAGAAGGAAAAAAAAAGCTACATAAATTAAAAAAAAAAGTTTAAAAAAGAAAAAAAAGAAAAGGAGATTGATGATGTGTTTGATTAGAACCATTTCATTGGTTCCGGCTATAGAAATGTGATCATGAGGTTTTGCATGTGAAAGTGAAATTAACCTGTCTATAGAGAAAAAAAAGAGCATAGAAAACTCACACACACACGCGAGATCAGCATACATGAATATACTTGTTTAATGAGTGATACTTATAGACTATATAACAATATATAACAATACTTTATAATAGAACGATGTATGCATGCCAAGGTAATTAAGACATAAAATTAAAAATGTTCTTTTTAGAAAACAACACATGTAATATTGTTGAAATTGTACAAGATGCAGAAGTTTCAGCAACAACAAATGGCCTTGTTTTTAAAATAAAAACAAATATCCTTTTTGCTAATCGATCTTAGAGAGAGAGTCAATGGGAAAAACGATGTAGGAATTCATGTGATTTATTTATTTATGTGAAATGCTATTTTCCTCCTTATTAAACCATGCCACAGTGGAATAAACAAAACATGGCGTTGTCATTGAGAAAATGATATATTGGCTGTTACTAAAAATAAAACCAATTTTGTTGTAAAGCCTTCCAGTACTTTAAATCGTTTTACATGGCAAATCAAGCACTTGAACTGTCAATTTTCTGACAAGTATGACTGGAACGTCTGGTTTTGAAAAAGAGTGTGTTTTCCTTTCTTTTTTTTTCTGTTGGTTTTTCTGTCCCCCCTCGCTTTCCCTTTGTATTACTATTTTTTCTAATTTTTTTTTTTATGTGGCCGAGGTCTGTTTATATCGATAGTTCCTTACTTTTATTAAAACGCTATTATTCAACAAGTCGATTAAAACAAGCCATTCAAACTGGTCATGTCGCTAATGTACAATCAGCTTATAATTCACTTGGTGCCACAGATCAGCAACTAGATCGTAAATGGTTACGAAAACTGTTACTCATTGCGCGTAAAGGGGAAAATAGTCCAATATTTGTAAAGAGAATCCTAAGCGATATGTCTGAAAAGTATGGATTTATTCCTGAACACTTTGAATATCATGCTCTAATGTACGCTTACGGTGTGCAGAAGCAACCTCAGCTGGCCTACAATGTCTTGGATACAATGCGAGCAAACAACCTTCAGCCCAACTTATTCTCCTATAATACGCTATTAGGTTGTTACAAGCGCAGTAAAGACGTACACGGATGCGAGAGAGTGTTTGAGGAAATGGAAGAAAGTAGTATTCAACCAGATACTGCCACATTCAATACGCTGATGGACTTATGGGCAAAGAATAATCAACCGGAAAAAGTATTTGAGCTTTACAAGACAAGTATGAAGAAGGGTATTGTACCGGATATATATACACTCTCCACTGTCCTTCATTTGGCAATAAAGGAAAACAATATGGATATTGGAAATGGCATCTATAATCGATTATTAAAGAGCACGAGCCCAAAGGATATCGATTTGACTGTGGTGAATACAATGCTCAACTTTAAAGCAAATGTGGATTTGGAAGAGGTGATTACACTCTATAAGGATATAAAAACAAAATTTCCTCATTTAAAACCGGATAGAATCACATACAATACAGTCATGGATGCCAGTCTCAAGAACAACAACATTGCTAGAGTGTATATGGTATTCAAGGAGATGAAGGCTGCCCATATTAACCCCGATATTGTGACTTTTGGTATTATGATGGATGCGGAATCAAAGCTGGGTAATTTGAGAAATGCTCTAAAGCTCTTCCAGGAACTGTGCCAATCACCATCGATCGAACCAAACGAACGTATCCTCACCAGCATGGCGAATATGGCTGCTTCTAAATCAGCACAACTTGGTGATATAAATGAATTGCTTCGATTAACAGAGGAACACAGTGGCAGGTTAAAACTCGATACAAAGGCTTACAATGCACTCATGTATGGATTGGCACGTAATGGACGTTCAGAACAAGTGCAATATATCTACGACACTGTCTTTCGTTCAACTGGCATTCATAAACCTGATATTGCAACATTTACTAGCTTAATTGTAGCTTATATGAATGACAATGGTATAGATGAAGGAATGGAAATTTATTATACTTTACGCGAGCATCATAAACGATGCCAAGAAGGCCTTGGAACAGTAAAAATACCCATTAGATTAGATACCACATTTTACTCAACACTGATTGGATTACTTTCCATTAATGACAACAGTCCAGCTACATATAATAATAATAATGGCGAATCATCATCACCTCGTCTACTAGCAGCTCTAAACCTATTCAATGATATGCGAACCTTACAGATACAACCCTCTAAACATAACTATACGGCTATGCTACATGCATGCGGACAGTATCGCGATAGCTATGTACTAGAACATATTCACAAACTGATAAAGGTGGATCTTTGCCTTGATCCAGATACAGGAATTTACAATGCATTGATGGACGCCTATAATAGAACAGGAGATGGTGATACGGTCATCGAGATCTGGGAGGCATTGACACTGTCAAATTCATCAACGTCAATTTCACCTGATCAGACAACAGTTTCCATATTGTTCGATGGTTGCGGATATAATAATCTGGGCGACAGAGCCAAGAGAGTATGGCAGTGGTTAAAGCATACACAGTTTAAGCTCAGTACAAACAATTATAATTCATATATCGAGTGTCTTTGTCGAACAAAGGGTTTAGCGGGTTGGGATGAGGCTTATACGTTGGTCGAAGCAGAGATGTCACTGCCAAAGAAGAAGCAGCTTGGAAAACCAACAATAGATTATAAAACTGTAAACACGCTTTTGAGTTTCGCTAGAAAACTAGATTTTTCTTCCAGTCAAGTAGACACATTAGAAAAATGGAAAACTGAAATATTGTAAATAATAAATAATAAATACATTCATTCATTCATATATATACATTAACACACATATACACACATATACACATACACATACACATTTTATTATTTAAATGTCTTTTTCTCAAAAGTTTTACTTATTATTCAATATATTAGCCAAAGCATCCTCATTACCTGTAGGTATATTAATCATTTCATGATCATGTCGGCACTCCCATAAACTGAGCTGATAAAGTGTCGCCACCACAAGTAAATGGAGTAACAATGAGTAAATGATAAAGAAGTAACGTGACCATTTATGCGAAAAGAGAACGCGGGTGAGATTAAGGGTAAGTTTTTCAGCTGGATTCAAATTATTATAACGACGGTTCTCTTCCTATAAATGAGTGTCAGTAAAGAAAGTAACACGACCTTTATACATCGACTATTGTTATTACCTTTCTATGGAATTGAGTAAATGGATTCATGCTTTCTTCATATAATCGTCCATATTTATCAGCAGGATCTTCTGCTGGCTTGGGTGATTTCTTATTAAAATTGCGATAAGATGATGAAGCAGCGGGTTCTGCGTAATCCATGTTTAATACAGTAGGGCGATTCTGAAAAATAAAATAAGTATAAAATGATGGCAGTGACAATATATATATATATATATACTTACCACCAAACCCTTGCTCTGATCTTCCTTCCAAACATGAACAAACTTGAGTCTTTCATATAATTTAAGATTATCTGTCTTTAAGCTCTGGATCTCTGCCCTTGTCTCCTGAAGAGTAGACTCTAATGTACGTGTACGCTCTTCCAACTCTCCATTACGCTGTCTGAATCTATCACGCTGACTCATAACAATAGGCAAGATACTCTTATCATCCTTTGACTTTGTATCTGTACTCAGGCGAGGAGTACTACTTCCATCTGGTGTACGAGGTGTGCTTGATCCAGTTCCAAACTTTAGACTTGTTCTTGCTGCTAATGCATCTGCAATATCTTCCGTTGGCTTGTGTTCAATGCGAAGCAGATCTTCTTCTAAACGATGAATAAGCTCAAGTTGTTTATTTGTCTTTTCTGTCAATGTATCGATTGTCTTTTGCTTAGTTTCAAATTCAGCTTGCATATCGGCATATTGCACCTTGACTTGTGTAAACTCATTTTCAAGCTTCTTGTTCTTCTCCATTAATCGTACTTCTAGGCTATCTTGAATTGACTCGTCTTTTTTCAAAACAGTGTTTGCATCAAAATCTTCGTCATCGTCTCCAGTAGAGAACTCGACATACTAAAAAAAAAAAAAAAAAAGGCTGAGAATAAAGCCTCTCTTTTTTTAATTTTACGACTTACCTTCATGATTTGTAATTCACGCTTTATTTCATCATAATCATCATAATTCTTCATTTTCTTTTGCAACTGTTCCTTTTCCTCAACAAGGCTCTTCGTCTCTGCTGTCAAATCCTTCACCTTCTTTGAAAGTCTTGTTTCTGTCTTCTGTAGCAAATCCTTATAGGTTTCTACATCCTTCATTAATTTAGTAAGTTCAGCATCCTGCTGTGGTATTTCTGATGGTGATGATGATGATTTGGCATTTCTAATATATATCGCGTATGTTAATTGTACGCTCAATTTATTTGTCTATTGATTATTCCAAATTACCCTTCTTCCTGTACTGATTCCTTCAGCTGCTTATTCTCTTCCTTTAAATCCTCCTATTTTAACTGTTATTACTATTTATAGCTCTGATATTAAGGGATATAAAGCCTACATTCTTCTTTTCTAATTGAATAATAATACCATTTGCACGTTCAAGATCCATGGTAACAATATCCAATTCTGCTAATTTACCCACAACCTCATCGTCTATGTTTTTTACATCAATAAAACTGCTTTCTATTTGAAGAGAATATAAAATACCATATTTCTGATTGTGATTAATTAATTCAGCTTGTGTATCATCGTGTGTTTGTCTTAATACTGTCAATTGGTCAAGTGCCTGACTTAGTTGTTTTTGTAAATCATGTTCTCTACAAGTAATTGAAGTTTTATCAGCCTAAAATAAGCAAAATAGTTCATTTTCTGCGTACCTTTCTTTATATTGTCTTATTCTATCATTGTACTGTTCTTTCACTTCATCCTCTTTCTTTTCAGACAACTAAAAAAAAAAAGAAAAAGAAAAAGGCTATATAATCAGCAACACTTTTACATTTAAATATAAATTCTCTTACCGAACTCTCTAAAGTGGCTATTTTCTTTAAAAGCTCTTCATTTGTCTTTCCCAATGCCTCGGTTAACTCTTTGCTCGCTTCCAACTTTTCGTTTATTCGTTTATTTTCATTTTCCAAGGTAGTATTATCTACTAATCTTGCACTTTGATCCTATTGTGATTTATCATTACTTTTCTATTCTTTGTTTATGTCAATCATATCATACAATAGCAGCTTCAAATAAAGGGGCAGGATCAGGTGCATCCGCCAATAGTTTATAAACCGTTAAAAATGAATTTTCTGCATATTTTGTACGTCGTGTAATATTATCAATTTCAGCTTGATAACCTATTTGACTTTTGTCAGTTTTGTATTTTCCCCATCTGCTTTTTACGGCTTCTTACCTTTCAAGAGTGGTTTAAAATGTCCAATCTTTTCTTCATCAGGTATCTTTTTGAATTCTAATAAACTTCATCAGTTATTTTCAAGTCAGCACCTTTTTTTTTCTTTACCTCTTGTTTGTTCAGCCAATTTCTTTCGAGAAACGAGTCCATCTTTCTGATGTTCAACAATGGTTAGACCTTGTTGGTCTAGTTCTTTTTGTAAAGTGGTTAATTGAACACCTTTCCAAAATTGAATGGCAGTCGAAAATTGACTTGATTCTTCACTCATTAATAAGATATTTTTTTTAAAATAAAAAAAAAGAATAAGGTAAAAAATGCGCGTTGGCAAAAAAGTGGCCCAACATTTTTAAGAGAGTAAGCCAAGAGGTGTCACGTGTCAACCTTACTTTTCCTTGGTAAGCGTTGTCTCCTTTTATTTCATCGATTGCTCTTTCTTTTTTGTGAATCACAGATTTTAGCTATTTTCTGCAGAAGGGTCAAAATAGCACACACAAGTTTAAATGATGATCAAAATCACCATTTTCTTATATTAAAACCTGCATAATTAAATGCAGCAATGAATAGCCCATATATTTACTACATAAATATATATTATTTATTTTTCATTTATTTATTTTATTTGTATTTAAACAAATGTTCATATATGTGTATATTATTTTGTTTTTTTTAAAAAATGGAGAATAAAAATAAAAAAAAGTGGTTGGATTTTTTTCATGTATATATATACATTACTTCTTTTTGTTGTTGCTACTAGAGGGACTGTAGCTAGGAGAAGTGGGACTATAGCTAGGACTAGTGGGGCTGTAGCTAGGAGATGTGGGGCTGTAGCTTGGACTAGTGGGGCTATAACTTGGAGATGTAGGACTATAGCTTGGACTAGTGGGGCTGTAACTGGGGCTCGTTGGGCTATAGCTAGGACTAGTGGGGCTGTAACTTGGACTAGTGGGGCTGTAAGAAGGACTAGTGGGGCTGTAAGAAGGACTAGTGGGACTGTAACTAGGACTAGTAGGACTGTAGCTTGGGCTAGTGGGACTATAACTAGGTGAAGTAGGACTGTAACTAGGACTGGTTGGGCTATAGCTAGGAGATGTAGGGCTATAGCTTGGACTGGTTGGGCTATAACTGGGACTAGTCGGGCTGTAAGAAGGACTAGTGGGGCTGTAGCTAGGACTAGTAGGACTATAGCTTGGTGATGTAGGGCTATAACTGGGACTAGTGGGGCTGTAGCTAGGACTAGTGGGGCTGTAAGAGGGACTAGTGGGACTGTAACTAGGTGAAGTAGGACTGTAGGAAGGACTGGTAGGTGAATAGTTGGGTGATGCAGGTGAGTATCCTGGAGACGCAGCATACGAAGGGCTGGAAGGAGAATAGCCAGGCGAAGTAGGCGAGTAGCCAGGACTCTGAGCATATGGACTAAGATCTCCACGCCAGGGACTTGTGGCAGAGCCACCTGCACCAGTATTACCCATAGGAGAGAACATGGGTTCTGAAGGCGAGGAAGGTTGTGAAAAGTCAACCCAGTCTGGCGAACGTGTATCATAAGGTGTTGCCATATTAGGAGTCATATATCCAGGACCTGGTGTGGCAAATCCACTAACATCTCCCATCAAACCATGTTGCATATTTTGTCTATTATCTTGAGTCACATTTTGTAGCATTTCTTCATCCAACATGACATCAAATTCACCAGTACCCAAAGGTGCCATCTGACCAAGCATGATATTCTCTGCAACACCTCTACAGTCATCCAATTCACCAACAGCAGCAGCTTCCATAAGAATTTCTACTGTTTCTTCGAAAGAACATCTCATCAAGGCACCAGTTTCAGCTCTGTTAATACCGTGACGAGTAATAGCCATAAGATGACCACGGTTAGTCATTACATCACAAAGTAAAGCCAAGTGACGGTAATTGACATAAGAACCATCAAATTCAATAACATTACGCAATTCCTTGAGCAAAGCCTTTCGTGTTGCCTCAATACCAAGTACTTCCATAATTTCAACGGTGTTATTAGAGTAAGTACGAGTTTCATCAACACCATATTGGGACATGACCTCCTGCAAGTTGATACCATCCGTATCCAAACCCCACTCGGTCATAGCTTCAAAGTTACCCTTTTCATTCAAGACAGTACTCTTACGCTCCACAATGTAAACCTTTTTAATACCAGGAATACCACGAAGATTGATAGAGCCCAGCATACTAGCTTCCAATTTACGGAGGAAGGTATCTTCTTCGGAACGACCTTCATCCTCATCCATGTCCTTATCTTCGTTTTCGTCCATCATAACTCTACAGCGAATAATCAACTTCTCGGAGTTCTCATCACTACCAATAACATGAAGATCATTGCGGAATTCGTTTGTGATATCCTGAACAACCTTTGTGATATTTAAGCGTTTATCAATCATCATACCACGGTTCAATTCAATACGAAGCAACCAAGGTGAAACACGTGTAACAAATGGAGAGTTATCATCTTCCAATTGGTAGTAGGTATCTACAAAATCAGCATCTTCTTCAATGACGGTTTGACGGGGATCAGGGTCGTAGTAAATCTCGGTCGCTGATGTCACCTTTTGAAGTGTGGTGTGTTCAAGATTAACCTGTACTTCCTTTGCCAATTCGATGTTGCGAGAACGTTCAGAATCGAGCCAGACTTCAAGACGGGGTGTTTTGATGTTCTTGGCAACGTTGATGATTTCCTTCAAACGAGGTACACCCAATGTGACATTCTTACTGGATACACCAGCATAATGGAAAGTATTAAGGGTCATCTGTGTGGCAGGTTCACCAATAGATTGAGCAGCAATAGTACCCACCATTTCACCGGGTGCAACAATAGAAGTCAAGAAGCGGGATTCAACTTCTCCAAGAATCCATTCGAATGCTTGAGAAGTTAAGTGATATTCTTCAACAACACGCTTTACAGAAAAGGTAGATCTGAGTAAGACATGGAATAGTAAAGTAGCATTTTTTTGTGTTTCAGCAGAGATTTTATCAGAACCACGTACAACCAAAAGACGCTGTGCCAATGCACTAATACCATCAATGACCTGCAGAGGATGGATATCAGAAGGTTTACGAGGATCCAAGTGGAAGATTTGCTGTGCGTTTATGATCAAACGTTGCAAATTGACAGGCAAAGGCCATTTATCTTCGCCATTCTTGAAGATATCAGTACGCAATCTCTGACGGTCATCGGACAACTGGCTATATTCATGATCAAGGTAACTCTGTGCAGTTTCACTACCCTCGATACTCTTAAGTACATTGTAACTAAGAACACCCTTCTTGAAACCTTGATTCATCACATCAATTCGATAACGCTTTTCAAACTCCTTTTCATTGCACTTGAGAGAGTAGAATTTCTGCTTCTCAACATGAATACCATCCATACCGTCTTCACCATAACAGAATTCGATAATATCACCAAGCGAGTTACGCACAGTACCATCATACTTGACCATAACATCCTCCAATGCCTTCACTAGACGACGCTGAATATAACCTGTTTCAGCAGTCTTGACAGCAGTATCAATCAAACCTTCACGACCACCCATAGCGTGGAAGAAGAATTCGGTTGGAGTCAAACCACGTAAATAGGAGTTTTCAACGAAACCACGACTTTCAGGACTGTGATCATCCTTCGAGAAATGAGGCAAAGTACGAAACTTGAAACCATAAGGAATACGTTTACCTTCCACGTTTTGTTGACCAACACAAGCAGACATTTGAGAAATGTTGATAAAAGAACCCTTGGAACCAGCGGTTACCATCTGCTTGACGTTGTTGTCATTCTTCAAACTGTTTTGAGCCAGCTTACCAGCATCATCACGAGCCTTATTCAATGTCTGATTGACCTTTGCTTCAAAAGACTCACGCAATGTCATACCAGGTTGTACCTCGAGTTTATCCTGCTGTGCAGTGATGATAACTTCTTGTACACGCTGTTTAGCCTGTGAAATAATATTGGTAATAGCAGCCATGGAGACTTTATCGGCAATAGTATCACCAATACCAATACTGAAACCATTTTGAAGCAACCAATAATTGACAACCTGTTGCGTGCCACTCAAGAAGAGTTTAGCAGCCTCTGAGCCCAATTCATTAACAATAGTATGGATCAAGCCGCCACCAGAGGTACCAACCGTCTTTTTGCATACAATACCACAAACCAATTCACCATTTTCAATAATAACACGGGTATCACCGGGAGAAATCAAGGTTGTCTCACCATCAGGGTGTGTAGAGTGTGTAGTTTCACAATTGATACCGCTAGGAATGACCATGGAAACAATCTGCTTACCAGTCCACATTGGTTTGGGTTTGAGAATAGCAGGTGGAGGAATATAACCATCCCACGAGGGCACCCACATTACAATATTCATTACAAGATCTTTGGTCAAGAAACAGTCTCTCAGCGTAAATTTGCGAATACCACAAAGCGTATCCTGGACAATACCCATGACGGGCTTGTTTGACTGAGGAGATACAATCTGTTTAGGTACCATACAAATTTCAGTGACTTCAGCACGAGTTTCAAGTGATTGAGGCACATGAAGATTCATTTCGTCACCATCGAAATCAGCATTATAAGGTGAAGTAACGGAAAGATTCAAACGGAAAGTAGAATATGGCATCACCTTGACACGATGACCCATCATAGACATTTTATGAAGCGAAGGTTGACGATTGAAAATAACCACATCATCATCATTGATATGGCGTTCAACACGATAACCATACTGGAGAGGGATTTCACCAGCGCGTTTACGATAACGCAAATCAATACGCTCACCATTATCACGAATCACATATTTGGCACCGGGATGTTCCAAAGGACCATTGCGTACAAGTGCTTGAAGCTTGTCAATGTTGTAAGGTGTTACAATTTCGGGATATGTCAAATTACGAGCAATACTACGGGGGACACCGACTTGATCCAACATAAGATTGGGGTCACCAGTAATGACAGTACGGGCAGAGAAATCTACACGCTTACCCATAAGATTACCACGAAGACGACCTTCTTTACCCTTAAGACGAGCACGGATGGATTTAAGCTAAAACAAAATACAAAGTTATTCATTGCTCTTTATAATTGATAGATATAACTACTTACGGGTCTTCCTGACTTTTGTAATGCTTGAGGTTGACCGGCAATATCATTATCCATATAAGTAGCAATATGGAACTAGTACTATTGTTAATCAACTGATTATTATCTTGATGATAAGTTAGAAACTCACTTGTAACAATTGCTCAAATTCTTGAACAACGTGAACAGGAGCACCTTCTGATTCACATCGTTTGACATTTGCATTTGCTTTAAGAACATCAGACAATTTATGAGTTAAATCATCTTCACCACGACTAGTACCATCCATCTGAATAGAAGGACGTACTTGTGGAGGTGGAACAGGCAATACAGTAATGATCATCCATTCTGGTCTTGCAAATTCCTCTGAAAGACCCATATCGCGAATGTCTTGATCCGTGATATTCTTAAGGATTTGCAATACTCTTGCTGCTGTCAATTGTTGTCTACCTTCTCCGCCAGATTCCTAAGAAACACGACCCATTTTAATAGATATTCAAATACGTATTTGATGGAAATATTTCTTACATCACTAGCATTGGCACGGAATTGGGCATAGAGTTTAAGACCATCTTTACGAATCAAGGGCTGTTTGTAACCACAACCACCGTGGGTGCTTTTACGCTTGCCATCAAAGCTTTCTTTCTCTTCCAGACCATCTTCTGCATCATCGCCACCATCACAGGTCATTTTAGTTTTTGCAAGGTCCCAAACAGCGCGAAGCTTGGCTTTAGAGTCCTTGATTTTTCTAGCTCTTTGAAATCGAATATTCGACTAGATAAATAAAGAAAAAAATATATTAGAATAATGGAGGCGCAGTAAAAAAAAAAAAAAGGGAGTCATGATAAACAATAAACCCAATATTTACATCGTCGACTTTAAGCTTAGAACAATGGAAACAAACACATTCAAGAATCTTCTTTACTTTGGTGAGAAAACCTATTGATGTTTTTGTTGTATGAATAAGATACGTTAGGAAAAAAAAAAAAAATTTCTTGTTTGTTTTTATCTTTACCAATATGATAAATAGGTTTTGCGAGATCAATGTGAGCAAAGTGACCTGGACATTCAGCCATGCCTTCACCACAAGTTTGACATTTATAATTACGGTCAATAGTTCCCATGCGAGGATCCAAGAGACCTCCGTTTTTTGGCTTTTGAGTTCCCTCTTCATAAAGTTCAGGAAATTCTATCTTTGCCACCGACATTGCTTTCTATATGGATATAAAATTCGTGTTAATACGGAAGAACAGTTTTCTTCTTTCTAAAACCAACATGGAAAGACACGTACAATTTCATCGGGTGAAAGAATACCGAATTGTACGGAATCTACACGTCGCAGCGGTGCAGATGAAAACGCAAATGGATGACCACTCATTTATAACTTTCTTTTCTCTTTCTCGTGTATAAGTGTGTAGTATTTAAAAAGAAAAAGAACTTGTCTCTTGGGTTTCTTTTTTTTTTTGTAAAAAAAAACTGGCTTTTATCGTCTCTCTTTTTTTTTTTTTGTCTTTTTGAGTTTTTGCTATTTTTTTTGGCTTGTTTTCAGTAAATTTCAAATGATCAAGAAAACTGTTAAAAAAAGATTATAAACAGTAGTTCAATTCTGTTTAATTAGATAAATGAAAAGAAAGAAGGAGGAATTATTGGAGATTCTTTACTGATCGACACACACAATATAAAAGATTGAGGTTCGAACAAAAAGCCTGGTTTTTCACCAACTCAAAAAAAAAGTGAGAATTTATAGAGAAGAAAAAAGAAAAAAAAAATATTACAAAGAGTATACGTCACCTCTAATTCAACTCCGTATCGATTTTGATTGGAGTGCACTGTGTATTTCAAGATATTGAGAACATGACAAAAAATATAACAAGAATTGAGAAAAGTGAAGAGAAAAATAATAATATTGGTATAATGAATATATTCAAACAAATAACACCATGGGAGGATTTAGAAAATGGAAATATTCGACCATGTATGGGTGATATTAAGTCAATTCGTTCATGTACCAGTCTATAATAGGCAAAACGAGAGAATGCTCGTGTTGAAGTTTGAAATGTATAACCTATTGTATATATAACATGAAATGATAAAACTTACGCTGTCGACGAGGCTATGGGAGAAGACAGCGACAACTGCCTAAGAACTTGAAGAAATATAGATATGGACCCTAGAAGACCAAGCAACAGTAGATCACGATACACATATGCAACTAATTAAAGTCTAAAACATAATGACAATTAATACAAGAAAATTACCTCGTCTAATCAAAAACGTACTAATAAATCACTACTGAAGCTTGTTTTTTATGTCTCCAGAGTCCACCTTCGCTATCTGACATTTGTATAACTATAAGGAAATAAATCAAGTCAAATGTTCTATATACAATATAAATAAAATACATACGAGGGCTTGTACATGTTAGTTTAAAATTTAAATAATAATAATAAAAAAGTCGTTTAAGGTCGACACAAGATTTTAAATAAATAGTAGAAGCGTTAATGGTGAAAAAACATGAAAAACCATAGACTTTATATATGTTTTTTCTTGCATTTTTCTGTAAAAAAAAAAAAAGCCTGGATCACCAGGCTAAAAAATGACCTGTTTAACACTTTTTAAGCGTGCGATTTCAAGCTTATTCCAGTTTTTCTATTTCAAAGAGTAAAGCCTCTTCAAAAATAAGTATCACATCAATTAGAAAGTACTTGTCCATTATTTAATGGATATTCATTTTGCATCATTATATTAATTCAAGTAATACAGTACGAGCTCCCAATACGAGTCAATTTTTTCGGGAGTACTTTGCACTCTTATTCAGAATTAGCCTTATCGTAAGTTCATGACTTGCCTAAGTAGCATCGCCTAAATAGCGGTCAAAAAACAGTCATCAAATAAAATATTACATAATATACGCGACTTGGAAAACCTGCGTTCCAAAGATAAATGAAAAAAATCTTTATTGAAATTTCGTTGGCTTAGTATACTTTGCTTCTGTATTCAGCGCTCTGAATAGCAGTATTAATTTTAGGAAAGTACTCTCATTCAGAAAGGCTAAACTCCAACGGAATTCTCAAGTTTGCCAGGTCTTTACTCTTATTGAGAATTAGCCTTAAATTCGAACACTCTTATTGGGAGCGCGTACTGTACCTTAGTCAAGGAATATAAAGAGATTAGACTGCAAGTTTTAGCCCAAAGTAAATCATTAAAGCATCTCCTGTCATCATTTATTAACATGATGGAAACATACCGACAGCTTGGAATGGAACCCCCTAAAGTATTCTACACTGATAATGCAGATGGTGACCTGGGTTTTTTAGAAAAGGTGATCCCTTCCTAATTGAACGATGTCCAACCAGCTGTTGAAACCCAAGAGCACTTGATACGGAAAAATGATCCACTTGCAAATGACGAGACTATATCATTACCAACTAATGTAGAAGTCAAGACATTCAGCTCTGCAACAGATATTGATAATGTATGTGAAACTATATTGAATGATCGGATCGGTGACAAGGAGATATTCATTGGACTTGACTGCGAATGGGTGTTTTTATCAGGACCAACATTTTCTGTAACTACCAGAATTACAAAAGTTCCTAAAGGAGTCGCTCTTGTTCAACTTAGCTAGGTTCAATTGTATATCTTTTTCGAGTTTACAAATTCACGAGTGAAACATTCCCAAAAAAAACTTGCTGAAATCCTATCCAATAAAAGCATAGGTGGTGATATGACCAGAATCAAGAATACTTTTGGAGCATCAAGATCCGGTGAAGTAGAATTAGGCGGATATTGCCGTGATAAAGATGTTGTGCAGGAATCATGGCAGTCACCCCAGATATGGTTATAGGGCCCAAGGTTGGCCCCCATTAGCAGGTGACTTGATTTACACAAAAAGGTAGTACATCCGGAGGTTTAATTTACATCATCTAAAACAAAAGAGAAAAACGCAAACAATTACTAGAGTAATAATAATAAAAAATATATATATATATTGAGAGGATCCTTATAAAATTCTAAATAAATAAATAAAAAAAATAAAAAAAGAATATAAAAAAATGTTGAGAAAAAAATAGAAGAAGAATAGACCCATAATTTCTGTAAAAATTAAAAATGTACTATATATAAAGGATAAAATTTTTATTCGAAAACTGCCATGTCTTCGGACCTCTGGCACTTATTAAAATTGGAACGATACAGAGAAGATTAGCATGGCCCCTGCACAAGGATGACACTAAACTTCTGAGATGGAAGCTCTACGGAGCAAACTTTTTTTTTGATTGTTGCTCTGGTATTACTTACTTAGACTTTTCATTAATTCTTTTTTTAATAATAAACCCGTTCTCTTATATAACAAATCTTTTCTTTTATTTTCAAATCTAAACTTCGCTATGCCATATACAAATTGGGAAAATGCTCAAGACATTGTTATGCGATTAAAACTCTGCAAAGTTAAAAACGTTGTGGATAATCTACAGGTTTTACGTGGTCTTATTACCAAGCGCCGTGTCGATAAAAGTTCAGTCAATCTTATCGAAACATTTGTCTATACATGTGAAAAGGACTCCAGACTCCCTGCTAGCGAGCATTTTGTCATTGATGGAGATGGTGACTGGAGCCTTTATTTGGATAAACTACGAATGTCTGTATATATGATACTCAGGACTGTCAATGGTCAGAATGGCTGCAAGTATAAAGAGCTGGAAGAACTGGAAGAGCAAGCTCTTGAATATATTCACAAAATCCTAAATCTCCTGTATAACCCAGACGTTGTTTTTACCCAATCTATATTAGAAAAGAAATACTCCCTTATATGGATTGATGCCGATGATAAAAAAAATAACGAAAAAAATAATGAAAAAAATGCTGAAGCACCAAAAAGAGCTTGGAAAAATTCTACCAAATTCCGAAAATCTATCCACGGATGTATTACAGATGAGGAGATGCGAAAAGTAATACTAGATGAAGTTAGTGAACGGCTTAAAGAAGAATAGAATATGCCAATAGTAAAAAGATACATGTATAACATATTATCCATTGTATTTGTATCTTTAAATATGGTTACCATTGTTTGGTAACTTAAACTTTAAAATATTAAATTTCTCTTTCAACAAATCTGTTTACTTACCTTTTTAAAGCACCTGTTTGTTCTTGTTTTTTGAGTTTGTTCACATGGACACTGAGGAGATCTTTCTGCATCTTCCATTATCTTTTATTAGCAATAGTCTCTGAAACAAAATATACAAAATATATGAATTGTATAGTTTCTTTTCACGTATCTTCCAATTAAATGAATACCAACCTTTTTTTTTTTTGTTCTTTTTAAAAAAAGAAAAGATACTGTTTTTTCCATTCTTATATTATAAGTAAACTGTTTATATTCTAGATAATTGTGTTACAAACAAAGAAGAGCATATTCTTGGAATCAATTTCAATAACATGAACGAGATGTATTCCATTCAATTATTTGAATGATAAATAGCAAGGTGTTAAATTATCCACGGATCAAGTTAAAAGCGAATATAATAATATTCGTATGGTATTTATACAATGG
>MU622296.1:73930-105343 GCA_025399235.1 Backusella circina FSU 941
ATTTGTTCAAAATAGATATCTGAGAAGATAAACAAATGATAACTTTTTTTTTTAGACAATTGTAACATCCAGAGTTAAGGAACATAAAAACAAATAAGAAGATTTTCATTCTATTACTTATACGACGAAAAAAAAAAATTCCTCTTGACACTACGTTGTTACTTCGCAACTAAGAAACCAGAACGTATACATTTGGATCCTATTTCGTCATTAATATTGTTTATAACCATTGATTTGATTATGACGTACAAACATTTTATTTATTTATTTATTTTCTCAGTAACTTTTCTTTCACTGTTCTTGTTTTCTTCAAGTTCAGCACCCATATATTAAAGAGCGCACTTACTAGTATGAAAAAAGCATTATGTATAATGTATATAATGAATAATACATAGAAAAGAGGAAATATAACAAATAAAAAACCAATTGTTCACTTGAATATTTAAATATGCTATTTTTATAATGAAGAGTATTACGAAAAAGAATCTTCTGCCTGTCGATATTAGTAGTATCAATTTTAATATTTATTTTTTACTTTTAGTTTATAAAATAAGAGAAGGATGTATATTGGTGAAATTCAGTTTAATAAAAACAATACATTATCCATATATATGTGTGTATAGATGGACCTCTTTATATCAAAAATACAAATATGATATAAATTATATAAAGAATGGAAAAGGTAGACGCTTACAAAAAAAAAACTATCATAATACAAAATCTTATTAGTCTTCTTTTGGTCCAAAGATATTAAGATCAGGCCAAACTATTTCATCTGAACCAGGAAGGGGTGGTAAATCAGGTAAGGTTGGAAGGCCAGGTAAAGTGGGAGTTTTAGGGAGTGGAAGACCAAGTACCGGTGCAGCAGGTACAGGAAGTGGTCCAGAATTGACAGTTGGAATTGTGGGAAGTGTTTGAAGACCACTGCCAGGAGGAGGGGAGCCTCCTCCAGGAGCACCACCACCACCACCACCACCACTACCAGGAGGAGGGGAAGCAAAACCACCAGGAGGTGGGGCAGAACCAGCTGGAGCTCCTGGTATTTGAACCATTTGAACCGGACTTCCAGAGGTTTGAGCTCCAGATTGTGAAAAGAGATTCCCGAGTTCTAAGAGTTGTCCTGTACGTTTATGAATATTCAATCTACGCTTATGTAATGGGGTGCCATTTTTACGATGGACTTTTGCAGATACGCCTTGAAACCAAGAAAGTGAAACGCCAAGTACGATGGCTATGTATAACGAAAAAATACGCATTGAAGAAAATAGTAATTAAAAAACCAATCTGTAAGAAAGAAAAGAAGAAAACCAGTTGTATAAAGTTTCGTTCGGCTATTTATATATATGTTTTTTTTTATATTGAGCCAGACAACATAAGATCGCCCAAAATAGGTATGCATATTTTTTTGTGATATAATTTATGAACGACTGTAACTACCCCTTCAATTGCACATCAGTAATATGTAAGGGTGATCTAGACTTATATATTTAGATTTATGTTTGTTTTTAAGAGATGGCCTTTATCTATATTCTTACTTTTATAATGACCTCAGGGGTTTACGTTTATCTATTTTCTGTTTATATATAACAGTATATAAAGTACACAATAAAAGAGAAGAAAAGGAAAGAAAAGATGATCACTTTATTTTTATATTTTTATATTTTTATAAATTAAAAAGGTACAAAAAATTTTGTTTTGTTTTGTTTTAATGCATATAATACTTGAATTGCTTCCATCTATTTACCACCAGAGGGAAGCTTAATTTTTTCTAACGTAGGTCCAAAAGCTCCTGGAAGACTTTTAAGAGTCTTAGCAACGGTATCAACTAGGTCTCCATCGCCTTTAGGCTTATCGTCCTCGCTATCTTTTTTGCTTCCACCTTTACTATGATGACCATGTTTTCCGTGATGACCCTTACCATGTTTGTGACTCTTGCCACCTCTTTTAGATAAAGCGGCAGGTATACTAATGTTGGCTTGATTAGAATCAGGTTTTTCAGCAGACACTTCCTGCATGACACAGAGAGCAAGACCCAATAATGTAGATAAGGCAAGAATTGTAGCACGCATTTTAAATAATCAGATTATGTATTTATTTTTTGATAGTTCTCATTTTGATTATTTGATTCGCGCCTTTTTATACTTTTCCAGAAAACCCAACTGTTTTCTCTGTAAACATAGAGGAGATACTCATCAATTAATTAAATACATTAGATTCCTGTACATAGTATTAAAAAATTGTTAATTCATACTTCTTTTCATCGTGTATTATCATTCTTGTTGATATGTGCATACAATTGAAATTGTCAGAATTTTTCAGACTCAAATTCTACTTCTCCTAAATAATTATTGACCTATCATTTGGACCCCTGGATCAAAAAATTTCTATCTCAAAAAAAAAAGGAATATGAATACTAGTATTAGTATTACAAATGGCAAAAGAAAGGTAGAGCAGGTAATTATTTCTATTTATTTTTTTCACACCTGTAGCTTATAAAATCCCATTTTTTTTTTTTTTGTTAATCACGACAGACGCTATGGTACTATTTTTACGAGAAAGTTTCCGCACAGTGACGATTGCAAAGGGATGCAGATCATAAGATAAACTCCTTTCTTGATCTCCTTGACCTATTTACTTGGACAGATACTAGTAAATATTCGACGTTCTCAGATTAAGGAGCACAAATATATATTTATTTGTACAGATTCAGTGACTTTCTACGGTTAAAAAAATCAACAAATCAGAAACTTTTTGTTATTCTACATTAATATGCTTGAGTGAAATATATTAGAATAGGAGCCACAAAACCACTAGTTTGGACTCCTATATTTTAATTTAAAACCTTAAGAAATATAAACTATAATAGTGCTTATTAGTGAAAATAGTTGAATTCCTAAAAACAAAAGATAAATTCCACAAAATAAGCATGTTGGGAAATACAAAGCAAAATAAAACAAAATAAAGTAAAATCCAATTATCTGTAAAAATATCAACGAAACGAATATAATGTAATTTAATATAGATCTATACTATTTTTTTTTTTTTACAGAGCATTTTCCTTTAAAAAAGCATTATTTGTAATAATAATAACGAAACATGGTTACAGTGTAGATGATTAATTTATTTAATACAACATTACAGTATATTTTAACGATATTAGAATAAATAATATCATTGTTAGTCATCAACCGGTACTGGTTGTTGTCTTGGGCCAAAGGTGGCTGGAAACATTTGAGCTACTGATAGAACTGGTAGTCGAAGTCCTGAAAGACCACTAGATTGACTTGCTGCGGCCGCAGCTCTAGCGCGATCTGCCGAGTCTTCTCGCTTATAAACATTATTTTCTTCTACACATAAATATGGAGTGCACAATTCGCGGTTGTGTATATTGATAGTAGCTGTATGTGTTATAGGTAATAAACAAAGTAAAAGGTAAAACATAATTCCATATTTTGATTTCATTACTTATTTTTTTTTCTTTATTCTTTTATCTTCTTTTAATTCAACCAGTATTTATACGTTAAGTTTTTCTCTAAGGAGAGCATCTTTAGGTAAAAATTAACAATAATAGCTCCTAGATTGTTTTCAATTAATAAGTAGAGCATATGAGTAAAATAAAAAATGTTAAAGATAAATCGATTAACAAATTTCAAATTATTGAGTTTGGATTTTGTGGAAGTTTAGACTAGACTTTGAATTTTTAATGTTTCAATAGCCTCATAACGGTATAATACTATATAGACCCTTTCTTTTTAATAAAATATAGTAAATGTGGCATATATCTGCTTGAGATTATTTTAGATTTTATAAGGACTGATTTAGTGCAGTCAATGTCAGCACCTATCCTCAATAAACCGATTCGGCGTCCCTGCCTTTTAAGATAATTCATGCTTGAAGCGATATTTCCCGAAAAGAAATTCGGACAGGTAAACTCTAAAGTTATTTTGACGTTCGGAAACCTTTTTTTTTCTTTTTATGTAAATTTATAACCCAAGTATTTTTTTAAGGTTTCCATTTTCGTTGTAAGTATGACAGTGACGTTTGAGATTAATAAACCAATTACTTTAATATACCATATTATATTTTTTGCAAATAAAATAAATGACATGTACAGGTATTTACGTAATATATCATACCTTTCTATATATACATTTTCATACTAATGAATTTACAATATATATTCTCTTAGAGCAGTGAATGATAGGTTTAGTTAAAATTTAAAAATATTATGCAGAAAAAGTCTAAAATTTGATTTGGCTATATTTTTACCAAAAAAAATTAAGGATAATCTTTCCCGAGGACCGTGATCCAATAGCATTGATTCTAATCTCGGTTCATTCTTTATTGCGGACACTAATAGATTGGCACACATATTGAATTGTTTCGTATTTGTTCCAAGATGCATTTTAAGAAAATTTATTTTCGTCATTTAATTGTTTGTACGAATTTTCTATTATTGTAGGACACATTGTATCTAGTCTTATTCTGGAATATATATATAAGAAGGGAAATCAACAGAAAAGAAAATATTATTTTATTTTTCATTTTATCTATTTAATTTTAAATATTTTTTAATAATGTCTCAACAAGAAAATTTTCAAGCAGCTATTGTACCTGATGAAAAAATGGTCGAAGAAATGATTCCCACAAAAAAGGGGATGAGTTTATTTAAAAGGAAAAGAAACAAGGAAAAGAAGAAGACCGTGCCGATCTACAAATTATTTAGATTCTCTAGTACCTATGATAAGCTATTAATATTGATTGCCACTATATGCTCAGCAGGCACTGGTGCCCTAACGCCTATTTCCATTATATTCATGGGCGACCTTCTTAATAATATGGCTGATGCTCTCACTGATCCTTCAAAGCTACTTGATGTAACATTACCGATTATTTTAATATTTGTATATATTGGTACAGCTGTCTTGGTTGCCTCATATATCTCTAATTGCTTTTGGGTATTAACTGGTGAAAATCAGACAGTTCGAATTAAAAAAGCTTACATGAATTCAATTATACATCAAGACATGACCTGGTTCGATAAGGCTGATGATGGTTCACTTACAACAAGACTCGCTTCGGACACTCAAATCATTCAAGATGGTATCTCTGAAAAATTCGGACTTTTTATTACATGTGTTGCTCAGTTTATTGCTGGCTTTATTGTCGCCTTTGTGAAAGGCTGGAACCTTGCAGTTGTCATGTTGGCCACAATTCCAATTATGGCCGCGGTTGGTGGATTGATGGGCTACTTCATTACCAAATATACCCTTCGTTCCCAGGATGAGTACGCTGAAGCTGGTTCTGTTGCTGAACAGGTATTTTCTGGTATCCGTACCATTTATGCATTTTCCTTACAAGAGCGTTTTGCAGACCGTTATGAAGCCAAGTTGGAAGGAGCCCTCCGAGCCGGTGTTAAACGTGGTACTATTCTTGGTCTTGGTTTTGGTACATTTATGTTTGTTCTCTTTGCTACCTATGGTTTGTCATTTTGGTATGGTGCACAACTTATAAAAGATGGAAAGATTGATGGTGGTACTGTTATGGTTGTTTTTTATTCCATGATGATGGGTGCTATGTCTTTGGTTACTCTCCCTCCTAATCTGTCTGCCGTTTCCAGTGCATCTGGTGCTGCTTATAAAATCTTTGAAACCATCGATCGTGTTCCAGATATTAATAAGCAAATCCCTGGTATTGTTCCTAATAAGTTAGAAGGTTGTATCGAGTTTAATAATGTCAAGTTTAATTATCCTACTCGTCCTGATATTACCATTTTGCAAAAGCTTAATTTGACAATAAAGCCTGGTCAAACCGTTGCTTTTGTTGGTCCTTCTGGTTCTGGAAAGTCTACTTCTATCCAGCTTTTACAGCGCTTCTATGATCCTGTTGAAGGTCAAGTTCTTTTGGATGGTCAGGATCTCAAGAAACTTGATATATCCTGGTTAAGATCCCAAATGGGTGTTGTAAGCCAAGAGCCTGTCTTGTTTAATATGTCAATTCGCCAAAATTTGCTTCTTGGTGTTCCTGAAGGTATGCATGTAACTGAAGAGGATTTGATCAGATCTTGTACCGAAGCCAACTGCCACTCTTTTGTCTCTAAACTGCCTGATGGATATGATACAATGGTAGGAGATCAGGGTGGTATGCTCTCTGGTGGTCAAAAACAAAGAATCGCTATTGCTCGTGCAATTTTGAAAAATCCGTCGATCCTTCTTTTGGATGAGGTAATAACTTTTATTTTTATTTTAATGTAAAATCATTCTAAACTTACTTTTTTATCTAAAGGCTACGTCCGCTCTTGACACTCAATCTGAGCGTCTTGTCCAGCGTGCTTTGGATGCTGCTTCTGCTAATCGTACCACTATTGTCATTGCTCATCGTCTTTCTACTATTCGTAATTCTGACCTTATTGTAGTTATGAATCATGGTGAATTGGTTGAACGAGGAACTCATCAGGAACTTCTTCGCCTCGATGGTATCTATGCTGATCTCGTAAAGAAGCAGGAAGTCGCTTTAAGTCAAGAAGGTACTACAGGCGAAAAGGGCGAAAAACTTACTATTGATGAAGATGCTGAACTAGTTGCCAAACTTGAAGCTAATAAACACCTAGAGGTCTATACTCACGAGTTAGGCGAAAGTACTTCTTTTGACAGTAATGGTGAAACTCTTCATAAAAATGGTGGTATTACTCTCAAGCTGGAAGATGCTGGAATAGATGCTTATCAATTGAAAATTCAACAACAAAAAGAAGAAAAAAAGCGTGTAAAATCTCAAAAGGCACCTGTCTCTCGTGTCATCTGGCAGATGAAACCTGAATGGCCTCATATTGCTACTGGAGTGGTCGGTGCTGCTATTGCTGGTGCAGTATTCCCCGTTTTTGCTTTTGTGTTCTCAAAGGTTATTACTACTATTCTTGTACCTGGGAATAATCTTGACCCTGGACCATTTAAAGGTGTCAATCTTTATGCATTTATGTTTGTTGTTATTGGTATTGTCGGCTTCATTGGTTTTAGTACTCAGGTTGTTTCTTTTGAGGTTGCTGGTGAACAATACTCAAAACGCCTTCGTGCTCTTTTGTTCCGTCAATATATGAAGCAAGAAGTTGGTTACTTTGATCAAGATGATAACCACACCGGTGCACTCACTGCAAAATTGGCTGTAGATGCCAAAAATGTGAATGAAATGGTTACAAAGGTTTGGGGTAATGTTACTCAGGTTTCTGTTACAGGGATTGTTGGTAAGGGATTTATATGCGTTGGTTTTTTTTTTCTTTACTTAATTCTTTTATAATAGGTCTTATCATTGCTTTTATTCACTCTTGGGCAGTGACTCTTGTTGTACTATGTATGGTACCATTCATTATCGGCTCTACATCTTATGAAGCCCGTATTCATCGTGGTTACGAAGATAGTACGAAGAAGGCTAATGCTCAATGTGGCGAAGTTGCTGGTGAAGCTATTAAAGAAATCCGTACTGTTACAACTTTAAATCGCCAAGGTTTCTTTGAAGATCGTTATGACAAAGCTAATGAAAGACCTCATCGTCTAGCTGTTCGTAAGGCTTACCTCTCCTCTATTGGTTATGCATTGCTAAGAGGAATCATGATGTATACAAGTGCTGTTGCTTTTTATGCTGGTATTCGTTTCATTATGAATGGTATGATCGACTTCCAGGAGATGTATACGTCTATGATGTGTATTTTGATTTCCGCTCAAGGTGCTGGCCAAGGTTCTACATTTGCTCAGGCATTTTCAAAAGCAAAATTCGCTGCAGTTGCTATTTTTGATGTCCTTGATCGTAAACCTAAAATTGACCCCGATCTAGAAGGAAAGGAGCCTGCTATTGGATCCCTTAAAGGTGATTTTGAATTCAAGAATGTTGCCTTTAGCTATCCCGCTCGTCCTGATAATAGCATCTTTAATGGCCAATTTAATTTGAAAGGAGATGCTGGTAAGAGTATTGCTTTAGTTGGTCCTTCAGGTTGCGGCAAATCGACTACAATTGGTATACTTGAACGCTGGTATGATCCATATCATGGCGAAGTATCGCTTGATGATAAAGATGTAAGTTCATTCACCTTGCGTAATCTTCGTTCCCATATGGCTCTGGTTGGGCAAGAACCCGTACTATTCGATATGAGCATTGGTGAGAACATTCGATTTGGTGTCGATGATGAAATCCACGGTTCAGTTACTCAGGAACAAATTGAAGATGCTTGTAGATCTGCCAACATTCATGATTTTATTATTAGTTTACCTGATGGTTACAACACGCGTGTTGGTGATAAAGGTTCACAACTCTCCGGTGGTCAGAAGCAACGCATTGCTATTGCACGTGCACTTATTAGAAAACCTACTTTTTTATTGTTAGATGAAGCTACTTCTGCACTTGATAGTGACTCTGAAAAGGTTGTACAAGCTGCTCTAGATAATATCATCGAAAGTGGTGGTCGTACTACTATTACTATTGCCCATAGACTCTCTACTGTTCAAAATGCTGATCTTATCTGTGTCATCAAGGATGGAGTCGTAGCTGAACAAGGAAACCACTGGGAGCTCTTGGAAATGAATGGTATTTATAAGGGTCTTGTTCTTGAACAGTCTTTGGCTGTTTAATTGTATGGTCATGTAACCTTCTTTTGTGTATTTTATGTATTATATTTTTGTAAATAAATTATTTCTATCATTAAATATTGGCTTTTTTTTATTTATTTTGGATCTTAGTTATTCACATATGTTGAGATCTTTCTTTTATTCATTTTATTATTAAATTATATTTGTAAAGATTATTGATAAGATAACAATAAAAAATTAATTGAGTTCTGTCACAATCAAGGGTTAAAATGAAATAGTTGGCGGGGATAAAAATGATGCATTCCTTCATGAAACATGTATTTATAATATATAATCTAATTAAATCTTTCTAAGCGTCCCAAGCAAAAGACACCCATGTTAAGTGCAGCCACTGCTGCAGCCACTCGGAACATCCAAATGGCACCCAAATATTCATAGAGGTAGCCGCCACAAAAAGCCCCGATACCCTGTCCTAAACCAGCATGAAGTGCACCGAGAAGACCTTGTGCAATTGATCTTTGCTCTGGTGGGAAAAAGCTATCGACTTCACTTACGGAAGTAGCCCAGAAAATACCAAATCCAATACCTAGTATTATCAATTTAAGGGTCAATTAATAACTTTAAATTGGAGTGTTTCAGCTAGAATTGCGTTTTACCATGAAGCGTTTGGAGTAACAGAGCACTGATATTTGTTAAGAGCGAATCAGGTGCTAAGATCGTGTATGCTAGACAGCGAAGAATGGTGGCAACATGTGCAGCGACTATCATGTTGGTGACACCAAACTTTTCCGTCAACTATTTCAAATATTATTGTTATTTTAATTTATATTCCTAAGAAAATATAGGGTGGATCATTTTTTGTTTACCTGTTTCGAAAAACAGAAACACATTAGTTCTGTGATACCACTCGTTGGTCCTGTCCATCCGATCCAACTTGCAGGCATAAGCAAATCCCGGCTCAGAAATAAGAACAAAAAGTTAACAATTATAGACAAGACAAAACCAAAGAAAAGGGTAGTTGATAAGAAAGTGACAACTCGTAATGATTTGAACACATTTACAGGAGGTAGCTCTTCGTGGTGCTCAATAATAGATGCTATTGAGTGATCAATAGAAGCAATACGAGAAATAGAAAGTCCCAAATCTAGCCCTATAGTATCCAATGTCTCATCCGCCTCTTCTCTAACAGTATGAGATGCGATGCTATTTAATTTAGTTAGATCAGGTAAATCTTGCGTGATACTACTATAGTTATTAATGCGATTGTTGTTTAGGTATTTTTCGGAATTTCCAGTCATAATAGGCACCAGGCGGTTATTTCGATTAGGTTCTCCACCAATTTCAGAAATCATCATATAACTTGGATCTGTGGATGAAATATTAGTAAACAAGCACAAGGTGATAAAAACGACAGTGGATCCTCCAAAGACCCAGAAAAGAGCATCCAGATTTCCAGTAATAGATACAAGTTGTCCCACAATTAGAATAGTCAAACCAGCTGATACAGAGCCCCAAAGTCTTTGCTCACCTTGTTTCGTTGATGACTTGGTTAATTAATTATTATTGCAACAAAAATAAATATAATCTTACCATAAAGGATTTTATTAGGTCCTAATATTTTCATCACTGCACTATCAACCAGTGACATGTTTGGTAAAGAAAAGAAAGCAAACGCAAGTGCAAGCGCAGATGTGATAGCCACTAGCATTGAGTTTGATAATTCTGGAATAAATTTCTTGGGTATAGACTCAACAGATATGATATGACCCATTACCATGATGCCCATAACAGAAGCTCCACCTATAAAGCTTGTTATAGCCATGACAGTACCGTGCCAGCGGGGAAACTTATCCACTAGAACCGACCATAAAGGGCAGGAGATAGATTGAATAAAAGGTGCAATTGCTAGTACAAAACCTATTTGATCAGAAGAAAAACCGAGAACATCATGGTAATACAATGGCAAGTAAGGTGGGGCAGCAGATAAAAGAGCAAATACAGCCACATATAATAATTTGCAAACTAGATACATGGCAAAGAGAATTTAAAATGTTTATTGCTACTCCTTTTTTCTGTAATGATATTTTTTATTTCATAAAAAAAGGAGGATATTATTATGTATAAGTGTATATATTTATATATTCTTGGCCAGGTATATTTGTTTCGAAAGGAAAAAAGCCAAACTATAATTTTATTTTATTATACAAACAAGGATTACATATCAAATCAAATCCAGCAGGGTACTACAAGTGAGGACCAAACTGGCTTCTAGTCCGCTATCAACTTGCTTTACTTCATTATTTAATGATAGTCGTCCAAGCTCGGATCCGCGGCCATCAAATTCAGCGAGTAATTTCCACCTTCGACAGGTTCTGTGGCTATGATGATCATGGTCATCATCATCATCATCACTGTCACTGTCAATAAAACCCTGATAAGTATCGGTGCATGGACTATTTTTGGTCAATTTGATCTCGCAGGTAAGATCACGCGATAGTAGACTGGGTCTTTTCCACCTGAGGCGAGTCCCCTCGTAAAAAGTCTCGTACTCAAATAAAATATTCGAAACTGATGTACATGTAAGATCTTGGCTATTTCGCTTGTTTTCATCCATCCATGTATCAATAGTGATCTGCTTTTGAAATACTCGGCGGCGCGCTTCCGCTATCTTGAAAATATTACCATCCGACGTCACCTTGAAAAGTGTGTTTTCCAAGCCCCAATTACGCCCTTGGATCTTGCGATAGACTAAAGTATCTGTTTCAACCAAGTAGATTTCATGATGACCTGATTTAGAAGTTGACTGCTTACGAAATTCATAATATATCTTCTTAGGTGGTGTCAAGGTTAGTGCAAGATTTGTGCTTCTGTTGATTTCAATAGAAGTTGTGCCGCAAAGTGATACGTCTTCTGAAAGAGCTAACTTCATATCATCTCCAAATGTGGTTTGCGTTGTAGGTGTCGACTGACTCAAAATGAAATTTGTAATATTTTGGTAATCGATTTGTGAACTATAAATCAATTTTTCTTGTCTGCTTGGAGATGAAGGTGGTGATTCTATAGGCGTATTAGGTGAATATCCTTCAAGACTATCTACTGTAGACTGTTGTGAAAAATACCGACTAGAGTAAGAGTCCATTGTTGTTCTACTGCTACGACTCCCATGTCGACTGATATTTCTTTCATTATAAAGACTCCCATGTCGTGTACTTCGGCAGCTACTCTGTCTATGTGTCGTAACAGAAGGAGGGTATTCATCGTAGGCATGAGGTTTCTCATAAATAGGTGGCATAGTACTAACGGTAGGAGTAGCACCAGCTTCATCTGGTTTTTGGAAAAGTGTAGAAGACATTATGAGAGAGAAACAAGTATAAAATATTTCTGTTTCCCGCTTTTACAGTGCTGATGTAGTTTTATTTTCAAAAGAGGACGGTTTATGATTGTAAAAGGTATCCTTTTCATATATAGAAGCACTTTTATTAAAAGACCGATAAAGCTTTCCTGTCCCTGAATTGTTTGAAAACAAGCAATATGATTCACAGAACTTTTGTAAAACTACACAGCTGCCTTGCTTTTTGTGTTTTATCAATTTTTTATTTTTTATAGAATAGTATTAAACACTCAATATTAATAATACTCTAAGCGAATATATATTGAAAATTGAGGTTCGTCTGTTAAAATAAGCTTTTGGCACAAATTTACTGTCATTTTCTTTCAGAAATGAAGTTTCACTGCATCCTATGACTCGCTATCGGTGTTTTAGGCTATCTTTTTACGATTTTGTAATACTAAATAAACGTAACTGTGCGTGAATTCATATTAACAAAACAGAAAAAAGTGATGCGAAAAAAAGGACCATTTGAACTTTAGCTAAAATGCTTTTATTTAATACTCTATACATATACATATCAATATATGTTTTCGCATTTAAAAGGAGCTAAATTATTGAGTCATACGGTCTTTTGCGATTTTTTTAAATGGTACAGTGATTTGTGTTTAAAAATCAAGATTTTCTAAAATAGAAATCAGACTTTTTATTTGACCAATCAAGGATTTCTTAGCGCATTCAAACTTTTTGCCCACCAATCGATTTATCATTGCCATTCCATTTTTTATAAACTAATGCAAATACCTTTGATCATGAATAAAAAAGACACTTACAATATTTATAATGCTTATGTGTAATGAAATATCAAGTTTATTAATTGTAATTTTTTTACAAATTTACCATGTTCAAACACTTTGCGAAAAACTTCTAGGATTGACCCCACTACTCGGCCCGCCTTACCTTCGCATCGAACCACAACCCCGACCCCGAAGGCTTATTCTTTAGAGCGCACATCGCCCACTGTGTTTGCAGCAGCGCTCAGGCAGGTTTAGTTTAGTTTACATAGATCCTTTAAGCATTTTCTTTATTTCATTTTCTCATTTATTAAGTTTTATATCAATGTTATTGTTAATGCCAGTCCTGCCTCTTGCGAAGCTACGCATGAACAGAGGTAATAAAGCTAAACCCTTGTGGGTCTTTACAAAAAAAAAATAAAAAAAAATAGGGTGTTTCAGCAGTAGGTCTAAAAATTTATAAAAATTTATAGAAGTAAAATAATGTTATAGATCTACTGATGAAACCCCCTGATATATATATAAAGGCTTGGGATATACCATGAACAAATGATACTTTCTTGAGGAAATCTTGTTTTATTATAATTGTTATTATAATAATGAAAATGATGATATTTATATACATATTTAATTGGTATTAGTTTTTGGATAATGCATTCTTAATGGTATATTTAGGTTTAACTTTGATGAGACCTGCATGTTCCTTCTTCAACTTTTGTGTGACCTCCTCTTGCTCAGTAAGCAACTCCTATAATTCAATCATTAGATATCATACGTGATGGCATGTATTTTTTTAAAAAAAAGAAAAAAAAGAAAAAAAATTACGTTTAACTTCATAAGAAGCTCAACAGTCTTTACCCAATACATCCTGTCTTCCCAATCTCGCGGAACCAAAGCTGATCTTTGTTCACATATGATAATTATATGCTCACAGTAAGGTGTTCGCTTATTAGCACCGGTGTAGTAAGCGGGTTTCTCACAGTTTGCATGATAGTCAATAAGGATGTACTTCTATAGACTAATGGCTTGTACTTCATTTTTGGAATGGTTATTGTCAGCTTTATAAGACATCACTACATCTAAAAAAATGGCATAATCTCCACTAATTGCTTGCATCAAGAATTTCTGCACCTTTGGAAGCTTTTTAAAGCATTCATTAACATCTTGGTCGCTCATATTATGTTTGTACTCTTCTGTCGTATTTGACGGTTAAGGTCATACGAAGCATGACTATGTCATCTACCATTGATATACCAGCCTGATCTATTACTATCAGTAAAGATTTTGTGCTATATTATAATCCATCTAATAATTATATTATACCCCCCATTATTTATTATGAGCTCTCTCTCTCTCTCTTATACAATAAACCGAGAACCAGAGACTCACTTCTTTCTGCCATTTTCCTTTATTGTTCTATATGCTTCGTTAATATCACATCTTCTGTTATTATTGTGGAGGTATGGGTTGATGGTGTACTTATGATAAATATTTCGAATGTAGATTCCACTCGTGAAGCATCTTTTTCTGTGATGCGTGGTTTGCTAATTACTAGCATTTGGTCACTAATGGGTCTTGAGAACTAGAACATATTTTTATTCTTCTTTATTTCAATCGGTCCATCCTAATATATAAAAAATAATTAAATTATGCTACTTCTGAAATAAAAATATAAAGTCAACTTACTTTATCACCTTTATGGATAGATAAGTAATTATATAATTAGTAAATACAGTCATATTCCATTCACAAATGTCTACTTGTAGCTTACCAGACTTTTCACTGCTTTTTCGCTTTCCCTAAATAAGGAAATTGATTAAATTTTAAAGAAGTTGTCTTCATTAATCATACAAGCCTTCAGCAATTTGAACTTCCAGCTATGGTGAAAAAAAAAAAGCAGCCTACGCTGTGCCCTGGGGGATTTTTTTCAACCTTCGCTTATGGTTCAAACACTTCCATATTTTTCTAAAATGTTATTTACTTATTAGACAATGAAATGATGAAATATTGCATTTTTTGCCAGTCTATTTGTTTAACTCACGCTTGATTATATATACTCACAGCGCTTTAAGGTAGAGTATGTGATTTCCATGTGTAAAGAAAATTGGTTTGTTTTTTATTTTAATAAATAATAAAAGGTGAATGAAAAGAAAAAAAAGAAAGGGGAAACAGAAGACGCAAGCTCTTTTATCATAAAGCATAAAGTAAACATTTGCCTTTTTTAAGAAAATAATAAATCAGCGCAGACACGTAAAAAAAACAATGAAAACAATGTCTCCTGATCATAATTTGTTGATAAAATAAATATAATGTCCTCTTTTTTGTATGAAGCAATAATACCATCTCATTATTATGAATTTGTTTCATTCTTATCTACATCTTGATGCTAACATGATTAGATTAGCGTCTACTTTATGTCTATCAAGACGGTAAAGTATAATCAAACTAAACATTTATACAGTACATCACGAAGGTGGTCCCAAACAATATATAAACGCCAGGTGTCCGAACTTCTTATTTGAAATACTGTCTTTTTAAAGAAAATGAGAAAAAGTTTCAAATTATTGAGAAATATTTTCAAGCTATAGAGAAAAGGAGAATATTTGATGAGAAAAGGCTGATGAGAAGAGAATTGAGTAAAAATGGAGGCTAAGATGACATAGATAAAAGAGACTAAGTTCATAACCCAACTCAATGAATAATAACAAGGGCGTATGTTTAAGTGTCTAAATGGATCCCATCTATTGGTAGCTTTAATTGGCATGCAATAAGGCTGCCTTATATTTTATTTAAGATGATGCAAGTTGTTTCTGTTTTAATACAATGAACAAGTTATCATAGCACCTAAATTTATTAGAATAACTTTAAATACATTAGATTTTAAATAATCCAATGTATCTATTTCACTACGTTTGTGTCATTATCTGTTGCTTTGATCACCTTGGTCAATGAAACAACCGACCACTCTGACCAGCTATCGCCGGCTTAACAAGTAGAATAATGATTCCGTAAGTATTAATACCCTCATTGAATAAATGTATAATTACTAGCTTGATTGTTATTGTGTAAAAAATTATAATAATACCTACTGAATCTATCTCTGTCATATTAGTGCAATTTCTTTATTGTTTTATATCGTGTTATTCTTCAATGTGTCATAATATACCGTTCCGAATTGTGCTACATGATTATGTATCTCATTATTTGTTCATTTACTAAGGATCTATTTTTTGTTATATGATACACTATCTATTCTCGATAATTCTCCTTATTTTTCTCAATTATTATTTATTTTTTCTCAAATATTATCAATTTCTTGAAATAAGCAGCACCGAGCCCAAGTCTGGATAAGATATAATGCGAAAAAAAAAAAAAAATTGAGTCGTTAGTTTTACTAATAGTTGGGGCATCAGTCTAGTTTTAATTGGCTTAATGTATGTTTATTTTGAATTCAAAATAAAAAGTTCATTAAGGTCAAAAAAGTGGAAAATGTTAAGTTTAATACAATTATTCTTCTAACTGACATCCATTTTTCCCCTTTGCCTGGTTTTGGATATTAAAAGTTCCATTGTTTATTTTATATTAAAACGAACATATAATGAAAGTTCAATGTCAAACGGACAGTTTTATTCAAAAAAAGAAAAAAAAGACATATTCTCTAGAATGTCTTTTGTTACAAAGCCTCTAAGCTACTCATTCTTACCATTCCAATAGTCTATTATTTGTTTTGAAATAGATTCAGAGTTTGTACTACCTGGAAAAGATTTAGTTAAATGTCTCAAAAATTTATGTTATTTTTATTATTATTTATACAGTTATTCAATAATTTGTATATCCATTGTTCCAGTTTAGCTCAGCTCTGTGTTCTTGTTGGAATCGTTGTGCACGAGTAGGTTTCTTCTTGGCAAATAATCTAGGGAATTTTATTGAGGACTTTACCTTCGGTCTAGGTGTCATTGGAGTATATTTATGCGTTTTGTTCCATATGTTGATTGTTAGAACTTTAACGAGGTCAACCAAAATGAATGTTACTAATGCGATAACGACTATAATAATTCCCTCTGGCCAACCAATCGCTTCGACTGTTTGATCTCCTACTGCTCCATAAACGGATAGGAATAACGCAATCACCTGAGTACCCAAGACAACAGCAGTAAATGGCCATGAGGGCCTACTCTTCCAACAAAATGTCTCGGAGCGAGTTGAAAAAATCATAAAATGAGGTGCTGTTATTTGTTAAAAAATAAACATTTTAGTTTTAGCTCTAAGAGTGAATTCAACGTTTTTTTCTTACCACAGGATATATGAAGGTACATAATTGTGTATAATTGGCCATCTGAAACTTTCAACACATCACGGAATATATAGAAATGGGCAAATGAAAACAATGAAAGAAAAGCAGCCAATACTGTCGATAGAACTAATAACAATTTTAAACGCCATACATTTGGTGTTTTTGAAATTGTAACGTTGTCCACTGCCATAATTAAGGTCGCTGCATCATTGAGAAGGGATATCAAAATTAAAAAGATAGGAGGCATTTTCCAGTCTTCAGCCAAAGTAATTACAAAGAAGAAGATTAAGAAATGTATGGTAGATGCAATTCTATAAAGTGCATATGATTGGAGACGCTGGAAGATAATACGTGATGTTTTAATACCATCAATGATTGCGGACAATCCATGTGATAACAAAACTATATCTGATGCTGTTCTTGCAGCATCCGTGCTTCCGTGAACGGCGATGCCAACATTGGCCTTTTAGTATTTAAAAATGCGTTAGAATGTGATCACCAACTTAATTTATAAATTTATAGTACCTTTTTCAGAGCGGGAGCATCATTAACACCGTCTCCTGTCATTGCCACAAAATAGCCCTTATTTTGTAGTAGTTCGACCACTCGGTATTTATGTTCTAATTTAAACAATTATAATAAGAATATCACTATCAGAGTATCCCACAAACAGGTTTATTTATTACCTGGTATAACACGTGCAAAGCCGTCAACAGAGACGCATTGATCTGCTATTTGATCTTCTGACATTGTAGGATCCACCACACTATTTGCATCAAGGATATTTTGACCCATGCCTAAGCGTTGTGCTACCTCCTTTGCAATTACCGTTTGATCACCAGTAATCATCTTTACAGTTATACCATATTCTGCACATTCTTCAATAGTACGAGCGGAATCATGACGAGGAGGATCGATTAAGCTGAATAGGCCCACTAATTCCCATTCATCTGCACCGTCGTCAATAATAGACTTGGGTTTTGTTCGAGCTACGCCTAATGCACGAAGACCTCTTTTAGCAAATTCTTCAATAGCGTTTTCAGCTTTTTGCGTATCATTCTTCACCAACTGTGTGATCACCTGAGGAGCACCCTTAGCTACTTTGAATGTTGTTTGAGTTGCCTTTTCTAGCACAGTGGCACGTGACATTTTGTCCACTGGATCAAACGGTTTGTACGAAATTATCTTGTAGCCAATGGCTTCATGCTTATCTTCTGTAATCAAAGGATGATCCTTTTGGGCTGCTGTACGTACTGCTAACTCGATAGGGTCGCTAGTTGCAGGCTCAGATGTAAGATATGCATAAAGCAAGATGTCTGATTGCGTATATGCATTATCGAGGAAGGGCTCATCAAAAGTCAATTCGTTCAGAGTAAGGGTACCTGTTTTATCACTACAGAGAATGGAAACTGAAGCTAGTTCTTCAACAGCAGTCAATCTTTTCACAATTACTTGCTTTTTAGCCAGCTGTTTTGCACCCACTGCCATGGTGACTGACATGACAGTCGGTAACCCTACAGGAATACTATTTTTACAATTTTTTGTTTTCAAAAATAGATGTAAATATATGCCAAGAAGTGATAACCACATTTATAAAAATAACTATTTCTACTTACGCAGCAATTGTAAGAACTACCACCTCTTTTAGTGCTTCTAATACATCCTCTCCCGTTACGGTATTATTCTGTATTTTTTTCTCTACTAAATCGTAGATAAAGATAATTGCGACGAGAAATAGAGAAAGAGCGATAAGGAAGTTACCAATGTAATTGACAACTTTTTGAAAATGACCAGCATCAGTTGTTACAGCTATTAAACTAGCAGCCTTTCCGATAAATGTATCTGCACCTGTACGTACAACTATGCCAAGCTGCTGACCCTGCTTTACAATACTCGAAGAGTATACGAGATCATCTTTATTTCTTTTTACAGGTAACGACTCTCCCGTCAGAGCACTTTGATCTATATGAAGATCGCCTTCAACTGCTTCTCCAGTAGCACCGATTCCCAAAAGTCTTACATCGGCAGGCACAATATCACCTAATCGTAACACAATAACATCTCCAATCACTAATTCTGAGGCATTTATTTCGGTCAGTTGACCTTGTCTCCAGCAGCGAGTCTGAAGCGCTAAACTACTTTTCAATGCAGAGATAGCAGATTCAGCTCTTGCCTCTTCAACGTAACCAATCAAGGCATTGATAATTAGCATCGCTAGAATAATTCCAAAGTCCACCCAGTCCTTGGTAAGAATAGTAAGAATAACAGATATTTCCATGAGATAGGCAATTGCTCCAGTGACTGAATAAAGTTTTAAAAATATGTCAGCGACATTTTAGTTTTTAGATGCAAACAGAAACTTACAAAATGATAAGAAATGGAGCAATTTATTTCGTTTTTTTTCTTGCAGTTCATTTTTCCCAAACTTTGCTAACCGCTCATTCACCTGTTCGTATGTTAAGCCGTAAGTGGGTTTTGTATTTAGGTACATCTCCATTTCTGGAGATATTTCATCTTTCCACTCCTTATTGTTATTGAGTTTTTCGCCGCGAGTAGACTCGGTCAGTGGTATATTTTCGTTTATTGTCATGGTCGGTTGAATTGTTTTATCTTGTTGTGGGATTTTTTTTTTTTTTTTCTTATCAAAAAGGGGTTATTCCTGCTATAAAGAAAACTGTTGTTTCGCAACTTCGAGAATAACTAGAAACAAAAATTTAGTTGTTTCTAAACTGTACAGTAAAGTTATATACTAATAGATGAAAGATTCTTAAATCAGAAAAAATAAAAATAAAGGAGAAAATGAATAAAAGGAGAAATAGAAATAAAGTATAATATAGATAAGAAAATGCAAAGTTTTTAAATAGCCATTTGTTTATGTTGTGCAATTTTAGTGTTTGTCATTCGTAATACAGTTCTTAAATTGCTTGAAAATTAAAAAAAAACACATATCGTAGTTTAAATAGACGAATAGGTGTGTATGTGTATGTGTGTGGCTGTTTTATTTGGAAAAAGGGCTTTGCATAATACATCATTTTGTAATAAATAATAATATCAAGAAATATATACCTCATTGGTATTAATATATTATTTATTTGTTTGGTAAACTTCTTTTTGTTATACATGCTTTGACAGGCTCTTGTGTGATCTATTACATTGGTCTAAACTCTAGTTTTTAGCTTTAATGGTTCAAGAGTCTAATAGAAAGATTCTTACCTTTCCGAAAACAAGTCTGATAAGAATATAAGCCCATCCTTTCAGCAATGTAATTTAATATTCAATAGGAAAAAAAAAACTCTTGATTATTTTTATAACGCTGTCTACAATATGGTTTTCGCTTCTATAAGTACGTATCTATCTTGTTAATATTTTGGTTCAAGTTATAAAAAAAACCATTAATGAGAGGATGCAGTGAACTTTACACTTAATGGATCTGCTTACACTAGCATCAACTTTAATGGAGTTGTACAGGATTTTGGTAGAGTGTTACAAATAAGTTTATTGTTCCTCTTTATTTGTGGTCTCTCTATATGAAAATTTGCTCTGGAAGTATGTATTAATTACAAATCATAAAACTTTTCTCGTTTTTTTGTTTTTTTATTTTTAAAAATTTAAGTCCAGATACATATGTAGAATTGGACAGTAAATGTAAATTATATTTTTTGATGGTGTATTTTACCTGCTTGTTTATTATCATCAGTGGTCTATTTATTATTTATGCTTATATTAGAAAATAAATATATTCGTTAACTAATCATTTATCCAAGCTGAAACAGAGCGCAGTTTTACTATATCTATTATTCTTGTAGAGTTCTATCACTTGTGCGTTCCAAAATTTAGATGTTGTGATTTTAGCAAAATAAGTTTCGGTGTTGTGGATGTTTTAGACAATTCTGTCATTCGTTATGGCACAGAATACTATGTGATTTAGACATTTGGTTGAAAATGACTTTTCCATAAGCTGTCTCTTTCAAAATAAGGAGAAAAACTTGAAAATACATAAAAGGGAACTAATCTCGTATTCTTAGGCACTTGAAAAGATATCCTGTTATCTCCAAATTTAATCGTGATTTATTTTATAAAAAACAGTGACAAGTTATCGTATGAGCTTATAATTCATCTGCAATTATTAAAAAGTCGCCCTTGTGGGGAAGTCTTCGGTTTCTCTATTAGGAACTTCGACTGATTGGTTGATGTTGAATAGCTTATACCTACAGATTTGTACAAAAAAAATGAGTTCAAAAGTACATCTACGATTGTATCTACTAAAACGTAACTGTTTGACTTATACGATCTTCTGTCGAAGATGAGTGGAGGAGGTGTTCGTCTGATTAAATCTTGCTCAAGCCACCAAGACAAATGTTGTAAGAACCATTTTAGTCTCTGTTAATAGTAGTAACATTGCTGTAGAATCTTCTTGGATATTTATCATTGCAACAAACCACGGTTCCTTTGACTTCTCTCCATTGGCCATTTTTGTAGATTTTTTGTTTCCATGTTGAACCAAAGCAAGAGCTGCATGTAACCGTCGTATTTTGCTCGTCTACTACCAAAATGCTACCATGTCTAATTGATTTCATTCGATCCGGCAATGGTTTCAATCTTTTGCGCGTATGTCCTTTCATTCCAGTTGTGATACGGCTCAAATTACCAATAAAATTTAACACAGCAGCGTGATAGCTAAAATATAGCTTTTGGTAAAACTTGTTTGTTCTTATTTTTCTGGTTACAGTCTCTCGTTCTTGCTTTCTTCTGTTTATGACCTTCTCTCTTATTTTTTTTCTCTCTATTTCTTGTCTATTTCTTGAAGAAGTTAACGTGATTGGCTTGATTTTCAGTAAGGTTCAATGTCCAGTCATGCATTTTAGATTCACCAATAGAAGCGTCAGATTGAACAACACTTTCTGAGAGAACTTGGTATCTGCTTATACCTTCGTATAAGCTTTCAAGCTTTGAAGACGTTAACACTACAGTTGGCACAACTCTGGAATTCAAAATACTGACTACAAATTTATTCCAGTTGTCAATGACAGTCTGTCTCATCTTTGGCTCTACTACGGAATCATAAGCAACACGATCAGCTTTACGTTTTTCTTTCGAGAGGTAGTAAATAAGAGTACGCTTTTCTTTCAAATCCGCTTCTATCTCCATTCTTGCCTTCTATCTCTTGTTGAAAACGAGTTTTTTTACACCTTAATTATTCGATTAAAGCAACATCTAAAGTTTTATCCAGTCTCTTCTTTTCGTTGATGGACACTTGTATGTTTCGTTTTTCAGCCTCCAGTGTTTCAACTGCCAATTTATGGTCTTTTAGTTCCTCGTCATGATATTTGATGTATTATACCAAACGTGCAATTTCATCTTTGATTTTTCTTGTTCCTTGGCATCATCATCACCATCACCATCACAAGAGTGTTATTTTATTAGTGCAGCAACTATTTCTGCATATTTGGATCGACAGCCACTTCATCCCTTAACAGCACTTGGCCATTTTTTGATTGAACAGAAACTGTCCATCTTGGACATGGTGAAAAAAGATGACCCAACAATTAAACTGCTGTACGGGATCGCCAAACGTATATTTGAAGATGAAGCAGCCAACGAAGATGCACGTCAAGACACCGTTAACCTCATCTGCAATAAGGCATCGTCGCAATTTAAGCAGGCAATGTCACGTTTGGAGAAGGATGTTCCCGAGTCTCATGCTCAAAAGCGAACATGGGACTGTCTTCATGATGGGTTAGAGTTAATGGAAGAGTTACGTACGAAATATGCTATTGTATCATCATCTGCAAGCGATTCGACAGTCAAAGAACCGCTACCATCCAACCACAATGATTGGCAATTTGTAGACAACTACAGAAAACAATATGGAACCAAAATGGATTGGATTGCATGCTATGAAGCTGGGAAAAATGTTGGTCTATTCGGCAAATACACATCAATGAAGAGTGTCCAAGCTGCCTACTATCGTGCATCTAATAAAAAGAAATAATCGAGCTTTTGAATACCGTAAAAATTGGGCAGATAGTTGTTCCTTATGATATGATGATTGATTATCTCTAACAAGACGGTTACACAACGTTTTTTGTTTGATATAACAACCTGGTGTTATATGTTTTTTTTTTTACTGTTTTTCAGTTTATCGGTAACATCATAACCTTTCTTTATTGAGGCATTTCCCAAAGTAATTAACAGAGTGAGAAACAAAGCCTTTGAAGTCCGTTACGTATAAACTATCGCATGCCTCACTAATTCTAGTCATTAGCGTTTCTTTCTCTAGAAACTTATTTCGCTTAACTTTACTCTTGACAACGGGCCAAAACTGCTCAATTGGATTCAATTCAGGAGAATATGGAGGAAGATATACATACCGATATCCTCTTGAGCAGATATATTTTCCTATATCAGTTGAGCTATGGATTGGAGCATTATCCATGACAAGATAATGCCCTTTCATTTCTGAATACTTGTCCATTTCATTCATAGTTGCCTTTAGAAAACTCAGTTAATGCCCTGTCACTGTTCCTATGCTATTAGCATTAGTTTCACGTCCAATTTTTTTCTTTTTAATACGCTTTGGAACTCTCAAACAAACATTAATTAAGCCAGTGGCAGATATGGCACCTAAAATCGATGTTGCATTCGCTTTAGTTGTAGGCACTGTAACTATTGCGGGAGTCCCCTTCTTCGACCAAGCCATACCTCGTTTCAAATTGATATGAAAGGCTGATTCATCAAGAAAGACACAATTTGTTGTGAAATCCAAGTCAGTTTGCTGCCACTTTTGTACCCAATCGTACCTTTGTTGGATCTTTTCTTCGCCATTTCTTTCTACAGGCTGGAATTGTGCCTGCTTAATCGATAGATTGCACTCAGCTGTCATGAAGTTATAAATGGTGCTACGAGAAACATTAAGATCTGCAGAGTTTTGCGTTAAACTTTTTGCCACCTCAGTTACAACAGCAGAAGGATTCTCATCAATATAATTTAAAACAAATTGCTTATGCTCCTCACCGAGAATACGACGCCGACCTGACTTTTTCTTCTTCTCGAAGATGCTCTCAGGGTCCTCATAATAACGTTTAACCCATCACTGTTCTGCTCGGACATGAATACCCAATTGTCTTGCAGCAGCAGAAGCATTCAAGCATTTGCTAAAAAATAAATGAAAAAATCGAGTTTTATCTTCATCAGAATAAACTGTATAGCGGCGTTTGTTGCATTGCTCCATATAAACATCCTCACTGCTCCTCTTATCCGCAACGGCACGTATTACAGGATTATGAGGTCTCTCAGGAGGTTTATTCGCTAGGAATTGAGTACGAGAACTTATTGTTTCGATAGCGAATAACTCCTCGTCAACAACAAGATCCATGGGCTCAACTCCGTTTTCATCAACAACATGTCCTTGTCCATCTTCATAAAAAAACTGCATATCCATTCTGAATGTCTGTAAAATAAATTATAATAGGAAAAGGAAACGCTAAGGAAGCAATGAAGAAATTGTGCCTCTTTTATAAAAATAAAATGTCAAGAATTTTTATTGGATTATTACTAAGTGACAAGTAAAAATAAAAGGGGAGCAGGACACGTGAACGCGTCTTTATTTTTGGATCAGTCGACATCATTGTTGGACACGAAGATTTTTTGCACGACATCAAACTCAAAATCAGCGACTTTACTTTCTCAAATAACTGTACTATAAATTTATTAATAAATTTATAATTGATATACAAAAAAAAAAAAAAAGATCGTCCATTTATCAATAGCAGTGCTCAGGTTCGACTCCGATGCGGGAAACCACTTCAGGCAATGATTGGTCTCTCGAAAACAGTTTTACCAGAAACCAAATGTTTTTCTTTTCTTCTCCTTCTTTTTGTTTCTTAGCCTTATTATTGTATTATTTACTTTTGTTAAATAATAAATGATTCCTGTCAAAACTCTTATACGTTTTCTAATAGTTATATTAGTTTTATTAACAGGACTATTCTTGTTCACACAATCTACAAACCCATTACTATCAACTGCTAAGCATGATGTGACAACAAGGCATCAGTCAACTCAGGACCGCCTCATTTACCCGCATGGTCGTTTTAAAGCTGCTTTCTATACATTTGTAAAAGAGGATATAGGAACGCTAACAAAGTTACGTCGCACCATTCGAAGTCTTGAGGATCAGTTTAATAAGGATCACAATTACCCTTATGTCATCTTTACTGATCAAGAACTGTCCAAGGATTACAAGACTTTGGCAAGCTCTCTAACAAAGGCAGATGTTTATTTTGAAAAGGTATCAGGCGATCTGTACGGGTATCCTCCAAACACCGATATGAAGAAAGCAGAACAGGCACGTATTAAATTAAATGGAACCATGTTTGGTGATAGTGAGGATTATCGTTTCCAATCAAGATTTATGGCAGGTACCATTTATAGGTAAGGTCCTTTTTCTTTTTTTTTTTTTGTGTGAGACAGGAATTTGGTAAATTGACAACATTTATAGACATCCAATTATGAAAGAGTTGGATTATGGTTGGAGATTTGAAGCAGGAACCGAGTACGTCTGTCCTATTGATGAAGATCCTTTCCAGTTTATGTTTGAAACAAAGAAAACAACCTCTTTTTCAATGGCGCTATACGAATATCCAGATACTATTCCGACACTGTACGACAACGTGGTCAAGTATGCATTGGAATACAAGGAGTTGGTTCAACAAAAAGAAAATCCAAAAGCACTTTGGAATTTCATTTGGGAACCCAATTCTGAAACGTTTAATAGGTGTCATTTCTGGAATAATTTTCAGGTAAATCTAAAAAAGAGAAAAGAAGGGGAAAAAGACGCTGATTTATTGGTTGTTAGATTGCAGATATTAGTTTTTATAGAGGGGAAAAGTACCAAAACTTCTTTAATTATTTAGAAAAAGCAAATGGCATATTTTACGAAAGATGGGGAGATCCAATCATCCAGTCGCTTGCTGCATCATTGTTTTTAACAAGAGATGACGTTCATTTTTGGGACAATATTGGCTATAGTGTTGCTAATTTCTTCACACACTGTCCAGCAAGCAAGTCACTTTACTCGAGATGTATTTGCCGTCCAGAACAGAACTTTGATTTCAATGGTTATAGTTGCTTGAGATTCTTTTTAGACAATGAATTGTAGACACATATATATAGAAATAAAATAAAAATAATATTTATAGATTTATATTTATTATATAAAATGAAACTTTGTACATATTAGATATATTTGTTTATTCTTCTTCCTCTTCTTCCAATTCTTCATCAGATACTTCTTCTACTGGCTTCTCTTCTTCTTGTTCTTGCTCTTGTGAAGACTTATTCCCATAGTTTTTATCAGCTTTAATGTATGCTTCACCAATAGCTTTTTCTTTTTCGCCAAGAGGTTTGATTTTATCGGTTTCTTTAATACAAGAAGTACTGAACTCCCAGTCCTCTCCTTGAGCATAATGACTGAATTTCATATAGCGATCTGACCATTTGTTTTTGTCTCTCAAGATACCTCCATTCCACCAATAAGGACTACCATTTGCATCTAAATGAAGTTGGTTACCACACACGGTGTCTTTTGCACCTGCATCTCCTAGTCCACCCAAAACGGCTCCATAAGATCGAATGAATGTATATGGGGTCTGAACCATTTCAAAACCAATCCAAAATGTCTACAAGAGTGCACATATTCGTCAAAGTAAGTATGGTACTATTAATTAGCTTTTATATATATATAAATAAATCTTACCTCTTTATCACCATGGACACGGTTATAAGATACTTTATCTCTTTCTCTTTTATCATTCATCTTACATGTCGAGAGCAACCCAAACAATGCTTGCTTTTTGTTAATGACAACAATACCAGACTCTTGTTCGTGAGCAGAAGTAAATTTGAACCATCTTGACTGACTGACATAACTTGATCTTGTAGGTAAAAATGAGTTTAACCATCTACTACCAATATCCCATCGAGGGAAAAGAGTTCGATCCAAGAAGAACAGTGCACCCGTCTTAATATAACCCTCGTCCTCAAACAATGTCTCGGGCTTTTTAAACATGAATACATCAGCATCCATCAATATAACCTCTGTAAAGCTACTAGCCAACATGGCATAGGGTTTCATTGCCCAACCACCAAATTGAGTATACTTGTTATTGACTACGTCCACAATCTTACGAGTCTTTACATTCTTAATACGAGAGAAATAATCAATGTATTCCTGATCCAGATCATAGTCATTGATATAAAAGATTTCAATGGGTATATCAGAGCCAAGCACATCGCGGATAGCAGCTACTGAAGTAACAGCGTGCCTAAAGTGATGATTACCGACACACATTACCAAACCTCTTTGGTTTGCCGCTCCACCACCACCAAATTGGTTACCATTACCTGATTTGGTAATATCAAACACATGCTTCCAATAAGGTTTGATCCAAGGATAAAGCATATCCTCGAGGCGTTCATAGAGTTTCCATGTATCCTTATACTTTTCATCGGTCTTTACATCGATTATACCTTCAGTGATGATGGGATCAAGATATTGAAAGATGGATTTAAAGATTCTTTCTCGATAGGTAAGCATCTTGAAACTAGGTGTTTCTTCCTCGATTGTGAAGAGATCTGTTTCTAATCTTGAGCCAAAGGGTGAATTGAATAATGCCGTATCATTATCTATCATTTGTTTTAATAAATGAAGCAGATTAGCCCATTTATACTTTCCCATCCGACTATCACTTTTTTTCTTACCTGTCCATGGTGCAACTGGTGTAGGAACTGCGATATAATATTTTTTCAATAATTCTTCCAGATCATCATCCTCGCTTGTAATTGCTGTGCCGATCAATCATTATTTTTTAGCAAACAAACATTAGCAAAAAGACTCCATCAAATATAATAATACCTGGTTCTTTAATCGCTCTATTCATATCAATCCAAGCCAATCTTTGATTCTCCAACTCAATTGCCTCCAAACGTAGCTTTTCCTCTTCTTGTTCCCTTTGTAGCTTTAACAACTCGAGTGCCTTTTGTGTCTCGATTTCTTTTTGGATTTTATTTTGTTGCTCCAGGCGAACCAAATACGACAGCATGAAGAAAAATGAAAGGAGAATGAGAATCACCGAAATGAGTCGAAACAATCCAGACCTTGGCTTCATTTCAAAATCGCTTCTCTGTTTTTTGTAAAGATAGAAATGAGCAAAGAATAAAACAAAACAATATGAAAACAAAAAGTGGACTTGAAATAAGCGATATTATATGTATATACAAAAAGAGAAGAACCCGCTGCCTTTTTTTTCGTTGCTTAGCTTTATATTGTTCATAAAGTCTTTTTTTTAACTCAGGAGAACTGGGTTTAGGTACTTAGTGTAACATGCAGTTCGACTGGGTGATGCTTATTTGTGCTATGGTTACGAAGTCATGAAAAGAAAACTTTGCCAGCACTAAAATAGAGGCAATATATAATGTAATCATTAGTTGTACTAAATGTATTCTATTCGAAATAAGAATGCATTTTAATACCGTAAACAAAAGCGCATTTGACTCCTGCCTTTTGATCATCCTCTTGCTTCTATCGTTCTTCTCCTATAAATGATATTTACAAAAAAGGAAATTGTCTAATAATAAAGCCAATGGTTTTGATGTAAGAGAGAACAGGATTTCGTTCGCATGTTACACTTTTTAAATTCACTCAGTAATACAGTTTATGGTGTAATACACTGGATGGTATAACACCAATGATGTGTAATATATATATATATATATATATTATAATGCATTAAACTTTATCAGTTAACCATTTTTAAATTTATGTTATTATCAAAAAAAAAAATAGTGCATGTGTATTATATGTGAAAGGGTCTAAATTGAGCTTTAAAAGATAACCTTAAACTACATGAAACTCTTAATTTGGCAATGGTTAAACATTTGTAAATGTTTTATTTTAAAATAAAAAAAAATACACGCACTTTTCAGGCACAACATGATTAGTTTCAATTTCAGACACCTCTTCAAAGACAGGGCCAAAGACAGCGAGACCATCCATTTCCAATAGAGCTCCGAAAAAGAAAACCAAGTGAGAATGATAGAAAATCTATACAGTTCTAATGAACTCTCCAATGTTTAATACACTTTCTAAAGAATTGAAATTGAAACTAAGCACTTGTACATTTATTTGCAAAGACATGTATTGTATAAAGGTTTTCTAGAAACTCTCTTTCTGTGTAGGACAGGAGCATGCGCATTTTTATTTTTATCAAGAGACATATAATCAAGCTTTTTTTTTTTTTTTTTACCCAATGATCTTACCTCTTGGTCTCAGTTTTGACAGATATTGATTTATTGTTAATGTACTGAAAGGTATAGAAAGTTTAATTATTCGAGAATTACCCCTTTTGTAAACCATTGTGATAATCAATGTGTATTTTCCATCAGTATAACCTGAAATCAGACTTTTTCTTTATTAAATTTTCAAGATCTACTATGCTAAAATGTAATATGATAAGAGGTTATGGTTGATATTGCGGAAAACAGGATCTAAAGGTTTGTATAGTGATTTTATTTAAATATATTTCCATCTCCTTCAGGTGAAAATCCAACATTAATTTTTTTTTATAAAGTATAAATGAATAAATTGATGACTACCTTTAATTTTAAGCTTCCAAAAGAATACTTATTTTAGACATATTCAACAAGTTTGTTTTTAATATTATTTCCAAGACCTTATACAAATGTAATGCCTCTTTTCATATCATATCTTAATACTATTAGTGGATATGACCATTTATTCGATGGTGTTTTAGCTACCCAATATATAATGTTAAACTACCATTATCGATAATGGATCGACACTGTTTTCTCTTCTAAATTCCAGCGTTTATGCTATATTTATTTTATATTCTACAAATAGCAATCCAAAAGAATGAGAGTTTATATAATTCTTCTCTTCTTCTTTCCTTGTGATCTTCTTCCTTGATCCCTTATCACATTCTCCAGCTGCTCTTGTATCGTTAACTTTCTTTGTTCTTCCTTTTCCCGTAATGACTCTTCTGTTTTAGGCTCTTCCTTCACACTAGCATGTGCATTGTTGATAATATCATCTCCTTCTGCTTTTCATTTAATGCCATCAGTGAAGTGTATATATATATATATCCATAGCTATTGTATATTTACCATTTCCCCCCTTAAATTGATCCTCTGAAATAGAAGCAATCAAATTCAGAGATGCTTGTGTAAATGTCTTTGTTATGTTCTATCATAAATACTAATAATAAATATTGACAACATTTTATAAATTATTTACTATAATTATACCTTTGGATTATCTTTTTAGAGTAATAAGTAGTGGGATGTTAAAACATAGTTATTCAATAATAAGAATAGATACAATTTACCTTTATTATCATTATTATTAATGATAAACTGTGACGGTAAAATCAAATGTTGGTATAACACATCAGGTCCACATAGTTCATTCTTATCTTTTGATTGATATTTTAACAGTGAACAATCAAAGACCCAATTTAATTTCATTATTCCTATTTCATAACCACAGTGAAGTTCAAGCTTTGTTTTCTTTTTTGGTTAGTTTAAAAGCTCGCTTGAAAGAAAACTTACTTTACCGTTTCATCCACCTGTACAAAAGTAATATTCTCTTCAAACACAGCTTTACTCCATTTTGGTGACTGTTTTGAACTTGTTGCTTTGTGTCTATATCGAATCGTTGATTCATTGCCTTTTTGACAATGTCATCAAAAGTACAATGTTCAAACCAAACATATTTCAAATCAGTCACCAAAATGGAGTAAAGCTGTGTTTTGAATATTGACTTTATGTAATAAACTTTATTGCCACTAGAAAAGGGCTTCCAAGCTATTTTTAATAGTTCTTGAGACTGAGACACAAACATATTCTGTGTTTATAACAAAAAAAAACACGAAGAAATACCAAAAAAAGAGAGGATGATGATCAATGCCGGAATAAATATTGTCCGTGGCTTAGATTTATGCCAAAACACCATGTAATCTCACTGTTCAAGCACAAGATATATTAAATATCAAAGCACTTGCAGTTTATAGAAAATTCGGCAACCACAAAAAGTTAAAGGGTAATCCCGTGTTTGTTTCTAAATCACGAAAATAACAATAGCTTTGTTGACTTTTTTTATATATTACGTATTGAAATCATTTTGACAACAATAAAATAGACTATATTCTTTTTTGTGGATTCTGTGTTATTGTGAAGTAAGCATGACAAAGTACTGATGAATTTACAATACATAAGACTGAAAGTTGGCTCTTTATTTGTTTATCTTTTTCATTTTAGTTTTGTTATAAAGGTAAACAACGGTCATTTGTGTGATTATAAAAACAGTTAAGGTATATTTACTCTACATAAAAAAAATAAGCTTCTTTT
>MU622296.1:108088-129490 GCA_025399235.1 Backusella circina FSU 941
ATGTAATATCGGTTAATCGCACCTCTATGTACATAAAATAGAGCGGGAAAAAAAAGGGGGGGATTTCTTAAGAATCAAAACAGTTATGCAGATGATTTGCTCGTGCCTCGATTCAATGTCAAAAAAAAAGTTGACTATCCCATTGACGCCAAATAATTAATATTTCAGAACAGGTTCCAATTTAAACATAAATACGTTTTATAAGTAAAAAGGAGAGAGAAGAGAAACTGGCCAAAGAGAAGAGAAAGAAGTTCTCTTTTTTCGTTTTATTTCTGAGATTGATTTTTAAAAAAAAAGAGAGAAATGATGAATAAAAATCATATGCTTTCAATGTTATAATGTACATACACACCATTTACATTAAAATTTTAAAATAAGCTTTATTATATTTTTGTCATTTTTTTTTATATTTTATTAATACTATTATAATTTTATAAAAAGAAAACAAATAACAAAACTTTTGAGAAGGAAATAAAATAAGAAAATGATATATATTTATGAGAGTATATTAATAAAAGACAAAGTGTACTATTTGTTTATTTTCTTCAAGTTTTTTTTTAATGGTGCGCCACAATGGATTTTTTTTAATAAACGTCCTTTCGGATCAAAGGATTCTCTTGTAGAAATTCACCCATTGTCTTAACATTATATTGATGGTCTTTATGATGGTCATGATGATGATGGTCATGATGGTGATGCTATCATAAATAGAATTAATACTTTTTTTCAAAACCGTTCTATCTAAACAACTCCATAAACAACCCCCTTAAAAAAATTTTTTTTTTTCTTCTCTGGGTATTTACCTCTGTAGCTGTAGATAAAGACTTTTGCAACTTGGGAGATCTCGAATACTCTGGATGTTCCTTTGTAGTGGAGGACTCTGAGGAAGATGACGTTGTTGTAGCATTGCTAGGAGCTGGCGATTTCTTCTTTTTTAAAATGTTGGGTACTAGACTTCTCTTTTGACGAGGTGGTGGTACATTATTGTTATTACTACTATTATTGTTATTATTTGGGACCGTGATTTCTCTTTGTGCACCAATTCTACGTAATGTCTGGTTTTGCTGTGTTGATGCTTTATTTTCAGTAATAGCTTTCTGTACCTGTGATAAGATGATATTGTTTGATAAGGATCTAGCATGACGTGTACCAGGTCTTAATAGGGGACCTAAAACCGGAGAAGAGTCTGCAGAGACCTTGAGTATGTGATGGGGTTGATGATGGCTTGAGGTGGAGGTAGAGGTAGATGTGGTCATCATGGCAGATGGAGAGGATATTTTTCTTGTACGAGGAGTGTGAGATGCTCTTTGTTGAATAAATGAAGGGGTTGGCGAATTAGGAGAGGAAGGTGATACAAACGGGCGGCTGTCTATTACAAGACCAGATTTACTATTATTATTATTACTAGTGTTACGAGGTGTTTCACAGCATGGTCTTAAACAACGCTTAATTGTTGTCGTTGTCGGCGTTGAAGGTTCCGAAGATCTGCACTGATCATGGATGTCTCTGTAGCTAGGCTTTTTCAAAAGCTCTCCAGCAACATGGAAATCATGAGTGTTACCTACATTGATATGAAGAGAGAGGGGTCTTTCGATTGCTTCTTCATGCTCTTCGGTCTTTGGGTTATGTTCTTCTTCTTGCTTAATCAATGAAGTGCGTTCTTCCTGATCGTCAATAAAAGTATCACATGCTGTTGATTTATTGTCGTCCTCACCGATATCAGTCACCATACGATTCATTTCACTCTCAACATTCAAGATACGAGCTACATTATCAAGCAACAAGAGACCAATGAGTAGAATCCAACGTAGAGTCTGTCGAATGACGTTCAGTGGCGAATAGCGTCTTAAAATAGATGCTAATATACCACTAGATTGCCGCTGTTGGCGCTGCTGAGGTATCAGGGTTAGAAGCTGTATAGTATACGCTTGTAATTGTAAAAGAGCAATGGTAGTAATGGACGGTATAACCACGGTTCTATGATGATGCTGCTGTTGTTGTTGATTTTCAAAAATATCATCTCTTACTCTGTCATACAATAAGATATGACTGGAACGGCTACTACCAGCTTTATGGGTTTGTTTAAGCATTTAGACAACAGGGGTAATAACAATAACAATAATGTGGAACAAGAGATTAAAAACAAAAGAAAGAAAGAAAGATAAGAGAACCTTTTTTTCTTAAAATAAAGGGAGCTATAAAAATGATTAAATGAAATAGATTCAATTAGGAAATGATGGATGGGGAATTATCTGTGGGAATCGACTGCGGGTGTTATTTGTTTATATACATATATAATTTTTGCATTTGTTCTTTTTAGCGGCATTTCCGTTCCGTTTTTTTTTTTTAAAAAAAACAAAAGAAAAGAGATCCGATCACCTTTTAAAGATAAAAAGGATAAGGTTGTTTCTACATCTTTAATGATTAGCTTCGGCTTCTTTTTTAAAAAAAGCTATTTTGTGTACGTGTAGTGTTAATTATAGAATATCCGTGTTGTCTATCTACACTTTTTAATAGCTAATACTAAACCTTATTTGTGACCTTCTTTTCCAAAAAGTTTGTTTGTGTTTTTATATATCATTGTGCATATCATTTACATTTTGTTGGAGCTATGTTCATATATAATATTAGCAATAGCAATGAAACCATTTTTGATCGTTTTCGTATTACACATTTTCTCCTTTTCTTTAGTTTTTAAAAAATAGAAATACACTTTTATTAATTTTAAAAATAAATGAAATATATTTGAACTAGGGTGTGTGTGTTGCTATGGTAATCAATGGTGATATCGTGTATATTTAATCTTTTGATTTATTAATTGATGATGATTTGCTTAAAATGTTTTCACGTTCTTCACGTAATAATTCAAGTTGCTGTTTTAACTTGTCCATTTGTTCTTGGTTTGATAGTTTACTGGTTTCTTCCAATAACTTTTTCGCGTCTTCTTTTGCTCTTATTTGTGTTCCAAGATAATAACCAGTTGGAAGTATGAGGAGTGCTAAGCCGGTGAACAGATTGCGTTTAATGAAATTAAGCATTCTTATAGAAATGAGTAAAGGCAAAAAAAAGAAAAAGTGTCCTTCTCTCTCTCTTTCCCTCTTTCTTGGGTCCAGGTTTTATTACCGGATTTTAAATATGTAATTTTTAAAGTCCTTACATGTCATTTGCTTTTACAAAAGAGAAAAAAAAAATGCATATAGAAGGACGGCTTTAGACACCATTCTTTTCCCCCCTTCATTAGCGCTTCTACACTTTTTCAAATAATCAACTTCATGTTCCAATTCAAAGGCTCTAAATTTTTTAATTAAATAAAATGTTCAAGCGAGAATATATATTTTCTTGTACATGAAGACAAAACTGTTACCCATCCTATATTTTCTTTCTTTAGAAACACACAAACATCAGATAACGCTAGCGAGCCTAGGTGATCGTAAGAGTAGTCAGACAGGCGATATTTATAGTAAGCTTTAAGTTAACCTTATGTAGTTTTCATTATTCTAACTTTTTACTACGGTTTTTAAGGGTCATCGCGCCATTTTTAGATCTACTTTCATGTTGAATTAAGTAGTTATTATGATGGTTTGTGGTTTTTCATGCACATCGACACTTTCTGTAACATAAATAGTTTTAAAAGCAGCAGTGATGCCTGTGATGGTTTGCGATATTAATTATAATTTATTAACGTATAATTTGTAATCTATGAAAAGTAATATTATTTTGGTATATAGATGCAATGCAATGTAGTATTTTGTTATGCCTAATGAATAATAATGAACAATTAACTATCCTATAGCATTCATAATATAATTATATATATAAACTTACAGGAACTGTTACATATTCGCGTCTAGCAATCATCCTTTTCGCCATTGACTTCCTCGCCTTTGAGTTTCTATTACGCCATAAACGAGCACATTTAACCCACGTAAAAACTGTAACAATAATAAGAATGATCACACCAGCACCGATGGATGTCCTGATTAAACCAAGAAATTCTTCACCACTCTAACATGATTTTGTATACATCAGTCACTGCCTTCTCCCTCTTCTTTATATATTATATATATTTTTTACCTGATTTAACCACCAACATGAACCATATTCTCCAATCACCCAACAGTCCTGAGCAGGAAACCCCAAGTTTAAATTAATCCAAATCAACGTGTCCTCATTATCCATTAAAAACGTATTATAAAGTAATGTGTTTTGAAGTGCAATACGTGGTACATCAAATACATAGTCTTCAGGACAAGCGCCTGCGGCACCATCATAGTTGTATGACTCCTCTGTTATTATCCACTATATATTCATATAAATATATACAAATAAATTTTCATTGCCTCTTTTTTTTTTTTTAATAATGACAGTAAAAAAAAAAAAAACTTACTTTATATGGATCGTCTATGAATCTACATGCAACGCGTAATGGTGTTTCGCATGAATAACTTCGCCAACGTCCATTTGTTCTCTGCATCGCTGCACAAAAGAGATCCATAGCTTCGCTTGCATGTTTGGGTTCGTTGATATCCCATGACCATATTGTTGATAGTATATTATCTGCCAAATGTCCACTGTCAACTGCAGAATAGAGTGTGTATGAATCGGAATAGTTTGAATGTGTAAAAAGGGGGGATGATCCACATTCAACCTAAAAAAGAGTGCATCAGTACATATAATATCAATGGGAGGGTTTAGAGTTGATAATTTACAGCCTGGTGAGCGGTTTCATATGTAAACATGACTTCATTATCACCAACAAACGACCATGGGTTGATGGTGGCATTCTTTGCACAGGTCTGTTTTGTCTGTAAGGCCGAATGGCTCACATTGGCTATATCATTACTAGGAAAGAGTACTTGCTGGTCCAATGCTGATAACTGATAACTTGAATTGACGGGTAAATAATTATCTCCAATTGAAACCAATAACTGGACTTCACGTTGAATAAGGTATATCCAATGTGGCCATATCTCTCCGCTGGTACTTGTCCTTTGGAAAGCATTTGTAATAGCTGCATTACTATGATTCCCCTCATCAATATCTATAGCCGCAATATACTGTGACAGGTTTAATGGTGTGTAAATACGAGGTAAGAAATTTGTTGTTTTAGAGATACGATTTGATACGATATAACCAAGTTGACTCGTCGTCTGTACAGTGCTGTTATCTAGCTGATGTAAATTAAACTCAATCGAGATAATGTTTGTATCCTTTGAACTAATCGAGTTGTCTGTTGCAACAAGATAATCATTGATCAATTCCATAAAGTTATCCAACGAGGCCTCACAGGTGCCATTTTGTAATGGGCATAGACGCCAGTTGCCTTGGTTCCAATAGATATCCAATATTAACCGTCTATAACCCATAAGCAGTAGTTGATCAATTTGCCCTAATTTTCTAGCAGAATAATCGTTTCTAAAATAGGCAGTCGATAGAGAGAGGGCGGGCCAGAGCCAATAATCCAAGGTGACATTGGAAGCAATGTCGCGCTGGATACGCAGTGCTGTGGTAATGTTGGTAGATTGGAAGGATTGGTTCTGATAGGGTGTGTCACCGAGATATTTGTTGGGAACCATGACTTGGCTCCATTGACAGTGTATCAGTGGTATTAGTAATAATAGAAGAGGCAGAATGAATAACGACATGCCCTCATTACTTTTCTTGTTTTTTTTTGAAAATGAAGTCGAAATGAACAAAAGTCAAAATGCACTAAGCGAAAAGTTTCTTTGTATATATTACACCAAATTAATAAAGTGTATAAAATATAAAATAAACGAGGAATAAAGTGAGAGAAAAGGTGGAATTCCGAATGGACTTTTAACTATGTTTTTTTTTTTTTTTATGTCTCAAAAAAGTATACAAAAAAAAAAGTTTATCCCTTTTTCTCTTTCTTTTTTTTCTACATTTTGATAAGAAGAACGTTATTCAATTATGATTTCTTTTTTTATTTATTGATAAAAAGGAGTAAAGTAGATGATAATTAAATTCAAGCATGAACTGCTGCATTACGTAAACATTGATATTGAAAACTGACTTTTTATTCAAAAAAAAGTGTATTTTTTTAGTACAAAAATATTTATAAGAGATAAAAAGAGATATGATTTTTGTTGTATATAAAATAGGATCGAGAGAAAGAGAGAGAGAGAAAGAGAGAGAGAAAGAAAGAGAGAATACAGGATATTTCAAAAAATATACATAGCAAATATATATAGCATTTTTTTTTTTTTTTTTTTTTACTCTTCTTCTGCTAGTGTACCAAGTTCATTACTACGTCGGAGTGAAGGTGTTGATGAACCAGATGAATGACTCTTTCTCACTGCCTCTTCCTCGCTAAGTGATCCAACAGCACTATCATTGCTTACGCTAGCTTGAACAGGGGGTTCTTCTTTGGTATTACTCGACGACCATCCAATCACACTCATTCTACGTAATGCCTTTGCCCATCCACCAGAAGAAGAGGAAGAGGTGGTTGTAGAGGAAGATTTTTCAGGCTGATTAGCACCAAGAATGGAAGAGTGTCTTCTATGTTCATCATCATTATTCTTTAATTGGGTAATTTCTTGCTCGGATGCGTTTTTAGTGGGAGGAGGAGGAGGTTGTTTGGATCCCCAGTAAGAAATGGTACGACGACGTTGACGATTGGGTGGCGTCTTTGAGGAGACTGTGGATGATACCGTCTTTGTGGGAACGGGTCCACTTGTTGTGTTGCGCTTGCCATCTCTTTTCTGGTCCAATTGGATTTCCAAGGGGCTGGGAGCTGTGGTTGACTTTGGCTTGGGTTGGTCGATACTTAAAACATCTTCCAATTGTTTGTTATTGATGATCTTCATCAGAATCTTATTCATGTAGAGCTGTAATGCACGGTTTGTATCTTGGAGTTGTTTTACTTCATCACTCAGTTCTAAAAGTAGTATTAATATTAGTACCTCTCATATATATGTACACTATCCCCCCCATTCTTTTTCATTTTTTATTTATTTATTTGTTTCTCTCTCTCTCATTGTTTCCCCCACTCGTTATTCTTTTCTTACTTGATATAGTTTGGTCTGTTTCCTTTTGATTCCAATCAGGCACAGCAGCCATATTCAACTCGGCAGCCAGGTTGAGGCCACCTCCACCACCCACACTTTGTTGGGAGGTACTAACAGAAGGTGATACAGCTATTTCATCGACCTAAAGAACAACATCAAGTCATTATTGGTATATAATAATAAAATACAAATTTATAAATAATCTCTTACCTGCATAATTGGATTCATCATGAATTCACCATTCATTGTCTTTTCATGCAAAAGTATTTGATAGCTCTCATTGTCCTCCTGAAGCGATCTATTTAACTGTTTCACATTCTGAATTTCATGCTCCAAATGAACAATTTTTAAAGACTGCTGCTGTGTCTCATTCTGATGTTCCTTTAACAATGATTTTTGCTTCTCCAGTTCACCCTTCAAATCAAGAATAAGCTTATCCTGTGCTTTGATGGTACGTTGAGCAATTTTAGCCTCACGTGCATAAGATGAATCGATAGCAGCCAATTTAGGTGCAGGTTTCATCAATGTATTTGTGGATACACTGGTAGTCAAATGGAGAGGTGATGGAAACTCGGCCTCTTTTGATTGTGATGATTCATCGATATCATCCAAATAGTTTGAGGTTAAGTTGCCCAGAATAATGGGATCAACTTGGTCAAATGATTGAAACTAACTTGCCCAACATTTTGAAAATAAATTAACTGCAATTTACAAATAATTTGGCCAGCTTCTGATAAGCAATTATAAATATTCTTTATTCAATAATTTAGGGAATACATTGATTAATTATTGAACGGAGTATCTAAGAGTCTACAGGAAGTTTACTAGCTACTTAAGATGAATATGAATTTATTATCAATATAATGCAATAAGATATAGGGTTTATTTCTTTTGTTTTTTGGGTAAACGGGAGAGGACAGCCTTTGTGCTTGATAACCAATCTTTAGGTGGATTTGGAGCCGGGCGTTTTAAATTACTGTAACTATACAGCGAAGCAGTTTCAACTTTAGTAGCAGTCTTTGAGGCAACATTCTTCAAACATAGCAAATGTGTAATAATACTAGGGAGAAGCGAGATTTGATCCAAGCTTTTGAAGAGTTTAATTCTAGACGCATTGACTAATCTGTAGATCTTGGGAGAGGGGAGGTCCATGATGTATGTATACACATTTTCACCTTCGCAGTGAACACCACATATTTCAGGATTTGAGACTCCATCGATAATCATTTCGTTTAAGGTCTCCTTCATTTGTTTGGCAAGCTTCACCAGGTCTGATTCAACATACGAGTTTTTCTCGGTAGGTTTGAACTCTGCAATAATAATTACAGATTTTTTGCTGCCGGAGGTATTGTATACCAGAAAATCAGGTTTGTATTCATTTTGATTGTTCATTAATTTACCATTAGCCCATTTCATCTTTAATAGAGGATCAGTCGAAAAGACTGATGATAGTAGGGGTGAGAGGTAATAGTGTACGTAGCTATCTTCAGTTGAGTCTTCAGGAGGGCCATTGACTAGAACTGGGAGGATCTGGGTTAAAACCTGGGCAGTGTGTATATCCAAGAAATTTTTACTGTCACAGGCTTTCTTAAGTAAATCAGCACACAGCGTTATTGAGGTGATGTAATCAACGGGAGGAGATACTTCGATATCCAAGCACCAGTCGTAACAATTTAAGCCTCTTGTAGGGAGATAGGCCTCGAAAGATAAAGTCGGTTTGAGCATGGTGTGGACTTTTGTTGAAAAATATTTGCTAACTGAAGATGAGAAGTCTCTATCGAATTTATAAATATCATTCAAGGCAAGAAGACGAATATCAGATAATCGTGAAGGATCAAAGTTTTTGGCCAAATCAAAGGATGCCTCCCTAAAACCAAGACAGAGATCAGAGAAACAGATATCATTTAACATCCATTTTGACTTGGTTGAAGTCTTTTCAGATCTGGTTAAGTTTCTTTCTTCATTTCCCTCCCTTTCATTCCCCTTTTCTTCTCCTTCTTCTTCTTCTTCTCCTTCTCCTTCTTCTTTTTCTTCTTCTTCTTCTTTTTCTTCTTCTTTTTCTTCTTCTTTTTCTTCTTCTTTTTCTTCGTCTGAATCTACAATACTAAGATTGTACTCGCAAGTACGGTGTGGATGGTGATCGATTGATAAATCAGAGGGAATCTTGTTCTCTTCACCACTAGACTCGACATCTTCTGTTTGCTGCTGGGATCTTTCTGCTGGTCGCTGTTGTTGGTTGAAATTGAAAGTACCTGAGCCTGATGCATTATAGACGCTAGACTCTTGTGCAGTAATATTAAAACAGATACTTTGAGGATCTTCTTCAGGTGATTTCATTAAGGATAATAAGCGTTGAACTTCTTTCTTTACGAAATCCGGTACGTTATTTAACTTTTGAATGTCCTTCATAATGGATAAATACGTGTTTTTGATTTTTGTAATATTTGTCCGTTCTAGTTTGTTGTCATTAAATGAACGCGCAAAGTCTGTGAAAGACCATTCGCTAATAGGATGGTCAACAAAATACTTAAATGAAGGACTGTTTTTGTTGTATTCCAGTTTGTATGAGTAATCCATAATGTCACAACATTGGATAAAAATAAGGGCATCCAGCTTTATATATTCAGAGAATACTTATTTATTTTATTACGGCAAAAGATGACGTGACTAGTATACTTGTTTGATTTTTAAATCTCCGGTTTGGAATGCTATGATTAGGTTGTAAATCACTGATTAAATTATAGTAAGCAACTCAAAAATAATTGACCAACAGCACAACTCGATTCAATATTCTCTATCTATTCAAATAAATACAATTTGATAAACTATTCAACTAATTCAGATACAAATAACCACACTCTTTTACATTTTTCATATATTTTTCATGCTTTTCTCCTTTTTATTTTTTCAAAAGCGAAGATAAACAAAGTTTAAATTTATCAATATTGCATGAGAACTTATTGTTGTTGTTTGAAAAATACTTGCTTATATCAAACGCTTCTGATATAGATAGCTAATGCATGCTCCACTTTTTTCTAATCAATATTATTTTTAAATATCAACAGTAAGCAAATACTACTATTGATGTTAACAACATTCTTTCTCTTTTTAAGAACACTCGTTTTAATCACGTTCACAAAGATGATTGACCACATTTCGTGCAAATAAAATAAATGGGTCCTATTATATATGTGATATCATTAAGGATATTTTGATAATATATCAATAACATACCATTACACTTGTATTTTACATGAATCGAATAGACCTACTACAAATAGACACATCAGGTTCTTAAAAAAAATAAAAAGGCATGAAAAGAATTGTATTTGGTAATGACTCCTTTGAAGTACTCAGGACGACTTGATTATTTTTAATCATGTTGTCAATAGTATATGCATATATTTGCAATTCAGAACTAAAGCCGGCTACACTACTATGTTTAATATCAATTTGTTTGTTTTCTTGTTCGATCTAATGATGAGAAGAGTTATAATATTATTAAATAAATAAAAAAAAGTGAAAAACTATATTATTTTCTTTTTTATCTTGTTAGTGTTGTATACAGAGAGCCTTTATAGTGTAAGGGTAACATTTTTTTTTTCCGAACAATCATTTTGGCCATATTTATCTGTACAATGGATTTTATTTTTTAAATACAAAGACAAGTTTATGACAAGATGGCTATTGAGCATGTGATTGCTGAATTTTTCAAGGTGAATAACACCAGTATAATAGGTAAAAGATGAAAAATAGCGGTATACATATAAATATCGTGAAGACGCAAGAGAAAGTTGGTCATAGATAGATCCACAATGAGCCAGTCTGCTCATTATACCTATCTTGTTACATTACTCTTTGTTCGAGAACTTATCAAGTGAGATTAGCCTCCCGATATTAGCATTACGCTTGAAAGAATGGTTGAACATCCTGATATTACTGATAAAAACCCATGCAGTAGTATTATTTTTAGTATCATATTGCATTATGATAAATTATAGTAAAAGTTGCTTTTGTTTTAAATTAAGTTTCATTGGCAAAAATAGGAATAAAGCTGTTTTGCTACTTTTAGTTACTCCTTTGGGGTCTATTAAAGACTCCATCATACTTTGCTTGCTAAGTTAAATGATAACAAGAATAGAACAGCTACTTCATCCAAATGAAAGCGTTTTTATTTACCAACTTCTGTACCTTAGCCTCAGCATAATCGGAATTAAAAATTACACTTTAATTTTTTTTTATAATTCTTCTTCTCAAATTCAGGTTTGGTGGTGGAGGATGTCATATTTGTCATTTTATAATCACCAGTATTGTTTTTACAATGCTGAACTGATGAATTATCGTTAAGAATCAGTCTCGATGATATTATATCTGATATTATAAAATGTAGTTTTTATACTTCTACATAATTTTTCCTATATAGTGAACCCAGTGATCTAACCATGAGCTCTCTCCCACTTTCAAATTTTATAAAAAAGAACAAAGAGACTCACTTTTCTAAATTGTCTTTTGTTTATTTTGTTCCATAGCGAAATGGGTAAGACAATTTAAAGCTATCTAATACCACCAGTTGCCCAAATTCAAGAAACTGCGCCTGATTTCAATGCCCCGGCTATTTTTGATGGGAAAATTGAATATATATCCATGTCTAGATTTATCAAAAGTTATGTTGTATGGTATTCTAGGGATTTCACTTATGAAAATAGTACCTTTGGTGAAGCATTTATACCTCTTCTTTCTGATAAATCAAAAGCTATAGCCTGGGAGTACAGAATACTACATGAAGAAACAGACACTCCTTCACATGGTTTTTTTTTATCATCGATGGAAATGGTATTCTCCGCCAAGTGACCATTAATTCCAGTCATGTTCCGGTGTCTGTTAATGGAGCTCTTAGACTTTTGAAAGCTTATCACCATACAGATAATTTCGATGAGTAGTGCCCTGCCGATTGGCTTCCTGAGAAGAAAACAATCCACATTAGTGGTTATATACGGCCATAATCTTGTTTTTAAAAAAATAAATGAATATCAGATGAGAAAGTAAGAGCCTCTCAAGCCAATGAAGAGTAATCGCCTATTTGACATGTCGAAAACAGACACAATTGAGAATGTGCTAATTGTCTCAATATATTTCACGATTGCTCCGCTTTTGTAATACATAGTCACCATAAGGTTATGAGATAGATCAAAGATCTATTCTTTTCTTTTGCTTTACATAATCCCATATCTGTGATCTATGTCAAAACATTTGCTATCTAAAAACAAAAAGACATAAACGTCTAAATAGGAATTGATATCTATTTTATATATTAATTTATTTATTAATCATGATACAAGAGTAAAAAATAACCCATTATGAACAAACAGGCACTGAAGGGAACAAACTTTCAGGTTGGTATTCCAGCAAAAGTGGAGTGAGATATTACCATATATGGATGTTGCTCAGGATCCTGATTGGCCGAAATTGAAAAAAATTACCAAAAAAAAAAAAAAATCAATGAAAAAAGGGCGGCCAATAAAAAAAATCAAAGTTCGGTTAAATCTTTCTCAAAGTGCGGCTTTCATTTTCAATACTTATTTATTTTATTATAGCAAAAGATGACGTAACTAGTATTCGTGTTTGATTTTTAAATCTCCGGTTTGAGAAATATGTTTTTCATTGAAAAAAACATACTTCTATCTGGTTCGTTTGGCTCTTAATTATTATCTTGTTTGAATTTTCTATAGTGTTGCTGGTTGGAAGTTAAATTAACTAATGCCCTATTAGATTTTCTTTGTAAGTACTCATTGTATATTGAGTAGCTCTAAAACTGTTGTTTATTCCTTTATAGAATCAACTAATCAGCAAATATATACATATCAGACTAAAGTAGCTAACTCAATTTTGCTTTTGTTTTTAACTGTATTCATCGATCCACTTTTTGGTCATTAAATGAATACACAGTAATTATAGCTTATCAACTCTGAACTCTCACATACCCTATTAGCACTACAGCATTTCCTTATTTTGACCTGACTTGGTTCCGGATATGAAGAAGGAGTGACACACGGCTACTTACATCTTTGGGATCTTGTTGTGATGTATGTAACTGGTCAGATTATTTTGCTGAGCTCGGTCGGTTTTCCATGCCGGTGACGCAGAACTTTCTTTTATTCTCTTCTTTACACAATCGAATATTAGGAGGCGGCTCACAGAATAATGTTCATCAAAATAAGAGGCATCTAGAGGAAGAGATCTGACTTGGTTCCGGATATGAAGAAGGAGTGACACACGGCTACTTACATCTTTGGGATCTTGTTGTGATGTATGTAACTGGTCAGACTATTTTGCTGAGCTCGGTCGGTTTTCCATGCCGGTGACGCAGAACTTTCTTTTATTCTCTTCTTTACACAATCGAATATTAGGAGGCGGCTCACAGAATAGTACTTGTCTCTTGAGAACCACTTGATGCTCTGTAGTGCAATAGAATTTGAGAGTTCACATTGGAACTTTGGTATAAATTTCTCCAAATGAATCTAGAGATATTCTTGCTAATCCCTTTTCTAATATATGTACGACCTCTTTGAATACCTATGTTATGAGCAATTAAAACGCGAATATAATACAATCTACATTACAAGCTTCTTAAGGACGTGTTTATTGATCTCAGGTCTACAAGTTGTGATACCTCTTCAGAGAAGTCCGTTAATGGTAATTAGGCTGGGTTGGACCTGTTGTTGCTGGATCTCATATTTTCCTATTTTTTATCTAGGGATAGAATATCAATCGTTTCTGAAGGTTTGATGAAATTTGAAGAGGAGCATAAATACTGGATGGATCGATTTCACTTGAAGGTCACCACTGCTCTATTCTACCTGTATTACAGACGAAATAAAAACAAGTTAATATTGTCTCTGTAATAATTCGTTAAATGGCACCATTACAAAATAGCCTCAATATTATTAAGGATATTTAAGAATTATTATTAATCTAGATATAGCATAATAGATGTGGTTTTAGATAATAAAAGACCAATATATTACTGTAGATCATTGTATATATCATTTATTTTTTATAACCTTTAATAAAGATACCAAGTTCGATTTCATTAAGCTCTCTGTGTGGTGAAATACCACATAAATTATGACTGTTTAAATTATTATATAATTGATCAAGTTAAACTTGACTGTGAAAACTAAGCCTTCTGCATATACCAAATATAATATGATAAACAACCACCTCGCATGTAGATTGGTGTAACCTTATGGTATCCATCCCATCAATTAACTATGTCAAAACAAACAATAGTTATAACTTTCTCATCCAAAATTAATATAAATAGACCTACATTTTCTTCATAAAAACAACAGAAAAAAATAAAAAGATCTTGAAAAGGTTTATTTTTTACCTTTTTTTTTTTTATGTCTCAAAAAAGTATACAAAAAAAAAAGTTTATCCCTTTTTCTCTTTCTTTTTTTTCTACATTTTGATAAGAAGAACGTTATTCAATTATGATTTCTTTTTTTATTTATTGATAAAAAGGAGTAAAGTAGATGATAATTAAATTCAAGCATGAACTGCTGCATTACGTAAACATTGATATTGAAAACTGACTTTTTATTCAAAAAAAAGTGTATTTTTTTAGTACAAAAATATTTATAAGAGATAAAAAGAGATATGATTTTTGTTGTATATAAAATAGGATCGAGAGAAAGAGAGAGAGAGAAAGAGAGAGAGAAAGAAAGAGAGAATACAGGATATTTCAAAAAATATACATAGCAAATATATATAGCATTTTTTTTTTTTTTTTTTTTTACTCTTCTTCTGCTAGTGTACCAAGTTCATTACTACGTCGGAGTGAAGGTGTTGATGAACCAGATGAATGACTCTTTCTCACTGCCTCTTCCTCGCTAAGTGATCCAACAGCACTATCATTGCTTACGCTAGCTTGAACAGGGGGTTCTTCTTTGGTATTACTCGACGACCATCCAATCACACTCATTCTACGTAATGCCTTTGCCCATCCACCAGAAGAAGAGGAAGAGGTGGTTGTAGAGGAAGATTTTTCAGGCTGATTAGCACCAAGAATGGAAGAGTGTCTTCTATGTTCATCATCATTATTCTTTAATTGGGTAATTTCTTGCTCGGATGCGTTTTTAGTGGGAGGAGGAGGAGGTTGTTTGGATCCCCAGTAAGAAATGGTACGACGACGTTGACGATTGGGTGGCGTCTTTGAGGAGACTGTGGATGATACCGTCTTTGTGGGAACGGGTCCACTTGTTGTGTTGCGCTTGCCATCTCTTTTCTGGTCCAATTGGATTTCCAAGGGGCTGGGAGCTGTGGTTGACTTTGGCTTGGGTTGGTCGATACTTAAAACATCTTCCAATTGTTTGTTATTGATGATCTTCATCAGAATCTTATTCATGTAGAGCTGTAATGCACGGTTTGTATCTTGGAGTTGTTTTACTTCATCACTCAGTTCTAAAAGTAGTATTAATATTAGTACCTCTCATATATATGTACACTATCCCCCCCATTCTTTTTCATTTTTTATTTATTTATTTGTTTCTCTCTCTCTCATTGTTTCCCCCACTCGTTATTCTTTTCTTACTTGATATAGTTTGGTCTGTTTCCTTTTGATTCCAATCAGGCACAGCAGCCATATTCAACTCGGCAGCCAGGTTGAGGCCACCTCCACCACCCACACTTTGTTGGGAGGTACTAACAGAAGGTGATACAGCTATTTCATCGACCTAAAGAACAACATCAAGTCATTATTGGTATATAATAATAAAATACAAATTTATAAATAATCTCTTACCTGCATAATTGGATTCATCATGAATTCACCATTCATTGTCTTTTCATGCAAAAGTATTTGATAGCTCTCATTGTCCTCCTGAAGCGATCTATTTAACTGTTTCACATTCTGAATTTCATGCTCCAAATGAACAATTTTTAAAGACTGCTGCTGTGTCTCATTCTGATGTTCCTTTAACAATGATTTTTGCTTCTCCAGTTCACCCTTCAAATCAAGAATAAGCTTATCCTGTGCTTTGATGGTACGTTGAGCAATTTTAGCCTCACGTGCATAAGATGAATCGATAGCAGCCAATTTAGGTGCAGGTTTCATCAATGTATTTGTGGATACACTGGTAGTCAAATGGAGAGGTGATGGAAACTCGGCCTCTTTTGATTGTGATGATTCATCGATATCATCCAAATAGTTTGTAAAGGGGCTCATCAATGTGGTTGATGTCACACTGCGTCTGCGTGGTGTACGGGGTGTGCGTGGTTCCCCACTGTTTACACTTAATGAGCGAATTTGATTATAAAGATCGGCTTCTCTTTGCTGCCATTTCATTCTATCATTTTCAAAATCTTGTAACTATAATAATAAATAGCCCATGTTACACATACAACACCTGAAAAAAGTTTTTTTTTTTTCTGTTACCTCTGAAGAAAGTTTCTTTTCGGCGTCTTTTCTACCCTTTGTTAATTGTTGAATCTCCTTTCTCAGGTCGGTCAGGTCCTGTTCCTGTGCATATAATTGGGTCTCGAGACGAGCTTGCGTATTGCTATAATTGGCATTATCCATTTGAATACCTGACATTTTCTTTTATATAATAAAGCAAAATAAATAAAAAAAATAAAATTAAAACTCCAATATATATCACCCACATGCCAGTTGGACTTACTTGTCTAAGGTATTCATTTTCACTTCTGAGCTCTTTTTGTCGCTCAGTATGACTATCCATATCATGGAGTAGCTTTATTTTTGATAATTAGAATGTGTGTTGTATGTTTTATTACAAGTCGTGTTACCTCATTGTTCTGTTCCTGATGGTGCTTGATCTGCTCTTGAAGAGTCTCAATCATTCTCTTAATCTCTTCATCAGTCGGCATTTTACTTTATTTTTCTTACAAAGAGAAAGGAAAGTGGTGGGAGGAGTGTATAGTCCTGTTTCGGTTTAGAATAGATAAAAATAGAAAGGAAAGGCTTTTTAATAATGAAATAAATAAGTGTATCGAAATATCAACGACAATAGCTACTACTATTCCTACAACAGCAGCAACAATAACAACGATAAATAAATATAAGGGAAAAGAGGAGAAAGAGAAAGAAAGAAAGCCGAAGACTGGATGAAATTAAGAAAAAACGAACCAAAAAAAAAAAAAAAAAAAAAAATAGATATTAAATAACAAAAAAAAAAAAAAAAAAAAAAAAAAAAAAAAAAAAAAAAAAAAAAAAAAAAAAAACTCTTTTTGTTAACTGCCATTTTGTTGTAAAATATGAAAGTGTGTGTGTATATAGTACTTTGTGCTACTCTTGAGCATGTTTCCTCCTGCTCTTCCAGGATAACTGAGATTTAATACGAAAAAAAGACCCAGTTTTTTATTATCGTTTCTTATATATTTTTTGATCTAGATATTAGTTGGTTGTTCCAACTTGTTTTATTTAATTGTTGTCATTATAACCCATATCAAAGCATATTAGACAGAGAATATACTTTGTTAATAATAATAGAAAAAAGCGTATTTGAATGAGTAGTTCGTAAAATGAATGGTCGATTTTGGAAATAAAATAATAAGGCGTTTGATATGGATATGTATACTTGAGTTCAATTACCAAATGTAGTTTATCAAAACTTAATAATTGTCAATTATGCAAGTTCTTTTTATACGAGACAATGTCATCTTTCTTGTAAGTAAAAAAGTAGTTACACAGTTTATATTTGAAAAAGACAGGACGTGAACTTGTTTACGAGCAATTTGAAGACTAGTTCCCATTTGTTTTCTTTATCAGTCTAAATCAGCTGATTAAAACGAGACAAATAGCATTTCAATATTAGATTGCAAATGTGGATAGTATTACAAAGGGAAGGGGGGTTTTATTGTTCCTGATTCAAAGATTGTTTGCTGTATTTGGTACATTATTTATATGTAAAAAAAAAAAAAAAAAAAAAAAAAAAAAAAAAAAAAGGAGCTTATGATGTTTAACCGGAACATGTCTTTTTTCGGTTTTTTTTCGGAAAGCTATATTAAAAAGACAACAAAATTTACCTTTCAACATATTCATGTGATATGCTTTTTTTTTTTTTAGTGACTTTTTGTGCTATGAAAAGGGATAAAATGAATAGGCTGAGTTTATCTAGATATTCATAAATGCTTTATAATACTTCATTTCTAATTATAATGCTCAGTTGATTTACTAATAAAACGTCTTTTATTTCAAGATAATTAAATCCTTTAAATAGATACCTGAATATACTGTTTATTTTGATATTTACTGAGCTAAATATAGTGTCGTTAATGACTTAACTTAGTTATCATGTTGAATCAGCTCTATTTTTATTATCAATTGACCAGGCAGCATTTGTCTGTCATAGTTCAATAGATTGTGTCTATTATTCATTGGATTATCAAATCTAATTTATTAGTCCAAATACACCGAGTGTGTATATATTATTATTACACCCTTTTTATGAGATGCCTTTGTTTGTTTGTTCAGCAATTTGACGGGTAAAAGAAAATAGTAAAATGTTGTACAATGTGGTTTTATAATAACTGGCCATTGCTACTGCATACAGAATATATTCAAACAAATAATATCATGGAAGGATTAAGACAATGGAAATGTTCGACCATGTATCAGTGATATCAAGCCAATTCGTCATATACTAGTTGATACTAGGCCGAGTTATGGTATGAAGAGGGAGCTTTTGTATTGAAATCCGAAAAAAAGTACATTTACTTTTCCCATAACCTCATTCATTGGTTAATTGTTAGCCAATGGTATCAAGGTATTAAAAAAAAGTTTATCTTTACAAGAAAAAAAGTGACGTTTACTTTTTTATTATTACCAACTTGCTCACAAAAAAAACAAAAGAAAAGAAACGTCGTTTCATCATCTTTTGCTTTATTTTTCTTTAAGCAATAATAATAATAAAAACGCGCGACACGGGGTATGGCGTCTACAAAGGAACAGCAAATCAGCACTCTATTTGCAGAGCTTAAAAAGAGCTCAGATGAATATGATGACGAACATAGTTTAGAGATTGTCAATGAACTTCTAAAGTATGACTCCAACAACGAACTCGCACTTCAATGCAAGGTTGTTACCTTGATTCGCTTGGACCGTTACAACGATGCACTTTCCATGATTGCTCGTCAATTGAAAAATACTTCGTTGGATTTGAACTACGAAAAGATATATTGTTATTATCGAACAAACCAATTATCACAGGCATTGGAGCTTTTAACAAGCGTGAAGAAACAAAACCCAGAGGATTCTTCTTTGCTTTATTTGGAAGCACAATTGGTAAATAAACAAAGGAGGTGTTGGTATAAATATATAAATAAAGCGAGAGAGAGAGAGCTTATCATACTTTTGTATTGTTAGTTGTACTCTCAAGGAAAATTCGAAGAATCAGTACGTGTCAATGAACAGTTGCTTGCCTCTACTCTGGATAGAGAGGCAGGTGAAATCAAGGTGAATTTATTGGCAGCACAAGCAGGATTATTATTCTCTCATCCAGAGGCAAATGAAAAGGTCGAAGTTGGTAAAGGAAGTGATCTTTATGAAGTTGCATATAACGCTGCTTCTGTTTATTTGGCACGCGGAGAGGTAAAGAAGGCTCAGGAACAGTTGGAACTTGCTAAAAGTAAGTGAAGTAAAAACAAGTACATGTGATTTATATCTTATATGTGTAAAATCAAAACAGAACAATGTAATGATAAATCTGCTGGCATGAGTCAAGAGGAACACGAAGAAGAATTAGCAGTCATCTCTACTCAACTCGCTTATACTTATCAATTACAAGGTCGTACCGAGGAAGCTGTTAAAATATACAAATCATTAGTAAACTCTAGGTAACTCATCTCTTATCATCAATAATTGCTTAGCTGACCATGGTTGCAAATACTTAGTGATGTAACTGTAGCAGCTGTTTCTTCCAATAACATCGTCTCTATTGAACAAACAAAGGACTTGGACAGCGTTGCTGAAAAATTAAAGACTGCTACCAACAAGGAAGCCGATGCCAAATTGAAGAATTATCAAAAACGTGTCATCCTTATGAACGATGCATTGTTGCAACTTTACAGCAGCAAATACTCTGCGTGTAAAGATCAAACCCAAAAGTTGATTTCAAAGTATCCTGATAATGAAAGTCTTTATCTCATTTTGGCCAGTGCTACTTATCATCAGCACAAGGCTGCTAAGGCGATAGAAGAGTTACAGGCTGTGGCAAAGAAAAACCCTACTTCACTTGCCATTCATTTTGCTACTATTCAGCTTCAGCTATTGGAATCTCAACCTGCTGCTGCATTGACCACGTTGAAGAACTACCTTGACTCAATAAAGGAGGATGAGCTTGCTTACAAGCCAGCTGTTGTTGCTCTTCTTGTCTGGCTTTATGAGCAGACAGGTCAGTCAGAGAAGGCCATCGAGACTTTGGACAAGGCCTCAGAGGTGTGGAAGGGTAGCAAGAACTTTAAGAATACATCTGCCCCTACTTCTACCATCAAACAGACTGCTGCATTCAAACTCAAGACGGGTCGTTTCAATGAGGCTGTTAACGATTATGAACAGCTTGTCAAGGCAGATCCTACTGATGCTCAGGCCATTGCGGGATTGATTGCTGCTTATGCTGAGGTGGATCCTGCAAAGGCTGAGCAGTATGGAAGTGCCTTACCTGAGGTTGCTTTGAATCACTTGGATTTAGATACTTTGGAAAAGGTTGTTCCTGGAGTGAAGCGTGGTTATGTAAAGAAAGATCCCAATGCGTAAGTCTTTATATAGAACTTTTTTTTTTTAAAAAAAAAAAAAAAACGTACAAAACAAACAAACATATTGACTTATCATCGCCATCATTTTTCTAGAGTTCATGCTAAAAAGCCTAGAAACAAAAAGAAGAGATCACCTCTAATGCCTAAAAATTATGATCCTAATGTAAAGCCCGATCCTGAGCGCTGGGTTCCCAAACAAGAAAGATCCACCTATCGTGTTAAGGGAAAGAATAAAAAGGCCGCCAACAAGGGACCTCAAGGTGCGGCAGTAGAAGGTGGAGGCATTGGTGGTACAGGTAGTGCTAATATTGGAGGCAAAAAGGCCACTCCTACACCTGCAGCAGCACCTGCTGAAAAGGTACCAGAGGCACCCGCCAAACCTGCTACACAGTCATCGAATTCAAAATCAAAGAAGAAAAAGGGAAAGGGAAAAAATAAATGGTAATTAATAAAAATAATCAATGCAGTTCAACATTTATACACAATACACACTATATATATGTATCTATATTTGTTTTTTTTTAAAAAAAAAAGTTTATCTCTTTTATGTTTTAAGGAAAAATATGTACAAAAACGTCCTTTTTCTTTTTTTTTTTTT
>MU622296.1:129515-191184 GCA_025399235.1 Backusella circina FSU 941
GAGAGAGAGAGAGAGAACGAAACTTATCTCTATAGTTTTAATATACTAATATTCGTTGTAAGAATTTATAATGAGAAATATATATATATATAAGTTAGGTAAAGTGATTGATGAACAATAAGTTAGTGTGCTCTAGTAACTTTCGTTCAGTGGGAAGGGTGGTTTTTCACACACAGCCTCCCCTTGAAGGGTTTTTATGTAGATTTTGCACCATTCTTTTACGGTGCAGTTAACCACTAACCGACCTTATTTTAAGTTCCCTTTATTAATTTTTTATTTACTTAATTCACAACAAATGAAAGAAAAAAGTGAGAGAAAATAATGATGTGTGGTATTGATACTGACTGTGACAACGGGTTTGTGGGCGATGGCTCGAGTGGTTGGTTCGAAGATGGCTCCAAAGGTGACTTCAAAGATGGGTCGTTCTTCTTCCACTTATGGTTCTAGCGAAGAACCTTCCAAGAGTCGCATAACATCGAATACTGAACAACCTCCGGTTGCCACCAGAACTGTTCTGTCGTCTGGGGTACCGTTTCCAGATACAACTTCGGTTCTTCGTCAAGGCATTCCCAATACTGGAGACATACTGGTAAGGAGCGAGTAACCTGCTGCTACAGGAACTTTTCATGCTTCTCCTGTAGTTCTGTCGTAGGCTCTGATACCAACTACGGACCAACAACCTACTGTTCCGACGAGGGTACAGTCTCGCATAAGAATAAAACCCGGTTGTCATACTCTTCCGAAACAACTTCTTATAGGGTCTCCTTGTTTTCCTCCCAAAGAAACAGTTCCTGTCAGAAAACAAGAGACGAACCTAAAACAACCACCCATCTGTCAAGTTCGTAACCATTTCATAAATTTTACCAATTTTCGCTCCATTTCTTCGCACAAATTGGCAAACAAAAATTACATCATAATGATGAAACTGAAACCGATAACTATGGATAGGGCTTGAAGGACGTGCGCAGGTGAAGGAAGCACGTAGTACAATGGAACGGGAACCATTTCAGTCCATTTCATTTTTTCTTTTTATTTCAAACTACATGTATTTTCACAAAGTTCATACGATTTCTTTTCCATGCCCCCATTTAAATCTGAACCATAGTTCCTAAACCTGCTCCGAAACCTCTTCCTAGGGTTCAAGATGGAACGGATGAAACAGTTACCGAGACAAAAGTACTGGTACCTCTTGCTCTTACTTTTACGGTAGTTCTTGAAGTTCAGTAAGTAAGTTTTGTGGTCAGTTCTATGGTTGCTAATGCAGGTACGGAATATACGAGAGAGCCATAACCACTTCGGTTTCTTGTTCTTCTTGCTTCCAGCACTGATAATATTGTTCCGTTTCCGACGTCTTCGGTTCAAGTTCCTTGAAATACCACATGTATGACCAAACTCACTATATTTCGCACTCCGATAAGTTAATGTACTCAGTAGACTCGTCCGTCTGTTCAATTAGTTCCTTATATGTGGGTTCTCTCGTTACCTGGTTTTCTACGTCGTCAACTAACTCAGACCATAGAACTTACGGAGAAAGGGACGGTCGGGGCTGTCTAGAGAGAGAGAGAGAGAGAGACTTCGTTTTCATGACTGATCCACTTGTAATAATAATAATACAGTTCTCTTTTATGCTGAAACATATAACATCACTGGAGTTTTAACTTAGAATTACCCAAACGCTTCAAATGTGTACTCCTCCTGAGGTCCACTAAAAAAGGGCAGACGCCAATTTTAAAGAAGAAAACTTGCCCGCTTATTTTATATCATTATTACAAAAGAAATGGTCAATAATGCTTCGACTAAACTTGAGCGGCCAGCAGAAGCAACAGGAGTATTGGTAGTTATTGAACAATTCATCTCTACCGTGCCTTTACCCAACATGAAAAATTTAACCGTTTAAATGATAGCTTCAGGTTTCTTGTTGATTTGACCAAGTTCAAGGATAAAGTGGTATACCTTGAAGTTACACTACCGTCAAGTTCACTATAATCCTTAACAGAAAGGTGGCTATTCTATGAAAAGATGAAGCTGGTGATGACTGATAATACATGATCAATGACAAAAGAGGAGTACCAACTGCAATTCTGCAATCCAGATACAGAAGCTCCTCAACACGACTCGACTATCACTGACTCTATGCGTAGAAGAGCAGGAAATAAACGACGATTAAGGAAAGAGCTAGATATTGACAACCAGAGTGAACGCCAACATCGTCGTATTGACAGTTTGGCTACCAACATGATAGATGTACACCACTTGTCCTTACTAAAGGGTTCGTTGAAAGAGTCAATAGGTTATACTACTTGTTCAACGTCTTTTCATCTTCCCTTTTTTTATGATGAAGTATTGCACAAATATAGGGTTCCACAATAGTATCTACTTTGATATATTGTGTAGTTATCATTATTAGTTTAATTATGCAGCACACAGACATGTGTATTCTTTGCTAAATATAAGAAAACCAGAGCATTTTCGGTAATCGCCTTTTACAATAAGTTGATGTTCAAATTTATGAATACGATTTTCAAGATCGTCCAAGCTGTCCTCTTTATTGATGGGAATCTCACGCTTAAGAATAACGGCTCCACGATCAACATCAGCAATAACCTTGTGTACCATAATACCTGTGTGCTGGATTTCACCTTTTTGATAGGCCTCATAAGCTCGGTCAATAGCATGAGCACCGTCAAACTGACCAGGAAGTGCTGGGTGGAGATTCATTACATTGTCATTGAAGAATGAGAGGAATTCAGGTGAGAGAATATGCATAAATCCAGCAAGGATGACAAGGTCGGGTTTGTATTGTTCTTGAATTGATTTGGCAAGGTAGATATCAAAATCAACGCGTGTCTTACCCTCATCTTTGAACTGCTTTAGTGAGAAGGTCTGAGTGGGAATACCTGCCTTCTGGGCACGCTCAAGACCAAAAGCATTTTTGCGGTTGGAGATGACTGCAGTAATTTTGGCCTTGAGCCTGCCGTCTTGGGTAGCATCGATCAGAGCTTGGAGGTTGGTGCCTGAGCCAGAGATAAGAACAACAACTGTAGGGAGTGACATGTTTAATATAAAAAGTAATAAAAAAAAAGGTGTCCTGTCAATCATTCTTTCATCTGTTTTTTTTTTCTAGTGGATGTGTCGGAATTGTAAAAAATGCACATAACGCATCAGCAAAATAGGACTCATAGATGTGGCTTTTTTTGAGATATCTCTCCCTGTCGCGAAATTCACAAATTCTTTTTTTTTTTTTGAGTGATTTTTTTTTTTACACTTATGTAATTAAGCAGGTGTTACGAAGCTCAGCAAGAGCCAAGAAGGATGGCCTTGTGATACGGCTGAATAAACATTCCGTTGTTATGGCAACATCGGCAAAATCCGCTTTTAGACTTTTGGAAATGATTTTATCCGCAGCAAAATTTGGTTTTTATATAAAGCGCCCCTTTTTCTTCCTGTTATTTACTCCATTATTTGCAAATAACTCAAACAAAACAAAAAAACAACAAAAAATGACTCTTTCATTGCTTTTACCAATTGTTCAAACTTCACCCAGCGTACAACCCATCATTTGCTACCACTTTTGCCCAAGTTGTGGTGTTGATGTCTCTCAATTCTCCCATGAAGATGGTTGTCCTCACTCTTAATGAATGGATTTATCATTGGCTGATCAAATTATATTATATATCATTATTATTTATTTAACTTTGTAAATACTTGTAAAAAAAATACACCTCAAATTAGACTTTTCTCAACCAATAAAAACCAATTATATCACGTGATATATACCTGATGACGTATCACCTTATTTTTTTTAATTTTAAATGCTGAAAAACTATAAAATACCTTTCTATTCCTGCAATTGAAGGGGCGAATAAAAGCCACCTTTTCGACTTTCCTTTTAATATGACCACAAGGTAAATAGTCAGTCTAATACTTTTTATTTATTTGTTATTTATTGCTTTTCCATAATCCCCTCCTTTTCCTCCTCACACCTAAATACACGATGCTATTGTGACCTGTAGACTTGATCGGTTGGTCCTATTGTTGGATACAGGGTCTACTACAGCAGTTCGTCGTACAGCAGCTCAACAGTTGGGCGAAATTCAAAAACAACATCCAGGAGAGCTTTATAATCTACTTTCTAGAGTAAATAACACACAAAGGACACACACTATTTTTTTATTTGATACTCAGCACTAAAAATAGGTTGTAGTCCACTTGAGAAGTAAAGCATGGGATACACGTTGGGCAGCTGGTCAAGCACTGGAGGCTATTGCTTCCAACGTACCAGAATGGGATCCCTCTCTTGATGCAACAGAGAGTGGAGAAGAAGATGACGAAGATAGTCATAAACTACGCTTCAATCAATTCGACTTGGCTTCTGTTTTACAACACGGAAAGCTGTTGCTTGGATCAGCTGGTAAAGAATATGATATTGACTTTTCAGACATGACACCACAAGAACGATTAGAACTTCAGAGACGTAATCTGAAGGAACGTTTGGGTCTTGGGAGCCAATTTATGGATGGTAAAAACAAGTTTTTTTTTTTGTTTTCTTTAAAAAAAATGGGTGTTCATTTATTCTCTTTTTTTTTTCAAAAAAAAATAGTTGATTTGGTGAATGATGCTGACTTGGAAGCAAACACAAAGCAGAAAACAGCCGTAAAAGCGGATAGCCCATCACCTTCACCTTCCACCTCTACCCAAATGCCCCAGGCAGCACCAGTGACTCCAGCAGTGGCAGAGATCAACACTGCTGGTATGTCGGCACGTGAACGTAATCAATTGAAGCGTAAAATGAGATTGGATTCCAAAATGAAGAACAAAAAAGAAAAGTAAGGCATTTGACTACATTGGTTTTAACAATGTATTTTTTTTTTTCTTACGCTTTTATTTTTTAGAGTACGTGTGATGGACTTGCAAAATAAACCAGATCCTACACCTAAACCTATTAAAGTTGAATCCAAAGAAGGTAAGAAAAACTAACAGCACATATACTCTATGGAAAGTTAACACCATCCTTTATTTTGTTTAAGAATTCGAATTCACTGCTCAGCCACAATCCAATAAATTTGTTGTCGAAGCCAAAAAACCAGCAACATCAACAGATAATTTCGATAAACCCTCACGCCATTGGCCCTTTAAAATGGTCTGTGAACACCTGTGCATGGATCTATTCGATCCAGCGTGGGAAATCAGACATGGAGCTGGTATTGGTCTACGTAGTATACTAAAAGTGCATGGCAATGGTGCTGGTAAAAAAGGTAATATACTTTATATATATATATATATAGATTTCAAATAAAAAAGAAAGAAAGAATAAACTGCAACCAAGTAAATCAATAAACTAATATAAACGCATTGAATCATTATTTTTCTTTCTCTTTTATATTTACATGTGAATTAGTTGGTGGAGGTAACAAAAACCAAGAGTTACATAATGCTTGGTTGGAAGATGTAGCCATTCGACTTTTATGTGTATTTGCCTTGGATCGATTTGCGGATTTTGTATCAGACCAAGTGGTATGTCCCGTTAGAGAAACTTGTTCACAAACACTTGGCGCTGTACTTCAATATATGACACCAGAATCAGTAGATAAGGTACACGAAAATTTATTAAAATTAATCAGCCAAGACGACCCTTCCTTTGGCGGAAAGTCCATTTGGGAAGTGCGACATGCTGGTTTACTAGGCCTGAAATATACCGTTGCCGTCAGAAAGGATCTTGTTGAAATGCTGGTTGAAGGTACAACAGGCGCAGTTATTCTCGGCTTGCGTGATAGCGACGATGATGTGCGTGCTGTCAGCGCTGCCACGTTGCTGCCAATTACCGCTGAGTTTGTGCGTATGAGTTCGCGGGATCGAGTGCGTGATGTGATCACGACCTTGTGGGATTGTCTGATTGATTTAAAGGATGATTTGACTGCTTCTACTGGTGCTGTTATGGATTTAATTGCAAAGATGTTTGAACAACCTGGTGTGATGGATATTGTACGTAGTGGCCACAGTCTTGGTGAATTGGTGCCCCGTCTACACCCCTTTTTCAGACATACCATTGCCGGTGTTCGTATTGCCGTTTTAAATACACTCTTGACCTTCTTGGAGTGTGGTACTTCTTCAGAATGGGTGGACGAACGTGTTTATAGATTAGTATTTCAAAACTTGATTGTCGAAGAAAAAGTAAATATTCTCGAAAAGACGCTGGGTGTGTGGAAGGATCTCACTATTGGTGGCAAGGTTGATATTCAGCTAGTGTTACAGGGAACCCAGAATTGGTTGGGAAGTTGGTTTGAAATTACAATGACACCTATTGGTCAGCCTTTGGATGTCAACACATACTTTTATAAGCCTGCAGGTGTATTCAGCTTGGGTGGTGCTTTACTAGACAATGGGAAAAGATCCAATGTCAAGAAGCCAGGAACAATGGTTTCAAGTTCAAGCACTGTACGTGCAGGAACTGAGGGCACCGAAGAGCAAGGCCATAATCTAGATGCTGGTATGATTGCCCAGGATCTATCTCTCATTACGACCGAACAAGTGATGCGTTGCCGTATAGCCTGTACTACTGCTTTAGGTATGGCTATGAGTACCTGGCCTGATGATTCTATGGAGATGTCTTATCGCGATGTATTATTAACACTGCTGAGTTCCCAATGGGCACTAAAGAGACAACTGGGCGCTATGGCAGTCGAGGAATGGGCAAAAGCTGTACTGAAAACCAGATATAATGCTGACTGTATCAGCCATGCACCACCTGAAGCTCTTCTGGCCACGACACATAACTTTCCAAAGGCACTCTCTGAGGCCATGATTAGTAATTTAGAAAATGCTGTTACAAACACCACCAGTTTCTATTTTGAACTTGTTCATGTCCTGAAACGTATTCGAGGCGAATGCCAGAATCTATTAAATGCATTTATTGAAGCCAAAGTGTCTCCTTCTGCGGTCCCCTCACTACCTGCGCTTGTTCCAGGTGAGGCATTACCCGAACAGGGCCCTCTCTTTACAATCGAAACTGCCACTGCAATTGTAGGCGACACATTTGAACAATTATTGGGCCAACTACCACGTGGGAAAGGAAGAGCCGCTTTAATCAACACATTAGATGAACGCCAGAGACGTGTTGTCGCTTCTATTGGATATTTTGAAGATTTGAAACAAAAGATTGAAATAAATGTTTACGCTAGTACTGCGGGTGCCGTTGTCGAATTGGGAATCTTGCCCGGGAAACTTAATCCAATCATTCGTAGTGTGATGAATAGTATCAAGTTTGAGGAGAACCTTGAGTTACAGAAACGTTCGGCAGCGACCCTGGCAGATCTCATTGCGCTCTGTATAAGATCTACTAATCGCACCAATCCAAATGATCAAGTTGTACGTAATTTGTGCGTCTTCTTATGCTCTGACAGCACTGTGACACCTCTTCTAGAAGAAAACCAAACAAAGCCGGGTATTTTATCTATTCAGAAAGTAGATGCTGGCAAAGGTACAGCCAAAGAATCCATTTCACCTGAACAGAAAGATACTCAATTAATGAAACGTGGTGCGGAAATCACTCTGCGGGAATTATGTGATCAGTTTGGTGATAAGGTCTTCCAGATTGTTCCTAAACTCAAGCAGTCCATAAGTCAAAAAGTGATGGAAGTGTTCCCTCTTTCAAATGGATCGAATGGAGTAGAAGAATCCGACAGTCTGATTGGCTCCAACTTTTCGTTGGGTCAAGAAGTCATTGACTCTCTTACTGTATTAACAACTATTGTGCCTTATCTTTCCGAGAGTCTCTGGGATGAGGTAAGAAAAAAAATGGTTTAGTCGGATATTCAAAAGAAAGACCCACATATTTATTTATTCACTTATTTTCTTTAGGTGAGCGTGATCGTCCCTCATATATGTCGCGCCCTTCAGTCCTGCTATGCTGTGATTCGTAATGTCAGTGCACGCTGTCTCGCCACTATTGCCAATGTTATTACTGCAAAAACAATGCATCTTATTGTAGATAATGTACTTCCTCAGTTGAGTAACCCTCATAACTCATACCATCGACAAGGTGCTTCCGAACTTGTTTATCATCTGGTACAGCTACTAGACACCAAGATTTTACCCTATACCATTTTCTTAATTGTTCCTATCTTGGGTCGTATGAGTGATACAGATGAAGCTGTGCGTTTGATATGTACCAATTGTTTTGCTCTTTTGATCAAGTTAGTACCTTTGGAGGCTGGTATTCCCGATCCTCCAGGTATGTCTGTTGAAATGTTGGCACACCGTGATGAAGAACGCCGCTTCTTGTCTCAGCTAGTAGATAGCTCTAAAGTGGAAAATTATGAAATACCTGTCAAAATCAATGCAGAGCTTCGTAAATATCAACAGGAAGGTGTTAATTGGCTTGCATTCCTCAACAAGTTTCATTTGCACGGTATTCTTTGTGACGGTAAGTTCGTTTATATTATATCTTTTTTTTTTATCCTGATTACTAATCGAATGAAAACGCTATTTAGATATGGGTTTAGGAAAAACATTGCAGTCTATTTGTATTCTTGCTGGTGATCACTATAAACGTGCTCAAAAGTTTGAAGAAACAAAATCACCAGAATGGGCTGTGTCTCCCTCGCTTGTTATCTGTCCTCCCACTTTGACAGGACATTGGTACCATGAAATATTAAACTATTCAGAAAATCTCAAGCCACTCCTCTATACCGGTGGGCCTGCCGAAAGAAAGAGGTATTATTGGTCAAATAAGCATGATTATACATGTTACTAATGCTAATACTACGTCTTTATAGATTACGCTCTTCTATTATGAAACATGATGTTATTATAATGTCTTATGATATCATTCGTAATGACATTGAGGAGTTATCTAGTATCAATTGGAATTATTGTATTCTTGATGAAGGTCATATTATCAAAAATGGAAAAACAAAGATTACAAAAGCAATTAAAACAGTTAAATCAAACCATCGTCTTATCCTATCCGGTACTCCTATTCAGGTAAATATTTCCCTCCTTTCTTATTTTAAATTAATTTTTCAAAGATGCATACTCATTTATTAATTATCTTTTTTTAGAACAATGTACTTGAATTATGGTCCCTTTTCGATTACTTGATGCCCGGTTTCCTTGGTTCTGAAAAAATATTTAATGAAAGATTTGGTAAACCCATTCTTGCAAGTAGAGACAGTAAAAGTTCTTCCAAGGAACAGGAGGCAGGCGCACTTGCACTGGAGGCATTGCATAAGCAAGTACTTCCCTTCTTATTACGTCGTTTGAAAGAAGATGTATTACATGATTTACCACCCAAGATTATACAGGATTATTATTGCGAGCTTAGTGATTTACAAGTAAGTGACAAAAACGGTCTCTCTAAAGCGCAATTCAAACAAGAATGATTAACCATATACAATGTAGAAAACATTATATGATGAATTTGCAAAATCACAAGTTAAAAGTTCAGTCGAACAAGATCTTGGTACTGAGAATACAACCAAGGGTGCAACCCACATATTCCAAGCCCTACAATATCTACGTAGATTATGTAACCATCCATTGCTCGTCACCAATGATAAATATCCAAATTATGCAAAAGTCCAAAACTTTTTACAAAAGACAAATACATCCTTGCATGATATTGGAAATGCCCCGAAATTACTTGCCTTGAAGTAAGTAAAGGAAAATGTATGATTTACAGAAACAATCTCAGTACTTAATCATTTAATTAGACAATTATTGGGTGAATGTGGTATTGGTGTTACAAATACCGAATCCGAATCCGATCCGGCTGCAATGGCAGTTGGAGCTGTAAGCCAGCATCGTGCATTGATCTTTTGTCAGTTAAAACCAATGTTGGATATTATTGAAAACGATCTATTTAAGAAATTGATGCCCACTGTCAGTTATTTACGAATGGACGGTTCTGTAGATTCGAATAAGCGTCATGATATGGTTCAAAAGTTTAATGCTGATCCTTCAATTGATGTTTTACTACTTACAACACATGTCGGTGGTCTTGGTCTTAATTTGACAGGTGCTGATACCGTCATTTTTGTTGAACACGATTGGAATCCCATGAAGGATCTACAGGCTATGGATCGTGCTCATCGTATTGGACAGAAGAAGGTGGTAAATGTATATAGATTAATTACCCGTGGTACACTTGAAGAAAAAATTATGGGTTTACAAAAGTTCAAGCTCAACATTGCAAATACTGTTGTCAATCAACAAAACTCTGGATTACACAGCATGGATACAGACCAAATTCTGGACCTATTCAATGTCAGTAATGCCAAGGACAAAGATAGCAGTAAAAAGAAACCAAAGGTGGATGCATCAGCAGAAGGATTGGGTCAGGCAAAGGCTGTTCTGGAGAATTTAGAGAATCTTTGGGACGAAAAAGACTACGAAGAGGAGTACAACATTGATAGCTTTATTAGTAGCCTAAACTAAATTCTCTCTATATATACATATAATTAGCATCAACTTGGTTATCGTGTTTTCCCTCCCTCCTCCCCTCTTTCTATTTTTCACATAAATATTAGCAATGTTCTGAATCCTGAGAGATAAAATAAATGTAATAAAAAATCAATGATTCAACAGTATTATTTTGAAGATTTAGCTATGGGGTATTGCAATAGAATAACTAGATTTAGCCGTTTAAACAGCAACTCTCTTTTCTACATTAGACCTAACATTTAAACATACCCAACGAAAAACAGAGTTGATGTATTAGTGATCAACTAATACCAAAGATTTGCTATGTAACATTTAATTTCCTTTCTCTAGCCTTTCTACTCTTTCATTTTAAACTATGTCTTTGACTTTTCGCAAGCCAAGACCATAATTCAGCCCAAAAGCTTTTTGGTTCGATATATTACAATGTAGAATACGAACCAAAAATTATGAATTAGCATATGAATGGCTTAAATCATGGTCGTAAATGAGAAGAGGAAAAAAGTAAAGGTCACTCTAAATGTAGGTATAAATAGTATAAATGCAATTATATACCTCCTTTTCTGATGGATTTAAATAGTATTAATTGAAGTTTGAATGCGTTTCAATACGCTTTAACTTGGGAGGTACCAATTCTGGCCGGTTGAACAGTTTAGTCCATCGAAATGCATTCAAATTTTTTTTGTTTGGCCTGTTTTTTTCGCATTTTGGTTTTGGACGTGCTTAATTGGTACACTAAAAGTGAACACGCATAAATTTTTTTTTTTTCTTTTTTTTTTTTACACCTCTTCTACGACTCTCTTCGGATCGATGACTAGTGCGAAGTATCCGGGGGAGGGAGTTTGCTTTAGAATACTGTAAGTATTATTTAGTACAAGGGATAAAGGAGAAGTGGTATACCAGCAGCTCTAGGATGGTATACGTCAGCTCAAAATTAATAAAAAAAAAAAAAAAAAGTATATATAATTTCTTTGATAACGGGATGGATGAAAATGTCTTTATTAAACTGGCTTGAATATAGGCCCAATTTCCCTACAATTTAGCTACATTTGGCCACAATTTTGATTCTCTATATGCTGATTTTTGAATTTTTTCCGTCATCATTTTTATTTATCACCACCTCTACTTCCATCTGCGCACGATACGAGGATGGAGGTTTTCGGACCTAATGCACGTTCTTCTTGAGAACTATACTTCGAGTAAGTTATTGATTAAATCAATAGTATTGACAATTAGAATGTATGTATAGCTAACATTTTCTCTCAGTGATTAACAACCTATTCATTTGACCAACAGATTTATCATTTTGTCTTTATATTACATTGTACTCTTTCATATATTTTTTATTATATCCAATCAAATAAATTTATACTAGATAGGCATATACCGTTATAATATGAAGGCTCACAAATTAAACGTTTTTACTATTATTATTAGGGAATACACTAAAGTTGTAAAAATAGATGGGATGAATCTCATTCTTAAAGGTAAACTAAAATGAATTTGGAAAGATGATGTCGGGTTGTGTATTTTTGATATTTGACATGCCATTTGGGGACATGGAATGACTGGATGAATCTGAATAAATAAGTGGAAATAAATATATAGTTCCTGAGAAGTCCGACAAGCTCTTTTGTTCCTATTTTTATCATGAGTTTGTGGCCCTTTTTAGGATAATAAACTCTCCTTTTTATTTTATTTTATTTTATTTTTTTTATTTTATTTCGTCTCTCTTTCTCTTTTATTAGCTTCAACTAACTTGCTTTATTCTGTAAATACAATATATGACCTTTCTTCTTCAAACAATATGAATAAAGACACTCCTAAACACACTCTCGTTTGTTCGAAATGCACAAGACCTTTGGGAGAACAACTTGTAAGAGCTTTGGATGGTGCATTCCATCCTGAATGCTTTACTTGTTGGGTAAGCACCTGGGGTACAAGTCATAGTATAATATGTCCACACGTATTAACCCTTTTTAATTTATTCTTTATTTAGGACTGTAACTCACCAGTTGCTTCTCGATATCTTCCCCACCCTACAGAACATGGTCAACCACTATGCGAAAAAGACTATTTTAAGCGACTTGGACTTGTTTGTGCCCAATGCGACGAACCTTTACGTGGAACTTATATTATTGCTTTAGATAACAAGTATCATACAAATCATTTTACATGCAGTGACTGTTCAACAGTTTTTGGGCCAGAGGACTCATATTACGAAAACAATTCAAAAGTTTACTGTCATTTTCACTATTCGACTCGATTCGCTGTTTTATGCGCAGGTTGTGATATGGCAATTCTTAAACAGTATGTTGAGATTGAAAAAAATGAGAAAGTGGATCACTGGCATCCGGAGTGTTATATGATACAAAAGGTATATTATGCAAAAGTCAACTTTAAGATTTTTTTGTTTTTTAAAAAAAAAACCTACCTAGTATTGGAGTGTCAAGGTAGCCTATCCTGTTCAAAAAGACGGTGAACCTTTATCTATTGAAGGCAAGTATAGAACTATCATCTGATTTTAGTAAACGAGGCTGACTTACTATGCTCGTTTTCAGAACAAAAGCCTCAAAATCCTGCTGAGTTGATTAAAAAGCAACGTGAAATGGAAGATAAGGTTGTAAGCATTTGGTCAGTCTTGTCGGCATTTGAAGGTAAAAGAAAAAAATCATTACACTTATAAAATAGGGAAAGAAAATAATAAAGGAGATACTTGTGATATAGAGTCATCTGCTGTGTGTATATCTGAAATGTTGCTGCATGTATCAAACGGTGCTTACATAGAAAGTATTTGCCTATCAGAGCGCTTTTTGGTTCATGTTGAAGCATTATTTGCTGGAGTAGACGAAATCCATTGTATATATCAGAAATATCATGAGCCAGGTAAAAGTGGGACTTAATAAACTTAATATAACTGACATTTGATTTTCAGAATTTAAGTATACACGTGATGCTAAAATGTTGTGCAAGAAAATTATCAATTTCTTTTCATTGTTATCCAGGGCAGGCGATATTGAAATTAAGAAACTCGGAATTACACAGGAACTCCTGTCTTTAGTTACGGGTCTGGCTCATTTCTTAAAGATCTTGATCCGACTCGTACTGACAGCTGCCCTGCGTTTGGTAAAATAAGCAGAAACATACAAAAAAAAGGGGGGGTATTTTTAGTTACTTTCCCATATTTACCTTATATCTATTTTTAGGAAATCATAGTTGGCAAACCAGTTGCTGTATCGTGCTTGTTGGCAAAATTAATGGAGATTCCTGGAAAGGAAAGGCGCAGCCGCGACTGTCAGCGCTTAATTAAAGCAAGGAACACAGATTTTTGTCATTCCTGTAAAAATACCATCGAGGACCAGTGTATGCGTTACGGAGACTACCGGTGGCACATGGGCTGCTTTCAATGCAAGTCTTGCCATCGTCCTCTTGCTGAGAATCCTGACCAAGCGTCTTATAATCCTTCAAACACCTGCATCGTCTGCACATCCTGTAGTTCATCTGGTCCGTCTACCTTTGAGCATGTCACTAAACTTTCACAATTCAGCTTCCTTTTAAGAGTTGCTCTCAGTCGACTCTGTAACTTGCTCCAAATAACAGGTGAGAGCCAATTCTTTTATTTTCACTTTTATTTTTCGTATTTTTTCTTCTTCTCTTTAAAGAGGAAGAAAAATGAAAGAAATATAGGAGGTGCTTTATTTTATATTCTTTCGAATAATATACTCATGTTTCTCTATTTTAAATTTAAATTCAATTTCTGTACTGTAAACATCACCATATTAGACAACCAATTATCATCAGTAGATTATTCATCCAAACTGAAAACGCCTAACAATCTTAAAGACATCCATTCTGGCATGATCATGTCTCCTTCAACAGAGAAAAAGCTATTACTTCTTGCAGATGAAAAAGTACATTCATATCCTCCCGAAATAACGGATGCAAAACCTTCGACTACTCAACTGGATCGTAAAATGTCTCGCTCATTCAAAACAGCAAAAAGATCAACTATTTTAGGGAATGCAGATCTTTCAGCCTCACTAAAAGCTCAACAACAGACATACATGCCTGCTCGAAAGGAAAGTCTTCAACGTCGTCTGGACCCACACAAAGAACTTCCAGGATTTCCAGAAAGCAATCATAAATCTTTGAAGCATAAAGCAAGGCGAAGTGTTGGATTGGATGATTTACCTCAAATGGCAGCGGCTGTTGTATCTCAGCCTTTAACTAATAATATACAACCACTAGATAACAGTATGTTACGACAAAGAATCTATCTCTCCGAACTCTCCGCGCTTCAATACATGATTATTAGATACGTAGCAGTTGTTCAACTTGAAAAATATGTTAAAGGAAGCTTTTCTTCCAGCGAACTACTCAACCTTATTGAAAACAAAAAATCATCAATTTGGGGAAAGTTTTTTACTTCATTCAAAAAGCAAAAGCATGCGAAAGGAAAAGAAGATGGCACCTTTGGTGTTTCACTTGACGTACTTACAGAACGCACTGGGGTAGAATCTAACCTCGGTGCTGGTCATTCACCAATTAAGTTGGCATCATTTATTGATGATTCCATCACTGCTATGCGTCAAATGGATATGTCAGTCGAAGGCGTATTCAGAAAAAATGGCAACATTAGAAGATTGAAAGAGTTAACAGATGCACTGGATAAAAATCCTGGTGAAGTTGAGCTTGCCCAAGAAAACGTTATCCAGGTTGCAGCTTTGTTAAAGAAGTTTTTGCGAGAGCTACCAGATCCTCTTTTAACACACAAATTGCATAAATTATTTATTTGCGCAGAAAGTAAGATATATTAATATATATATTAACAGCTGGAATGCACAATAATTAACATCACGGTTTTACAGAAATAGAAAACCATTTAGATCGTAAACGTGCTCTTCATTTGATATGCTGTATGCTACCAAGATGCAATCGAGAAACCATGGAAGTTCTGTTTGTTTTCTTTAGATGGGTAGCGTCATTCTCTCATGTTACTACAGATGTTGGCAGTCGCATGGATATACCCAACCTAGCACGTGTAATTGCTCCAAACATTCTGACAGCTAACTCTAAAGATCCTATCAAGGATGACTCATTCTCAGCGATTCGTGTAGTCGAACAGTTGTTAGAATCCTATGAAGAATTTTGCATGGTAATAATGAATTACAAAATCAGCATTTACGAAAGTATTAACTTTTACTTTAAAGGTTCCCGATGATTTAGAAGGATTCTTACAAGATCCCAACCTAAGTGATAAGGACATTTCGCCTAAAGAATTCTTTAAAAAGGTCGAACAAACCGTTAAACATAAAAACACACCATCACCAAGTATGCACTCGAATGAATCTAAAATATTTGAATCTTTCACAGATGGTAGACACCCTCCAACCTCTATTTACGCCCAGCAACAATTTCTCCCTTATACCAACCGACACCCTTCCTCTGATTTTGTTCCTCAACAGCTTAATATGCGCAATCATCACCCTCGTAGAATGGATAGTTATGAATCTTTTAATTCATATCATCATGAAGCTCCGGAACGTCCTTATGAAGCCTCTCCTCTTAATACATCACTTTAAATCACTTGCCTTCTTGTACATTAAATACCAATTTGTTAAAATGTTTTTTTTTTACTGTTGAATCTAATCATAATAAAAATGAAAGAGAATACTTTGTTTGTATAGTTTGTTGCCATTATACAATGGTTTGTTCTGAGCAAGGTACCAGATCATTACTAATTTGAACACTTTATTTCTATTAATATTATTTAAATTATACAGCTTCCCCATCCTAATCTCATAATCCTTAGGGCATCCTTTTTTTAACCATTTTTATGCATAAATCTTTATATTTATAGTAACAAATTTAGTGAGTTGATTAAAGTCTTGTGTCATATTATGCGTGACAAAGAAAATGATAATTTAAACATGAATAAAGAGTAATAAATTAAAGTATCACACATGCTCGTTGCCATTTTTTGTTTTTCATGATCTTATGTAGGCGTGAAAGCCAATATTACCATATTTTATTTATTTGTTTATTTTACAATTTTGCGATTAACAACAAGTACATGATAATTAAAGAGATATACTAGAATCACAATCTCTAAACTACAAGTCTAAGTATTTTGCTATTACAAATACAAACGTCCAACAATACGAAACTAACTTCTTGCACTTATCAGAACTTAGTTTAAATCATAGTGTCATAGCTATTAGACATATATAACCTCATGTCAAATCTATTTCCTTTCTTCTTTTCGAGCACAGTATTAGTTCATCTTAATAACTTGAAGGAGTAATAATAACTGTATGACAAAATCGTTTCTTTCTCTTTTGTATTTGTAATAGCAAAATACTTAGACTTGTAGTTTAGAGATTGTGATTCTAGTATATCTCTTTAATTTTTTTTTTCTTTTTGAACCACATTTTGTGTAATCTATGCTGACCGCTGTTTAACGGGATAGTTTGTGTTCTGTTCAACAAATAAATTATATGTCGTTTTTTGACCAGTTTATATAAAAATTCGTTTGATGTATTTTCTTTTATAAGAAAAAACGAAAGAAAATATAGCTATATGTTGAACTCTAGCTATCAATTAAACCTACGGCATAATGAAAAAATAATAGGAGAGAGATAAAACAAAATATTTATGTGTATATATTTAAAAAAAAAATAGGGCAATTGATATATCAAGGTTTGGGAAATTAGTTGTAGCAATTGATGCAGCTTATACACTTGGTTTTACTGATTAGATATATATCTTGTTATAGTAATTCCCGTTAATAAATGCTACATTACCATTCTAATTAAAATAAACTATGATTTTTCTTCAGTAGTGAATAAAAGAAAAGCTTTCTTTCAAAGGATTTGGCTACCAAATTGTACTTGGATAAATGTGTAATATATACAATATGTATCATTCAAAGTATAACATAAAAAGAAAAATTCAAAGGTCAAAATAAAAGATCTGATTTTTTTTCTTGAAAACCTTCAAATGTTACCTGTTAATCTGGCGCAATATCATAATGCCAAGTCTATTGGTGGTACCAGCACATCGTCCCTCTATATTAATTTTTCGTTGGATATAAAAACAACTTGGTCAATTCAAGAAGAGTAAGAATGTAAAGAAGCAACTCTGCACACACAACTCTCAAATGGTTCTAGGATTTTAGATACTTCATTAATATAAAAACCACTAGAGCCAACTGATGGTAATAAAACTTCTTAAAGTGGGGAAATAGGGGCTTTATTACCACATTTGAGTGAAAAAAAAAAAATGGTTGTCAAATATAGAATCAGTTATGAATCGTTGCACCCACCTAAAAATGAAGACAGCTACCAAAAAACAATAGTTGATTTTGGACGATGGATAAAAGAAGACCCGAAAAAAGGTAGTGATATTGCCAGTCTGAAGAATTGGTGATGACTACCAAGGATTTGGCCATAGTTTATATTCAATATGAAAATAGAATGCTGACTAAAATATTTTAGACATCTATAATAGTTACTCTGTTAAATAATTTAAAGTTCTCATGTTGCAACTTGCATAATCAACTCTCAAAAGCAAACCATTAACATTCAAAAATCGTCAAAACAAAGTATAAACAGAATCTTGGAGAGTAATCTATCTTCTTGAAAAATTGACCAGCTTACTTTCTCTAATAGTAAATTTTAATTTGTACAATATTATAAGAAAGATACGCTGAAAATACAAAGGAGTTTATATTGTTGGCACATATCTCATGCACTGAAGTCTTCGAATGTATTTTTTTTTAAAAAAAAAAAAGAAATGTAGCTCAATATTTAGAAGATATTACACATTATCTATATTAATACTTGGATAGTTGTTGTATTTTAAAAACTATTTAATACCCATTAAATTCTTTGGAATATTCTCCATATATTTTTTTGCTCTTTTTACATTATTCATCCACCTTCAAACACTCGTTGATCTCACACACTGCAAGTTTTTTTTTTTTTTGAAATAATGAATTATCTCTTCAATAATTCCAATAACAAAAATAAAATAGACATTTTTATAACGCAACAAATCAATGTTTTAATTTAGACAAAACAAAACCCTGTGTTGGAATTATAGCACACCCGGTTTATCAAAATGATTTTGGTAAGTCTAATGCATATCTGTAGGAAAACTTGCAGAATAAAAAAAAAAAAAAAGGCAATTCAATGCATAGCCGCTAGATAGTGAGAGAAAAAGTTTGAAGCACTTTGCTTACTTGCATGAAGTGTTTATTATTATACCAAAAAGCATGTGGTTCATATGATAAACAGCTCTTACTTTACTCTATATAATACCAAAAATCATATTGATTAGCAATATTACTATTGTAATATTGTAATTGTAATAATTACTTAAAGATTACTAACTGGGGATTTTATTTTATGTATTTAGCATGTGTACTTGACTATTATTCTAATGTTAAGTTAAGGTTATGCATTCGTTATAATAGAAGATTATAGTTTTTTCTTGTAAAAAAAAACTTCTTAATACAAAACAGGTTTTATATTTGTTTGTGTTATAATAAATGGTAAAATAAAAAGTGAATCTCAAGAATGTCCTGTTCCCGTTTTGTATCTATTTTCCTTTAAAAGATAGCAACGTAAAACAGAAAACTCTAGGAAGATTTATCTCACTTTCCCTCCCTTTTTTTTTTCTTCTATTAAAAAAAAATACAATATAAATGTTTTCATATGTTTAATGGTTTTCTTAACGCAGAGAAAATCTCCTTTTAAATAGTACAATGATCAATAGATTAGTTTATTTTTAATATCTTTTTAAGAAAGATCCGACTTTTGAGTAAAAGCAAGCATCACATACTCTAGCCCATTCACCACATTCCGTACCTCTTGGGCTAAATAGAGCCAAGCGGTTTGCACTATGCTTCTGGCAAAATATATGTCCACAGCTATTTCGCTTGGGTTAGTTATCTTATTTTTGTTACATATTCATCCATATTTGAGAATAAGCATCTACCTTCTACAATGATGTCTTCTGTTTAATACACCAAACTTTACTGTACACCTTTGAGGTCTATCTAATGGTGTAACAAACTCACAACAGCTGACTTTATCATCAGGTATCCATTTACTTTCTGAAATTAATTGAAATTCCTGCAAGCGCTTCTGGCGTGTCATTTCGATTAAGTAAGAGTAACATGCTAAATTGTACTTGTGATTATGAAATTTCTGTAAACGCTACATTATTTGTTATAAATTAATTAATGCTATCGATATATATATATATATATATATATATATGCATAAACTGCCTTTACCTTTGGCAGTAGTTTATGTTCGTTAGTAATACAAGTGCCAGATATCAAGACATGCTTAGGATAACCATAATCATCAAAATCAAGATCTTGTATTCCACCAGTGCCTGCAATAGTTCCCATCATATTTCCAAGTGACCATTTGATACGTGTCATTGCCTTATCCCAATCTTGCGTAGGTTTATTCAGCTCGTTATACAAACATTCTGATAGTCGAGTGACAGGACTGGTATTTTCTACATTCATCATCATCACAGGCATAACCATAGATGCAGTGGTTAAATTGGGAGCAGATGGAGTCACCTGAAATGGTTCCATACTTTCCAATTTGTTCATTAATTCTAGCTGGTGCTTAAGTATATTTTTTGCAAGAGTGGTATTATCTGCCTTCAATATATCATTGATTTGCCTTTTAGAAATAGAGACAATCTCTCTTATCGAAGTGATGTTTTCAAAATTAGTGATCTTTCTTTCTTCTATTCTACCCTTATCTTCTTGTGTGCCTTCATCATCCAATGCCAACATGCTATTCTTTCTAGGCGTAGGTGAAGAAGGACTATAAGATCTTGGTGAATTTGTTGGCGTTGGCAAATCTCTGTCAGAGGAAATAGAATACTGAGAGCCCTTAACTGGGCTAGACGTTACTTTCACATTACGATTACAGGCTCCACATATTGGTCTGCTCATATAATGAGGCGTATTTCCATAGCAACATAGAGTCTAAAGCAAAATCATTTAGGACAAACAAATAAATAAAATCTTTAGTTTAGTTTGCATAAGATATTTACATTTTGTGTGATCGACCCCACACTGTGTTTATCTCCAGGAGCCTCAGGAGTATTTGCATTGGGTTTGATTGATTTAGTAGAGTGTGTACTCTCTGAGAGCTTGAGAGTAATGTAATGGCTATTTGGTCTGGGTATCATTTCTTCCTCCCCTTGGCTACTAGAGGAAGATGAACTTATAAGACTGTCAAAAGATGGCGCCTCTGACCCTGGTATATCCGAAGAATTTTCAATAGAGCTGTCACTAGGAGTTCTTACTTGCTTGTGCGTGTCACATTGTTCGCTCTTTGCGAAAGGTGAGTTATTATGATCTACATTAGCTTTGATGAAATTCTTTTTCTGGTCTGGAATGGTCACTGCAGGTGTCTTGGTAGGTCTCACCATCTTGGCAATGCTAGATGCTGTTCCTCTTGTAATTGATTGTTGTCGAATAAGACGGCGTACAGTACCCGTTGGACTTTCTCTGTCCTTGTTTTGTTCCATTCAAATAATAATAAATAAAAAAAAGGGGGGGGAAGGAGGGGAAGATGATTTATTTATTTTGTTTGTTTGTATTATCAATAAATAAATACGCAATAAAAAGAAAAATGAATATGAAGAGAAGAAGAAAGAGAAGAAGGGAAGAAGAAAAAACAAAAGAAAAAGAAAGGTTTACATAAATATATATATATATATTTATATATGTATATATGTTTTTGAAATGCATCTAATAATTGACCAGAAAAAAATAAGAGCCCTGATATATACATACATCATTATTATTGTTACTCTGATTGTAATTACAATAATATATGGATGAGTTTAAGTATAAACACCATTAACACTAGTAGTAATCAACAATATGATTAATATTAATAAGTGGCGTTTATTTATATATTTATATATATACATATGTCCTTACCTAAAGGCAGAACTCGGTAGATGAGTGACCAAAATGAAGCATTATTATAAAATACTTTCACTTTTGCTCTTAATTTTTTTAATCTTACAGTTGAATTCAAGATACTCTTGTTTGCATCTATCGTACGCCTTGTTCTCTTGTGACGTACGTAAGCTTGCTTTAACAATGAGTTATTCTTCATTAATTGATTCACTGATTCTATCATTCTCTTGTTCCCATCAGGCTTAACTACCAATTCCTATTCATCCAAATTAGTAAATAAATGCTTTTCTGTTTGTTTGTTTTACCTTTAGCTTATGATCAAGTTCACTTATACCTTCAGAAAACCCTCTGATCTCACATTGCTTCAATTCTATTCTCTCCAAGGCTGCTTTAATGGCCAATCGATGCATATTAATGTTCTGGATGACATCACATATCATCTGAGACGGAAGGCTTATCAAGGAGATTAAAAGGAGAGAAGAGTGTGAGAACGTGAGTTTAAACATTCCTATATCTTGCCCACTATCACTTACAAAGGTTCTAAATCATCCATCTTGTCTTCCTTGATGCAACTCCAGTCTGCAGGAACCTTAAATTCGCTCATTTGGTGCTTAATTGAAAGTAGTGATACATTTGTATCTTGAGGATTTTGGCGTTGTTTATGACGTTTATGCTTTCGAAATAAGGAACTTCGCTTGGTCTCATCATTTTCACTTTTGTGATTAGCTGTATTTCTTTTTTTAAAATAGCGCTTTGACTTTGTCGCTATTTGTTTTTCTTGTATCAGGATTTGCTGCTCATCATCTAGAGTTAAAATATGACTTTTTATCTTATCCAGTAGTCTGGAACCGTGCTGTGCTACTTTGTGTAAGTTTACCCATAGTTCTTAGTATACTCTTTACAAGTACCTTCTAATTTCGACTGTTGCTCATTTAAACATGGACACTCATTCGCGTTGTAATGACCTACTTTGGAGGTTGTTCCCTTTAGTCTCTTGACTTGATTCACTAGTTTTCCTACAATAACTGGCTTCTTTTTCCTCGGCTCAGGCACAGCATCAGTGTGATACTGAAAATATGATTCATCCAATAATTGAGCTTTCATGAGCAAACCGGAGTTTTATATTAAAAATAAATCAAATTGAGAGAAAGGAAAAGTGTTTAAATTAAAAATTGAACTTTCCCGTTTTTAACTTTCTTTCTCTTTCCCTCTCCACACACACACACACACACACACACACACATACCTTTTCTTTACTCTCTTCTATTTTTAGTACTAAAAAACAAACATGTCAAAACGTAAAGTCAGTTGCTTACCTTGTCGTATGCGTAAAGTAAAATGTGATGGACAAAAACCCTGCCAGCGTTGCACTGCCAAGAATAGCCAAGACTGCATTTACACAAAGCCCGGTACCGTTGGAAGACCACCAAAAAATGCTGTTGTTAATAAGCTTGTTTTATCAAAAACAACTCAACTTTCATTTTGTAAAGAATTTATATTCGAAAATGTTTCTACTCTCTCTGAAGTAGCCAGTAACAGATTCCTAGACGAACCTCCAAGTGCTCATTTAGACTATTATATTAATCACTTCTTTACAACTTACTTTGACAAAAAAACAAAGCTGATTGATACTTGTCGGATGCATCTCAACAAAGAAGTAGAGGAAGAACGACGAGATTCACAAGAGCGACCTTCAGCAGCCAGCTCTGCCAAACTGTACCATCTCACTCATTACTTTGTTTGGATGTCGGCAGACATTAGCAATATTCTTACTCGAAGATTATCCAAATTAAGGCTTACTTACTACACCGATCTCAACTTTACCGTTTCGGCGCTCGCTGCTGATAAAACAACAACTTTTTTCGAAACTCCTTCCTCAGACGCGCTAGTGATCAACCCCCTTAATTCACTTCCACCGCAGCAAGCTCTAAAACTGATAGAATACTTCTTTAGAGTTCATCCTTATTCTATGCTTATTAATAAAACAATGCTACTGCAAGCATACTGGACTGACACAGCTGATCATTTGCTTTTAGCAGTCATTTATGGTACAACTCTATTCAAATCCGTCATTTTGGATAATAAACCCTTGTCATTATGGGATGGGATGGATAAATCAAGGCGAAATCCATTCTTGGATTATGCGCATCTATTACTGATAAAGGCAACTACTGAGGCGACACTAAGTAAATTCCAAGCCATTGTCTTATTAGCATTATTCGAGGTCACTTTTGGTTATCCTAAAAAGGGTATGGCGCTCTTTGCGCTTTCTTTTATGATGGCTGCCCGTTTGGGCTTGTTTGATAACAACATTCCGCCTGGTTATAGTGCTGTTGAGAAGGAGCTATTGATGGTTACTTTTTGGGCTGCTTACAAGTGCACTGTTAGAGGTTGTGTAGAAAGTAAGTAACACATAATGTTTTCTATAAAGACCATGTACTTAAATATATCCTATTGTTATTGTTTTATAGTGGAACAGGTGCCTCGTGATGCTCTGGCTCATCAAGCGCATCCTTATCCTCCTGTTAACATGTACAAATCGGAATCATATCTTTTTGATGTAGCTAATGGCAATACTACAGAATTTAAACATTATAATTACATGGTTGAAACGTTTTATATCAAGGCAGTAGTGGCAAGGTTAAGCTGTCACATCATTTTGCTACTTCCTCAGCCAAAAAATGGTACATTTATGAGGACTTCAATCAATTATAATTCAAATCCCATCAATGGCAAACTTGATATTCCTGTATCCAATTATTCGTGTGTAGGTCCTCCTATTGATGAGAATGACTTTATTATTCCAACAGCGGATGTTAGAAACAGTATACAAAAGGTACTCTTTGATTTCAAGCACTTTATGACAAAGACAGAACATACATGGTCACCGTTACAGTCTTTCACATTCCATATGCTATATTTTACATACAAAATGGCATTCAGTTTCATCAAGCACGAATACATCTATCCTGTATTAGCATTTTATAGCATCGGCTCTTTTAGAGTTGAGTTACCACCGGGATTGGATTTAACCGACGTTGAAACGATACTACAGATCAATGAAAATATGGAGTGTATTAAGCAGACAGTGAATATGACAATAGAGTTTTTGGATAATCCTGAAAATTATTACGGTTTACCCACACATATTCCGCATGGAATTATTCTTTCAGCTTTGGATATTTGTAGTCAGATTGCAATGTATATGATTCGCTTGGATGGATATAATTATGAAGCTCGGGATCAGTTGGAGATTATTTTGTCTCTATTATCAAAAGAAAAATTCTGGGATATGTGGGAGCCTGTAGATGTAACTAAAAAAGCAATTACTGAATTCTTGGTTTGCAATCCTTTAAAGTTTTCATCAGCATCGCCGTCGACGAATTCAACGTCTTCATCGGAGCAACCATTTATATTGGGGATTACAGAGTTGGATCCTATGGATCCACTTGCTTTGTTTGATCTGCAGCTGGGCTCATTACCAATGTATGATTTCTTGTCTTGTGTGGATAACACAAACCTTTTTGATGGAATCCAATAGATTTGTCATGATATGTACCTTTAGTTTTAATTTAATATTCTTATATCGTTCAATGTAAATAAAGATATCCTTTTCAAGTAATGCACACTTATTTTATGATCATAACGGTCCCTGTAATAATCCAAATTAAGAAAAACCTTACAACTTGTTTGTGTACATTTAGAAAAAGATCCTCCTTATAGGTGTTGTAATTCCATGAATAATAAATAGTACCACCAATACCACTATCGTAGCTTCTGTTACCATTCTGCTATTCAATTGTAATTGTAAAGCGAATATATGATTGATTGTCAACCATTTAGAAGCATGTCTGCGCCTCATCCTGTTACTTTGTACACTATTAAATAAATAGGTTGGATGCCAAGATCAACAACTCCGCCGTTCATTTGGAAATTCAATACAAATAAAATCCATGGCTCAGTATTCCTATTGGAAGGGAAGACACTTTGTGATCAATTTTATTTCGTATCTTTCCCGGAAAATTATACCTCTTCATCAAAGTTCATTTCTCTTTCAATGGTTGGGAAATCGAAAAGTGTATTTATATCCCACATAGCTATAAATAAAGCATACTTATGATCTTATTATAATACTTTTTATTAATATTAGAAACTGTGCATGTATATTTGCTCCCTTGATCTCTATTTTTAACTTGTACTACCATTAGAAAAGAAAGTAACTGTTTTAAAGTATAGTCTATGAGCTAGTATGATACTATTATTCCATATAGGCAGATCTATTATACGTTGCTACGTCTTATTTTTTTAAATTTATTCTGCTTGATTAACAATCACAAAATAAATATAGAAAGAAAACGGCGAAAACAAATAGTTTGACACTTTATTAAATGAAATGTTTCATGTTCGGATTAAAACGCTCCGTGGGCTTGGTATTATGTAAGGGTGATTAATCTTATCTAACTTTTTCTGTAGAAGTTGTACTTTTTAAAGTTGAAATCCGATTGTGCTAGCACAGCAATTATTTTTGGTCGTCCAAGGTACAAATCTCTTTTCTATAATTGATAATGTCATATGACTAATTAAGGGTAATTTTTCCCAAATTATCAATATTTCGGCCAATTCTTCTTTGATCAGATGCTTGTATTGTCTTTTTCAAGAAAATGAGAAAAAATTTCAAATCATTGAGAAAGGTTGATGAGAAGAAAAGTAAGTGAATTTATTTAAGCATCTAACTGGATTCCCTTTAATATCCACGTTAATTTTCAGGTTGCTAGACTATTTTATACTTTATTTAAGATGATCCAAACCGTTTTTATTGTAATATAGCATTTCCATTTATTAGATCGATTTATTGAAGCTGTATTTTAATTAACAACATAATGAATGGTAACTATGAGTTTTTTTATTTATTTGTTTCTGATGACGAGGACATCACTAATATCAAAGAACAGGTAAATAAAATGTTGCGGAAATCTATGTCCAGACTTCCTTTAAGCAACACTTGTCAATTCCTCTATATGAGAACAGGGAGATGTACTTTATTTCATTTATATTTAAACCTAACTAAACATATAGCTCACAGTATCCTCTTTCCTTTATAGCTACAAAAATATCAGATAGCCTTTGGACCCAGGTGGATTCATTTTTTGGTTGTCCAGATGAGCACGTTCAGTAAGTTTGTGACTTTAAAGGACATCTAAATAATTGTGTGCTAACCCTATTTTAAGTTTAAATTTGAAAAGCTATATTCGCGTTCTCTTCCAGCTTCCTCTTACCATCTGGGGTCGTTAATATTCTACACGATCTTGCGTCCCTGGAAGGTTGCTGCCGTCCTCTACCATAGAATAGCCGACGTCGTAAGTTTTTATATTTATATTTCCCTTCTTGGTTCTGCACTGGTATATATACATATGGTTTTAACTAGTATATGCTCCTCTGCTCGTCTACTATTCTGATCTCTATGCTATGCTCTTGTGGATTCTACTGGTGGATCCATTCATTTCATGGTATTTACGACATACTTGTAGACTTTGATTCTCTAATATATTGATTGTCTTTATTTATTTATACGATTATTTTTTCTCCCCCTTTTCTCACTTTCTTGGAATAAACAGTAATAAAAAAAAAAAGTATTATTCTCGCTTGAGGAATCAGAAAACAGAATTTGTACCGTGTATGTTATGATAGTAATATTTTTGTGTGATATCTACATATTTCTTCAAGAGTCGTCTTGGGTTTTGTGTGTGTGTGTGTGTGTGTGTGTGTGTGTTTTGCATTATAAACAAACTGAAAGAGACTCTTTCTTTTTCCTAATAAACAAATATATATTTATGCTGTGGTAGTTCTAAACGTAAGTGATTCTGGTTACTAAAATTTTGGCTAGTTTTTATTATTAACTATATATAAATGATAGTACTGTCATATTTAAGCTTGAGGATGTATATATGTTAATATAAATCAGCGCTCCGGATTGATATATACATCCTGCTTGTATATAAAATAATATCACATAATCTATTTCTTATCTGTAGCTAACACCCAAGCAAAAGACATTACTTATTGAGTATTGAGATATTAGACTTTGCATATTGAATTAAGTTATGAGTTATGACGTGATATCAACGCATTGAGTAATCTTTCTTTCATTAAAATTCTTAGGAAAAACATACATTTTTTTCTCTTACGTCACTTTATTCTGCTTTTATAAATAGCAGAATAAAATTGTTTTTCTATTTAAAAGCAATCGAACTTTAAGGTAATGTTTATTGTGTTTGTGGCCATTTTATATATGTAAAAGCATTTGAACTCTCTTGATATTTCTATAAATGCAGTTTGGATAAAAATTGCCTCAAAAAGGGCAATTCCTTAGCGTATTTAAGCGCGTTTAAACTAGAGGGTCCTTTATGCTACTTTTATTCGCCAAGAAATTATTTTCTTCTATCTAATCCACTATCTTGTATAAACTGATCCAGTTGAATAATTTTTTGCTTACTATTCATTTAAAATAAAATCGACATTTATAATATGGTGGCATTGCATGGAGCGATTATAAAAATAACAGTATGTAATTGTTTTTACAAATACAAAACATAAAGATCGATGATTCAGCTTGCTGAGCATGAAGAAAGTGAACTTTATGTATATCTAGCTTTAGTTTGGAGAGTGCGGAATTCGATCAAATCTGAAACAGGACAATTGAGTCCCGATACCCGATACCTGCCAATGCAAATCTATCTAAACATAAAACTTGTTTGCGTGAGTCGGAGTTTCTTTTTTGCATAAATTGACAACAATGTTTTTATTTATTTTTTTCCGTATCTCTTTCACAAAATGTATCAGCCAGATTCAACTGTACCGCAACCACCACCGCAGCAGCAAGAATACTATCCTCCTCCGCCTCCTCCTCCACAATATAACCCAGAACAAAATGGTTATAAAAACCAGTATTCTCAAAACAATGTGCAACAAACATATATAAACACAGACCCATCACATTTAGAATACGGACAACCTCCACCTTTAAACAATCAAGTTCAGCCCGAAACTAATCAAAATGAAAAAATCAGACCTTCCAGTGGATTTAATGATGTCTGGGCAACCATACTATGGCTCCTTAACTTTGCAGCCTTCATTGGTGTCTCTGTGGTCGCCCTGCATACTTATAATGATCATACTGGTTCTACTAATGGAGTTCAGTCATACAATGCTTACCCTGGCACAACGTTTGATAATGATACCATTAAAATATATGGATTATCTGGTCTTATAGGCTTTGGGATGAGTTTCCTTTATTTACTTCTTGCCAATGCGTACGTTGTATATATATATGAATAGTCAGTAGATCTCTAATCGTTTTTTTTTTTCTAGATTTCCCAAACAATTGATTGTAACAACATTTGTAGGCTCTATTATCGTATACTTTGGAGTTACCATATATTATTTTGTGAGACACTATTATTCAGCGGCCATTATATTTTTAATATTCTCTTGTCTCTATCTTGCCTGTTTCTTCTTTTGGCGTCATAAATTCGCATTTGCAACAATTATGCTCAAGACTGTTGTGGATGTCACAAAAAAACACCCAAGCACAATTGTTGTTGGTATGATTGCATTAATTCTTCAAACAGCTTTTAGTTTCTGGTTCATGTTTGCCGTGACTGGTGCTTATCAAAGATGGTATAGTTCATCCAGTAACAACTCCATGCTGAATTGCGTCATGGTGTTCTTGGTCTTTTCATTCTATTGGACCTCGCAGGTAATTACCTATGTCGCACACGTTATTTTGGCAGGTGTCTTTGCTACTGTTTATTTCACAGATGAACAAACTCGTCATCCGGTGCTTGGTAGCACAAAGCGTGCATTGACAACAAGCTTTGGTTCGATTTGCTTTGGAGGTCTTTTAATAGCATTTATTAATGTCATTCGCTACTTTTTGCAAATCGCTCAGGCTAATACTGATAATGGATGCCTTTCATTCTTGATCTGTATTATCCAGTGTATTGTGGGGTGTGCTCAGGGATTATTTGTAATATTTCTTTTCTTTTTTTCTTTTTTTCTTTTTTGATATTGTTTTTAAACTGATATGTGTTATCTTTAGGAATGGTTTAATTATTATGCTTTTAGTGGCGTTGCCATTTATGGAAAGCCGTTTGTCCCTACCGCTAGAAATACATGGAGTATGATCAAAGATCGAGGTGTTGAAGCAATGATAAACGATAGTTTAATTGGCAATGTGCTATTCATGGGTAGGAAGTATATTAATATTGTATATTAAATATTAATAATACTTTTTTTATTTTATAAGGTGGTTTATTGGTTGGTGTGCTTTGTGGACTCTTTGGTTATATTTATCTTGAAGCTGCAAGACCAGTATATAACCAAGACGGAGGTATGACGCCAATTGTCGTGATGGTGTGCTTTTTAATTGGTGCATCAATGTTCTCATCAATTGCAACCGTTATTTCAAGTGGTGTTGCGACCACTTTTGTTTGCTTGGCAGAAGATCCACAGGCATTACAAAGGTACTATATACTTTAGTAGTTATTAATATTGAGTGATTAATCCAAAAATATTCTTTATAGATCGAAACCAGAACTATTTGAAAAGGTAAATATATAAAAAGTGAAACAAAACCATTGTTCTAAGTAGCTCTGCTATAACATAGATCCGAGAAACTTGGCCTCGCGTCGTACAAGGCGTTTAGAAAAAAATACATGCTACTATTAATAACTACTTACTAATTTAAATAAATGATTATATGTCTTATTAAAACTTCAAGGAGTTTTCTATATTCATTTTGTTTTCACAGATTACATTCTATATGACTAAAATAAGCTAGAAATTGTTCATACCAATGTGATGGTACCTGCGGAGTTCATAATTAAATGAAACAGATAAGGCTCTTCCTTTAAAACTTTACAGAAAACAAGCAGCAGGTCTGATCTACTCTGTACTTGACTATACAAAACCTCTATTACTATTTTCAGTACTATCAATATTCCTGATGTGATAAGAAACCAAGAGATTTTAATTTATAGAATGGAGTCATTTCTTTTTGTTTCTATTAAAATGGTATTGAATATTTTCAAATCTATATCATGCTCAGCAGTGCCTAAGTTCTTGGCAGCTTGGTTATCTTATACTTAGTTTATTGCAATAGAAAATAAGAGTGAAACTGCTTTTTTACCAGTTTTTCGGTGATTTTGACATGTTGTCCCTCCCTCCCTCTCAAATAGCAAATAGACCAGTTTAAACATATAAAGAGAATCGGTACAATCAAAAACTGAACTAGCCCCCTTTATTCGAAATGACGATGGTTAATACCAAATTGTGTTATAGAAAAAATTACAGACTTCTTATTATTTGCTAATGAATTTGTTCATATCAACCAATAAAGGAGAATCACATTGTTAGCAGGGGTATGATATGTACTAAGCTCCAATATTGATAGTGTGACTTTTAACACAACGAAAAAAAAAAACAAAACATTTATAGATTTCTATTTATATAGATTGACAGATCGCATGAGAAGATGTTTCTCTGTGTCTGTTCTTTTGTTTTTTGTTTTCGTTTGTTTTTTTTTTTTTTAATACAGTTGTATATCTATTATAATAATATACTAAAATGAGTTCCAATATAACTGCTGAAGAAGAACTAGGAAGTATGTGCCCTACCCCACCTGGATTAGAATCCTATTACGGAGGCTTGTATGTTTTATTTTATATACCAACAAATAATAATAATAAAAGAATTGATTCTAACGATAAACTATTTTTTTTTTCTCACCTAATAGCAATCCTGGGTTAGACTGGGCATCTGTCAAAGAAAACCCATCTGACAATTGGCATGTAATAGGCTGGATGACCTGTCTTGCACTACTAGTCGCTACATGGATAATCACCATTATAAATATCCGTGCTCATGTACGCAATTACTAGTAAGTTTAATTTATCCTTAGATCAAAATAATATAATAACACAACGGGGCTATATTAGCAAGCCAGAAATTCAAAGACATAAATTACGAGTCATACTATTTCCAGCTTTTTATAGCACATTGTCCTGGCTTTCCTATTTAAGCTTTAAATATGCAACCACGATCATGCTTTTCGCAACCTTATTTGAAGCATTTGCAGTTTTTAATCTGTATTCATGTTTGGAAGCTTATCTTCAACCATTTCGAGATCAGGCGCCAGAGGCTAAGGAGCCGTGCGATACAAAAATCATGTTTATGTTTAAATGTCACATGTAGGTGCTTCTTGCATAGTTTCTAGCTTGTGTTCTTTTTTAGGACTTAACTAACTGTTTTTTTTAAAAAAAAAAATAAAAGTAAATCCAAATGGGGAATGCACTATAGAATTCTGAACGACATTCTTGTATTTCAGTTCCCAATTTGGTAAGTACGTCAAAGTTTATTTTTGATCTTATACTAATCATTTTATTTTATTGTCTATATTCAGGACAGTTATTAAATCCTTCATTGCTATTGCTACATCTCTCCATGGTCGATACTGTTCTGGTGTTTACAGCTTTGCAGGTTCTTATGTCTACCTTGTTATCATCAATTTCTTCTCTCTCTCGATTATTTTGACCGCATTGTTCACCTATCTTGACGTTTATCACCATGAGTTTACAGAAGCCAAAGTCCCAGCACATGGGCTTTTTTGGTGTGTGAAGGGTCCTATTATGGCTAACTTTTATCTTGGTGAAGTTTTGCTAACGATTCTATCTACATGTGGTGTTATCCATGGTACTCAAGGTAACCCAGCCACTGGATCTATTGCCTGGCCAGCAGAAGCAGTCAAGAACGGCCTTGAAGTTATTGTCTATTGTGTGGTCATGACAATCTCTGCCGTCATGATGCTGCGCTATTTTGGCAATAATGACCCTGATTTCAACCCTAAAGCTGAAAAGCTAACAGTGAAGCAGGCTCTATTTGATGGGTATGTTTCCTACATACCCGAGTTTCTCTCTAGGGCATCAGGGTGCTGCTCAGATGCTAAATTACTTCGTAAGAAGCGCCGCGAACTCAAATTACGTAAAAACAATAGTACAGTTAGCCCAGAAAAATATACTTACCATGATGTGAGCAAGTTGGAAAGTAAACCTACACCTGTTACCTCAAATGCTGATATATCACCTATGACCCAACCCACAGTATCACGAGATTCATAAGCTTTTCTCTTTTAGCTCGTTAGCTATTTGGCTAATTGGTTTATTTTCAAAATGTTCTTTCGTTTTTACAACAACTAATTTGAAATATATCGTCTTAATTCTTATTTGATCTAATAACAATAATAATTATTTTAATAAACTAGCTATAATATTCAGAATATAAAAGTCCCTTTTTATTTTATTTCAAGTCTTTCATTCGCTTTCCGTTCAACGATATATATATATATATATATAAATATTAATCTATATCAACATGTTGCTTCGTATAACTGCTTTGATAGCTCTGTGTTCCTTGGTATCCAAAATGACAGCAAAGCCTGTCTTTCCCACAGAAGAAATCTATATACCTGTACGAGGCAATGGGGAGCATTTGGACTTGCCTCCTAAATTAGGTATAAAATATAGAGATCCTTTGGAAGGTGGTATAGCTGGTGGATTGGGTTTAAACAATCTTCTCGGTGGAAACGGTGAAGTTACTAGTAACTATGATTATGGTAAAGCTAGAATTGGTGGAATCGATCCTAGCTACACTGGTGTCCCTGGAGTTACTGGAGTTACTGGCTATAACCCTAACAGAAGTAAGGGTAGTGACGACGACGACGACGACGACGACGATGATGATAAAGATGATGATGATAAAGATGATGATGATAAAGATGATGATGATGACAAGGATGATGATGATAAGGATGATGATGATAAGGATGATGATGATAAGGATGACAGCGACGACGACGACGATGATGATGATAATGATAAGAATAAAGACGGTGATGATGATAATGATAGCGATGATGATGGTGGTGATAGTGACAGTGGTAGTGATGGTGACAGTGATAGCGACAGTGACAGCGACAGTGATTAAACAAATAATAATGAAAAAAAAAAAACCTTTTAAAAAAGAAAGGAACACTTCTTATTTAATAAAGATGAATACTTTATTGTTAAACAAACTATTGCTTTGTTATATAAATGAACTCTAAGCTATATATAAATATGTGTGTGTGTATGAATGTATGAATATTTCCTTTCTTTTTTTTGTATATATAATTTTTATTTTAACATAGCAAAAAAGAAGTGTGCAAACAAGATAGAAGAAAGGAAGAAGCTACTATTATTATTGAACAACAACTAAGCGAGAGCTGGTAACCTGCCAAATATCCAATTGTGAATATTCACGGAGAGCTTCCTCCAAGTTGGCTTCAGTAAAGCCTCTCTGTAAGACACGTCTTCTCAACTCATTGATACTCAGTTCAGGACCCTCTTCTCTGGTCATTTCCTTGACCAAGTTATAAATGGCAGAAAGTGGAGTACGATCCTGTCTTATATCACGGCGGTTTGTATCATCTTCCAAAGAAGATTTGGAGACATCAATCAAACGCAAGGCTTCATCAACATCGATGGGCTCTACACTATCTGAAAGGCGGATACGAGCTAATGCCTGAGCCATACGAATGATACCCAACAAGGTACGAGCAGAGGCATAAGTGAATTGCTGGTCGTTCTGTTCATCCAACTTGTATTGGCGGCGTAGTGAGACGTAAGCACTTGTGATGTATTCTGAGACGGCAGGTGTTAAAACTGGACGTTTTGCTCTTGCAAGTGCAACATAGTGTCTAATCATATTAGCTTCCAAGGGTTTGAAATCCATCTTTGGTGGTTTATTGTAACGATGAACATAAGTAACGTGTTCAGCCAAGAGACGATCCATCTCATCTGAAGGTTTATCCAATATCAAGTAAAGAATATCAAAACGGGATAACAAAGCAGCAGGCAAGTTGATATTTTGGGTAGGTGAAATACGGGTATTGTAGCGACCGTAAAGAGGATTAGCAGCAGCAAGGATAGAGGCACGAGCATTAAGAGTAGTGTTGATACCAGCCTTGGAAATACTGATTGTCTGTTGTTCCATGACTTCGTGAATAGCGGTACGATCGGATTCATCCATCTTGTCAAATTCATCAATACAGCAAATACCATTATCTGCCAACACAAGTGCGCCACCTTCCAAAATCATCTCGTCTGTTACAGGTTCGCGCATAACGGCAGCTGTTAAACCCACACCGGATGAACCACGACCTGTTGTGTATACACCACGAGGTGCGACCTTTGCAATAAACTTGAGCAATTGCGATTTAGCCACACCAGGATCACCCATCAAACAAATATTAATATCACCACGGATCTTCATTCCATCACCGACTGTTTTGTTTACACCGCCCACTAATAAAAGCAACAAGGACTTCTTGACATCATCATGACCGTAAATCTCGGGAGCAATACTGCGTGCCAAGTGACTATACACATTGGGATCTGACTTTAATTGTTCGAGATAGGCTTCATCTTCAGGTGTCATTGCAATTTCATCATACTGCTTCTTGAGGCGATGCACATATTGAACGTCAAGGTAAGTATCAGTCAAAAGTCCGGCACGTAAGGCTCTAAAACCGGTGTATGGCATGGGCAAAAACACACCAGAGACATTGGCAATATCACCTGGTGTTAACTGACGACAACGATCACCATACAAGTGAAGGTTCATTGTACGGGGAATGTGACCCACAGGAACTTGATCTGTCTGAAAACAGTGAAAAAAAAAGAAGATAAGAATAACAGTATATAAAACAGGGGAAAATAGGTTACTTACAAGTTCCTGTAATTTGACTTCTTGGAAAGCGATAAACTTGGAAGCTCTTGTTTGCATATAAAGTTTACCCTTTGAGTTGTTGCTCTTACACTCTTGAGAAGGACACTCTGTCAAGGGAGTGAATTGTCTTTGCTTGATTTCTTGGAAGATTTCATGACCACAAGCATCACAACTGTATGTATTGACTTGCAAGAAGGGTTTTACATCAGATACACGAGTCACTATACCGCGAAGAGTAACCAAATGGCCCAACTGAGCACCGTGTACTTCACGTACAGCAAATGCCTTTGAATTAGTGAGAGGTTTAAAGAATAACTCGCTTTTTTTTTTTTGGTTGAATACAAACATTAATAAATACAACAAGTATATATATATAAATATAAACAAAGATACTTACTAACGACGAACAAGAGCAGGTGGGAACTGTTCATCCAAATCAGAAGCACGATTTGAATCACGAATTCTACGTTGACTAATAATAACATCCAAAACACTATCTTTGTAACCAATGTCAGGGTTGGTTGGTGTCAAGGTTTTTAAAACTTCGTCAATGATAGTGCAAGCAATATCAACGTAGTGCTTGGTGTTTTTGTTAATATGAGCTACAGTACGATCAACTGAATCCTCAAACTAAGGAGCAGATAATGAAAAAAAAAAGAGTTTAATCCCATTGTTAATGACTTAATTAATTCAAAAATAAGAATATATATTACGGCAGCAAGATCATCTAATTCAAGAGTAATGACGGACTGTTCTCTATCTAATACACGTTGCTATAATAAATATGTCAATATTAATATGAATAAAACAGTACAGCAACAAACTTACAATCATATTCATATATTTGGGTCCACCATCAACATCCATGGCAGACATTGAGGTGTCTTTGAAGTTGGTCAAGAAAGTCTGTAAGCTTTCTATTAGAAACAATACAATTTGACTTTAATAAACAGGGGCTTTTCATTGTTGCTTTCAATAATGATAATAACCTATATCTTCGTCATATCTAACACCAATATCAATGGGTAAAAGGGCTGCCATTTTTATGAACAAATAACAAGGAAAAAAAAAAAGAAGTCCACCAAAAAGAAAAAAAAAATTGTTTTTGGATATTTTCGCGCGTCAACGTGTTTAAAGAGTCCGGACCGGAAAAATAAACCTTAAAGATCCAATAGAAAGTCTATAGTTTTATTCTTTAAATAGTAAAGCAAAGAGAATAAAGAGAATTGATTATATATATATACATATTACTTCTTCTTGGCAGGAGCAGTAACATTAAATTTAAAGTAGATGATATCACCATCCTCAACAACATACTCCTTTCCCTTCTGATTGTATTTACCATTGGCCTTAACAGCACTCTCGGAGCCCAATTCCTTTAGATCATCATATTTCATCACTTCCGCCATAATAAAACCACGCTCAAAGTCAGTGTGGATGACGCCAGCCGCACCAGGGGCCTTTGTACTCTTTCGGATTGTCCAGGCTCTTACCTCATCAGGACCACCAGTAAAGTAGTAGATTAATTTCAATGCAGCGTAGCCCATAACGATGATTTTAGGAAGAACAGAGGGGGCGTTAGATTCCTTTTGAATAGCGGCCTTCTCCTCAGCACTTTCGGCAAGCGAGATACGGTATTCATAGGCACCAGAGTAGGGAATCATGGGGTCACCAGGGGAGTTTTCATCTATCCAGGTTTTGATCTTGGGTAACCATTTGTTCTTCTTTCGCAAAAAGTCCTTTTCACTCAGGTTGGCCAAATATATAACAGGCTTTGCAGTGATCAAATGAAGACCGTTGATCACATCAATTTCCTTGTTGGTCCAGGTTCCGTGGCGCACATCTTTGCCCTCCTTTACCCAATCAAGTACCTTATTGACAATCACAGCCTCCTCCTTTTTAGCCTTATCTGCAGCATTTCCACCATGACCAAGGCGTCTTGCGACATTGTTGAGATCTGTAGCTTGCTTTGTAAGGAACTCTTCATCCTTTAAACGCAATTCTTCACGGATGATCTCCATATCACGGAGAGGTTCCAACTCGCCTTCAACGTGAATAACGTCAGCCTCGTCAAAGGCACGGACAACATGGTAAATTGCATCAACGGCCTTGATATGGGATAAGAAGGCATTACCCAAGCCTGCACCGGAGGCAGCACCTTTAACAAGACCAGCAATATCAATGACAGTCAACTTTTTTTTTAAAAAAGAGATAAATAGAAAAAGTGATGTTTTAATATTATTATTATTATTATTATTTACCACTCGACTAATCACCCTCACCATTCATATATAATACTTACAAAGGCAGGAATTTCCTTGGCAGGTTTATAGTGTTGACACAACCAATCGAAACGAGCATCAGGGACAGAAACACGAGACTCCTCAGGGTCTAAAAGTAGGATGAGCACGATGATTTATAAATATATATAACCTGTATAAAATACTTTACCAATAGTACAGAAAGGATAGTTTTCAGCAGCAGCAGAAGCATTTGTTAATGCATTAAAGAAGGTGGACTTTCCTACGTTTGGAAGACCTACAACACCAATTTTCAAGTTGTTGGAGGGACGACCCAACATTGCCTTTTCTTCTTTGATAGCTTTTTTAGGGGCCATGTTGATCTTTTTTTTTGTTTAGAACATTATATATATATGCATTTATATAAACAAACAAACTCACTTTATTATTATTATTATTATTATTTTATATAAGAAAAAGATGTATGTTTTTTTGGCTGGAAAATAAAATTAAGGCACTAAAAAATAAAAATTTGAGTGCCACAGTCACGGTAAAAAGTCACTTTAGTTCAGTTATTTAGTATATTATTGCAGCACTAATGATGGTAAAGGAAAAGAATAGAGAACGCATGGACTGTTTAAAAAAAAAAAGCGTACCTGAAAAGAAAAGTAGAGAAAAAACATGTATTTTTTTTGTGTCATACAAGCAATTTCTATTGGATGCCTTCTCCCCTCTTTTTTTTTCAAACCTTTTTTATTTATGAGAATCGTTATATTACTAAATTAGGAGATTATGTATTAAATTTGAGTTTCATTTTTTTTTTTGGAATCATTCCAGAAGAGTATCATTCAATCATAGCATCACTCTCTTCAATACAATTATTTAACCTCATTTGCTGTATTTTTGCTTCCATATCAAGAATCAACTGGTCTTGCCTTATCCTTTCAATTCTTAATCCTTCGATTTCTCTTTCTCTACACTCGTGTTGTATTTCATGGTATATTGACTTGATCACCGTAAATTCCTTTGCGTTGTTCTCATTCCCTTTTTTACAACCACAACGACTTTAATATTATACATGCTACCATCTTCTTTTTTTTTTTTCTTTACCTGAACGATGAATTATATCCTTTAACCTTTCCAACTCTTGTTTTGCATCTGAATGATTTAAATCAGCTGCTCTCTTAAACCACTCAAAGGCCTTCTGGTAGTTCTGAGTTGTTCCTTTTCCTTCCATAAATAAATGGCCAATGTGATACATGGCGGTTGTATAACAAGTGGCGGCCGATTTAAAGTACCATTCCATCGATTTGACATAACCAATATGGGTGTGTTGTAAATAGTATTGGTTGGCAATTAAGCATAATGCCTCTCCATGTCCTTGTTTTGCGTTATAAAGAGTAACATCGTCTATTTGAATGTCCTCTTTTTGGGATAGATGAAGAATAAAAGGGGGGGTGCTCATATTTAGTATTTATATATCTATGTATAAAGCAGGTATTTTGTTTTCTATACCTACTTACTTTGAATACAATGAAACATTATTATTATTTATTAGAGTTAAAAAAAAAAAAAAAAGTAAAGTAGAGAAGAAGAAGAGACAAAAGATAAAGAAAAAGGAGTTTAAATGTATTAGAATGTGATCATTTTTGTAATACATTACAAGAGCCAAGTTTCAAAAGAAAGTCAACAAAATTAACAAATAAAAACGCATTAAAGTACTTGGTTGGCACTGCAACTTGGTGAAAAAAAAATGACTATTTCTATTTGTTGTAAAAATGCAAGTTGCAATTAAATTACTATTGCTTATTCCGGTTTGCTTCACCTACTGAAGAGAAGTACAGCTTTGGTTATTGTTAATAAAAATAGAGAATATAAAATAGCATGGTGAAACAAGATAATGTTAATAACTAGTCTATCACTGACGTTTAATGATTGTCAGATCTGTTTCAAGATACCTGTAATAAAATAAAGATAGTTGCTACATATCTTTGTAGAATATAAGAATATAATAGAAACTAAAGTGTTCTTGCTCAAAGGAACAATATAATTTACAAATCACCCAGCATTATAATAAAGTTCTTGAGTTTCAGCATTGATAATTCTCGACATTGAATGCTATTGTGACCACTTTGGGATAGTCTCGCCTACTTCACTGCTCCATAAAAGACTAGTTTGCCTCAATTATTGGGAGTATATCTTGGCTTAATTACTAGAAATGAAGCTATAGCTAAAACAACACATTATCATTATTACTAAAAAAAAAATATAGAGTCGGTCTTCATTGGCAACATTTGTACCAACAAGATCAGGGAAGACATTATCAACTAAACATACGATTAACTCTGTTTGATTAACACTATCTGCTAACCCTGCGTTATCTGAAGGGAGATTCTACCTCTGAGAAAAAAATGACAACCTCCCAAACTCATCGGATTAGTTATTTTCCGAAGCCCAAATTTGGGTTTATTTTGCTATCTTCCAACAGCAATCACTGCTAAGAAACGAATGCTTAAACTTGTGTCTATTTTAAAATCCTGCATCATTAATAATAAAACGTTTAAATCCACATTAACCTCGTATGTCTTTACTCAAAGAACCTATTTTTATTTGTTTAACCAATGCTTACACTTTATAGAGATGAATAATAAGATTTAATAATGGTAAGCTATTACTTGCTTTATCCATTACATGTTCTTCTTGCAACTACAACGCATCACAAGACAGGAACATGCCCTTAAAAGGTAAAAAAGCTGCCTCAGTTCTTTTTTTTTTTAAAAAAAACATCGTCACAGTTTATATGTTTTGATGAAGCACACAAGCTTTTCTTTTCTTTTGTTTATTTATTTATGTTTTTGTAGCATTAAAATACCTTTTTACTGTCTTTAATGGGCCCAACTATTAAAAAAAATAAAAAAGTATTAGCTGATCCAGTCCAACAGCTACTTGTACTTTTTCCAAAAGGAGGTTAGAAATAATTCACTTTTAAGCAAAAGTAATAAAAATAATAAAACAAAAAAAAAACACAAGATCCCGACTATTTTAGACATTGCATCGATCAATATACAGAAAATGCAGTTGAACACATCACGGAAAAGTTTCTAGAGATGGGCAGTTACCCTCAATTACCACCTGCCGATGCACACGGTCCACTCAATAGCTGCTTGCGCATCTTGGCACTGGACCTATTTCCCAATGTCGACATTGGTTATTTACGAGATCTTGTTCTAAAGTACGATTGCGCCCATATTGAAAATGTCGTCAGTGTACTTGTCAAACAAAGAAAAAGACCAGAACGACTTGAATATGGCAAAATGATGGAATACGAAGGTATTCGTAGTGAAAGTTATAAACGACAAGCAAAAACACAATTGATACGAGATTTCCCACAGGTAAAAAAAAAAAAAAAAAAAAAACATTCACACATAAAGATGCATTCCTACTAAAACACTCTTTTGTATAAACAGATTTGGAAATCATCCATACGAGCCGTATTAGCTGAAAATAATTGGGACTATCTAAAGAGTTATGACCAGTTATCCGAAATGGGATCTGGTGGATTTTGGACAACATTACGAAACTTCTTTACACACTGGTCAAGCCATACAAGTGTCACACCCATGATCAAAGTGAACGACCCCGACATTATCAAGCAATTACGAGAATTACAGCAACGATCATTAGATATACAGATTGAAAAGGACCTTGATTTCGCTCAGGCATTGAATCGGTCTGAATATGACTTGCACAAGCAATTGATCACGTGTGATTGCTGTTGCGATGATTTCCCGTTTGAGCAGCTCCTGTTTTGTAGTCAAGGTGACCACACCTTCTGTCATGAATGTATAAGGCACTTTATAAATGAAGGTCTCTTTGGCCAAGGTGGTTTGCGTGGACAGGCACGTATTCAATGCATTTCCTCAATGGATCAATGTGATGGGTGTCTCCCTATGGAGAGCTTACAGCGTGTAATATCAACTGACGTGTGGAAAGCATACGAAAAGTCACTATTGGATGATTGCTTCAAGGAGAGCGGTCAAAAGATTCAGTGCTGTGCGTGCAGTTATTTTGAGCTGGATGAATCGACAAGACCGCTCAATTCCATTTTTGTCGGTAGAGTGATTCAAAGAGTCGCTCAATGGTTAATGGTACTTGAATTGATTTCTACTAGTTATTTATTACTATTAGCTACCTCTCACCATTTTATTATTATTATTATTGTTTTTACTACCATTACAACGATACAATACGCTTTTTACAAACAGTGGGATGTCGAGGGGGATTTGAAGCTTGCATACCTGCGTGTCACAAAAGCAAGAAGAGGTACACTGTTTCAGTGTCGAAATGATAAGCAATGCGGTGTACTCACATGTCTTTTGTGCCAAAGACCTGTAAGAGGCATGCATACCTGTTATGAAGAGGAAACAGATGGTCTGAGACTCTATGTTGAAAAGGCAATGGTAGATGCAGTCAAGAGAACGGTTTGTTATGCTTTTTTTTTTTTTTTTTGTGCTGATTGTTTATTAAATCTCTTTTCCATATATGTACAGTGTCCTATTTGTAACTTATCCTTCCAAAAGTCAGATGGCTGTAATAAAATCGTATGTCGTTGTGGTTATACAATGTGTTATGTTTGTAGAAAAGACATTGGCAAAGGTAAAAAGTATTTATTAATACCAACAATGTATTAAAAATAAAAATAGAATCGTATCGTCATTTTTGTGAACATTTTCGTGATCGGCCAGGTACGAAATGCACTCAATGCAAAAAGTGTGACTTGTATAAAACCGACCCAGAAGATGAAGCTGTGCAGCTGGCAGCTACAAGAGCAAGGAAACAATACTTGCAGGCACATCCTGAAGTGGCTAAACAGTTACCGAATAACCAGATTCCAATTGGCCCACAAAAGAGCTTGGATAAATTTGGTAGGTTTTTTCTTATTATTACTATTATGAACGGACTTGATATTTATTCTCTCTTTCTAAATGTTCAAATAGTTGAATGGAAACAAGAGTTCATTGTATCATGTTTGGAACGTGGATTGGATTGGCTTGTATAATAATATACCCCTCTTTTTTAAAAAACAAATAAGAAATGACAATAAAATATTTAACTATGGCGTATTCAATAAACGTTCAAGTGTCACAGTTATTTTATTATTTCTGTCATTGTTTCATTTTAGAAAATAGGCTGAAAAAAAGGAAGTTATTTACAAATACAGGATAGTTTTACTAAAAAGTATATTCATAGTTATTTATTCACTTTCTTTCTTTGTTCTTTACTCTAATAATATAAGTGATTTAATAAGAATAGTAAACTATTCAACAATTAGAATACAAAGAGTGAGATGGAACAAGAAGGAAAGTTAAGGAAAAAAAAAAAAGAGGGGGAATATATACAGTTTTATACATATTAAAAAAAGAAAACACGGTTACAATTTGTGGTCGAATTTACTACGAATATCGCATCATTTTAAAACAAAAGTAACTGATATTGAACACAAATGGCACTAAAAAGTCTTTTTTCTCTAATGCATTGGAGAAAATAGACTTTTTCATGTGATTGGTCAAACGTTTTACCTTTTTTAGACAAATGCCTCGCAATCATTAAATAAAATGTCGCCATATTATTGCGCAATTCAAATCATCATTTTCAATATTAAAGTACAACTTTTTCTTCTTACACTTCTTCCTCCTCCATTACATACTTTCTTATTTATTTTCTTAAAAAAAAAAAAATGTCAAATCAACATACGTCACCTCCACCCCCTCCTCCTACTCTTCTTCCTCCCATATCCATGTTTGCACAATCAACATCTATTTTACCTGCTTCACCGCCACAAAATTATGATACTAAAAAACATCATCAATTATCTATTTTACCAAAGCCTCGACAACAGCAACAACAGCAGCAGGAATACTATCATTCAGAGTCTCCAGAACAGCATCAACCATCATCAAGTCTATGGGCGCTTTTCCATCAATTCCAACAACAACAACAACAACAGCAGCAGCAGCAACAACAGCAAGATACCCAAAAAACACAAGAAACTGCATTATCGGATCGTCGATATTCTGATTCAAATAGTAATCAATTATCATCAGAAGAAGTATTAGCAGAAAAACGACGAAGAAATGCAGGTGCATCTGCACGTTTTCGTGATCGTCGTAAGCAGCGTGAACGAGATTTGCAAGAAAAATGTGATGCACTCGAACAACGAACAAAGGAATTAGAGCTTGCTATTAAACGATTAGACCCAGAACACCCATTGATTGACGATGCATCCTCCATACAACAGCAGCAGCAAACGAATGGAGGAACCGATCTAGGTGATAGAGTGGGTCAATTGGAACATTTAATGACTCGCTTTAGAAAAGAAAAAGAAACAGATACCCAAAAATTGTTGGAACTCGAAAAAGAGGTGAGACTATGATTTTACTATTACAATGCAATATAGACACTAATCTTCTTTTCTTTTTTATAGAATAAATACTTAAAATCCCTTTTGGTGCCCGTTAGTTTACCAAGGAATAGTAGAAAAAGAAGCCATTCACCACAAGAATCTTCTTCAAAACGTCGTCATCATCATACTCAGTACCATTCAAATACATCTTCCAGTTCTTCTTCCAGTTCTTCTGAGGAAACTGAAGAAGGAAAATAACAATAATAGCAAAAATAGAATTTTTCTTTTTCATTATTAATATGTATAGTTTGTTTTATTGTCATTTTCCGTTTTTTTTTTTTTTTGTTTATTTGTTTGCATGTACATCTATAAATAAATTAATAATAACCTCATATCAAATACCCCCCCTCAAAAAAATAGCACTCTCTTCAAAAATCATTAATAGTTTGATAATTTATTATCTTCCTTTCTTGTATACAAGTTCATAGACGATAGATAATCGGAAACAAACCCAACCTGGTTATTAAGATCAGGCACCGAATCCACCTTGACCATATTAATCTCCTCCACCAGACGTTTATAACCCTGAGCATGATACAATTTTAATTTATACAAGAGTTGTTTGACCTTTTCGGCGATGGCCTGTCTCTCCGAGAGTTCAATATAGGAGCTGCAAAGTATCTTTTGAATCACATTCACGCCGTGCACCTGGTCATGCAGCACTTCTTCAAGGATGATCATGTTGGAAAAGAGGAGCTTAATGATGCCTCGCTGTGCTTCGGGTTCCGGTCTTTGATTTACCAATTTTAAAATGGTTAATGAGGCCAATTTGTGTGTACAGAGCTGTCCAAGATGGGGCACCAGACGAGGGGCTAATGCAATGTATCTACCAGGTATGCATGACGTATCCAAGAGCCAGATGAGTAAAAGTGCCCCGTTGGGGTTGGTGGCAAGTGACAAGGCATGTTGTACAATAATAACTGCTACATATTTCTAAACAGAGTAGATGTAAGTTTTTTTTTTTATATATAAAAGAAAAAATAATCTCTGACCTGTTGTAACTTTGAAGCAAAAGGACTTTCAAGTGTTGCTCTAATAGCCCTTGCGCCGAATCTACCTTGTGATATTTCCCAACATGAATTTACGATAGCATCAAATATGAATTGATTACGTGTCAAACCCAGACAACATTGAACGACATAATTCCCAAATGGATCTAATAATAAAGCAGGCACATAAGGCTGAATATGATATTATACAAACTCGAATTCATACCCTTTTTTTTTTTTTTTTCTTTACCTGTGCTGGAAGTTTACACGTTTCAATAATTTTCTGTGCAGCCCAAGTACCATTCTTATGAACCCCAATAGATGCTAAATAAGGCGCGATGATTTCCAGCATGTGAGATTTGGTTTTCTCCGAACACCGTTCGAATAATCTTTGAACAATGGTATTCCCAATATAATCTGAGAAGGTTATTTTATTATTATTATTTTTCCTTTCTATATTTCTCCATTTTCGTAAGCCTGTTTTTACCGTTACATAACTCCACAAGCTCATCCTGGCATTCAAATACAATAGATTCCCAGTCTATAATAAGATCCAATTTTTTACGTATCTCTCTTAATCTACATACATCCACTTTACGTGTTTGTCCTAATTCGGGTGCAAGTGGTACATTTCTATACTGATAACAGCATGCATGTTGGTATAATTCTATATATATATAGAATCAAGTGAATATTTATATCTATCTATCTATCTATATATACATATAATGACTAGTGTTCTCTTACCATTTAATACAGCCTCTTCTTCTTCATCATCTCCAAAACTTTTAATAATTGTCTGATACTCTGGTTTCACTGATGTTTGTATCTGAGGCACTTTTGCAAAGTCAATAGGGACAATACCAGCACCTTTTATAAATTCATTCTTTTCTAATGTCTTCTTTGCATTAATAGCATCTTGTACGTTGAAATAATTGATAAAACAGCAGCTTTTTTGATTTAATATACGGATCGATTCGATATGTCCAAATGGCATAAATATGTTTGATAATGTGTTTTGGTTTGTATTTAGAGGTATTTTTCCCACCCCTTATATATATAGTTATTATTAGTAAAGAATAAAATTAAAAAAAAAGAGAGAGAGATAGAAAACACTTACATAAAGCTCGAGTAGGCTCTTTTTCAACTTCAGTATGCCTTTCTTTTAAACAAGTATTATATTTAAGTTCGGTATTTTCTTTTATATCCTCTGATATATCAAGATGTTACTATTTTATGTAAAAAATAATAAAAAAAAAAACTCTTACCGAAAGGTTTTTCTTGATGTAAATTTCCTAGCCATGCTGAATGAGAATTCGTTACTGAATCAACAATCTAAATATATATAATGAGAAATCTAGATTAATTTACTATTATAACTAAACTATAGATTATTATTATTATTATTACTTGATTTTGTTGCTCTTGTTCTTTACAAGAATAAGCGGAGTCCAACATACTAAATGCCCTTAATCGCTTATTTGGGGTCTGAGCTTGAAGTCTTGCATCTATTTCTGTGTTTGATTGATGAAAACGTGTTGCTTCCGGTTGTTGTCCGAGCCATGTATAATATGAATTGTTGTTAAATATTCCGCTTCTATTTGGTAATGTATCTGCTCGAGATCTTGTTGTCGCAGTGTCTTTTTCTTTGTCTAGTTGCTGACAACTAAATAAGATAAAAAGCTTAAATTCTTCAATCTTTTTTATATTTATATGTAAAAAACGGACCTGTCAGTGACATGACTAGGAATCGCTGATCTCGTACCTGACATTTCAAAAAAGTGAAATGTCTTTTTTTTTTTTTATAAAAAGAGAGAAAAGAAAAAGAAAGAGAGATAAGAAGAGGAAAAAAAAAAAGAACAAGGTTACGTGTAATAAATGAGAAGAAGAAGAAAAATATATTTATTTATTATTTGTTTATTTATTTAAGAAAAAAAAAAAAAAAAAAAGGAAGAGGGGAGAAAGAGAAGAGAGAGCGGAGGCAACATGTCAATATGAAAAGTCGGTTTTCCCATATGTCATGCAAAGAATGCCTTTCTGAAAATCCTCCTTTTTGTCCCCTTTTCTCTAAACTCTCATATGACTTTGATGTGACCCGTTTATTATTATTTATTATTATTTTTCCGCCTTATTTTCTCTCTCTCTTTCTTTCTTTCTCTTTTTTTTTTTATTATTATTAAAAGCCTCATTAAATAAACGATAAAGAAAGAATATGGGACTTACTTATCGAACTTACCTTGAAGGCACCAGTATCTATGGATGCGCCAAGTGCAAAACCCATTTGACCACAGAAGAGGATATAATATCAACGGTAAATACTTATGCTAATACACATGATAATAAAGTTACAATGAGTTTGAGGCTAAAACTATAAATAGGATTTCCGAGGTCATCATGGACAAGCTTTTTTATTCGATAAGGTGTATGTGTGTTTATATGTATGTTTTCATCACTTGTATTGATTAATTCTTTTTTTCTATGCTTTTAGAGTCAATATAAGTTATGGTATTGCAGTTGATAGGGAAATGACAACAGGTTTACATCGAGTCAGAGATGTTACATGTATACAATGTTCAATGTTACTTGGTTGGACTTATGTTGGTTATCTTTTATATATATTATTTAAAACAAACATAAAAGAGAGAAAAGACAATCTAATTTTTTCTTTAATAATAATATATATAAAAAGGTAAAAGCATATAACGAATGTAACAAGTATAAAGAAGGGAAGTTCATTCTAGAAAAGAAACTCTTATCAGACATCACACCAAGAGTGTTGGAAGAATGGTTGTAAAAATATATAAAAAGAAAGAGATAAAGAGGAAAAGAGAGAGAAATGTAATGATACAAATACACACACACAGATATTGACCCTAACTCACAAGAAGAACAAAAAAAAAAAAAAAAGCCTATTGATGTAATACTATTTCTCAGGAGAAAATAATAATAAAAAGATATTGAACTAAAAAAAATTGCCTAACTGAATTAACTGACTTTTAAATCGTTGCATGAAATTTAAAAAAAAGACTTCATATCTAAAAGATGTTACGCATGTGTTCAGACTTCTTCACTAAAATAACATGTTAAAAAAAGACTTGTCTGTTTTAATTGTGTATAAATAGAGGAGTGGAGGTGAATTATTATAAAAGTATTGCTATTCTACCTGAACTCGATATTTAAAGAAGGTATTTTGTATAATTATAAGATTTAAAGTCTTCAGAAAAAACAGCAATTAATTCACTACTATTGTGAAGGAATATATGAAACTATAGCAAGTGTTGATGAATATTCGTTCTACATCTTTTTAAATTCGTATATAAATGCTTTTTTTTTTTTTTATAAATCTAAACTTTGAATTCATAAACACAAAAGTAACATCGTACATTCTACCACAGATGTCAATATGAAAAATAAAATAAAAGCCGTGATAAGATAAACGTGTACTCAAAGTCTTTAAAAAGGATACCAAAAATATTCAGTGTATTTCTTCCTCCATTTCTATTCTTTATGACTCGACATTTTTCCTTTTTTGACTTAAATTGTTGATTCAATTTCTGCAGAGAGCACCTATATTACTTTATCTCATCACATTGTGTTTCAAGGTCTAAGCCTAGAACTCTTTAGTTTGAATTTTTGCGCCGCTACTTTGCTTCCTTGAGACTTACTTGTATTAATACAAGTTGCATCTGTATTATAGTGGTAATTATGGCAACAGCGCAAGTCTTTACAGATCATTAGTAACTCATTCCTCGATATCCTTTTCAAGAGAAAATATATAAAAAAGGAAGGTACCTACATGTTTCTAGTACTTTCATCACTAATCAAGTGGCATCCATTATCAACACACAATGCGTTTATTACCACTCTATTGACGTTAACAGTCTTTTTTATGTCGATAGTGACAAGCTAAATACGCTTTAAATAATTATAATGTATATTGAATATCTCCATGACATCTCCTTTAATATTATTTTCTATACTATCTATCCATTCCTACTGTTATAATCATTGTTAAAGTTCATTTGATTAATAAGTTTAGTCATGCTTATCCATACTCCATCGCATAACTTATAGAATGGGAGAGATATTCCAACAATGTTTTAGTTATTCCAAATTCAGAGCTTGTGATGAACACAGTTAAGCGTAACACAACTTGCTACATTGACAAGCTTTAAAATAATTTCCAAATTAATATTAAATGAGTAAATCCAAAATGAGAGTTACAAATATTACAAGCTGAATTGTAACTGTATCTTTAAGTATATTGGAATGTTGTAAACCTATAATTTATTTATTTATTTTACTATAAAATAAATAAATTACTTTTATTGTCATTAATAGTAGAAGGGAACGAACACAAAGAGATATAGTTAAGTACTAGTAAGTTGAATTAAGTAATTCAATCTTAGTATCGCATTAAAAACTATTATTACCAATGATTTGCTAATATCCAAAAGTAGCCGATACCGTTTTGATAGATAAAGAAGTATGTTTGTTTCTCATTTGTGAGAAGAAAAAAAAAAAAGAAAAGCGATTGAAAAGCATGTTCTTAATTCATAAATATATTGTCTTGGTAAAGACTATACAATTAGATAGCAAAATACAGCTTTCCTTCTTTGTAAAGAATATATTTCAGTACTCAAGCATTATTATATAGTATGTTAAAGCTATAACTAAGCATTTATTACCACCCCATGATAACAACTCAGCCGTTTTTTAATAGCAATACCTTTAAACTCATCATATTGGAGTCAAATGAGAATCAATTCGTTTACTTTTATTTCTTTTTGTCCTGAATTTGCTTAATAAGTTGTCCGGATGTTCGGCCTTCCCCCTTTAACCACGTGAAAAGACTTGAGAGAGCAAAATCTCATGCAAAAAAATGTGATATCATATTATTGACCACAAAGTGGTTATAATAAACCGCACCAATGTGTATACATACAGAATACAGCTTATAAATATGTACAAACTGTGTTTCATAACTAGATAATCATAGAAAAGCACCTACGTTTTGTATGACTAAGAAATCGTTTTTGTAGATATTTTATTGACAGTCTAAAAACAATTGATTGGTGCAATCCTCGTGGTACTGTTAACACGATATATAAATGAAATCATCATTGTGCTCTCTCTATCTTGCTTATTTTTTTTTTTTTTTTCCTTTCCTTTTCTCTTTTTTAAAAGCTTCATTTTTTTATATCTTGGCACAAAAATATAAAAATCGTTATGGAAGACCAGACTAAAAAATCCAAAAAGTTTGCAGTGGGAGATTTACCACCTTCACCTACCACAAGTACAACAAAAAGACCTACAAGACATCATGTAAAGCGGCGTTCAAGTGGTAGAGTCCATGTTACTAAACTAGCTCCAATGATGAGAGCTCATGAGGATGACGATAGGAAATCAATGAAGCGTTCTCATTCAAGTAAATCACTTCATCGTCTGAATTCGAACGAAAGAAAGCTTGGTATTAACGGCTTCACACCAGCCGTTGCTCCGGTTCAACCACAAACAACCACAACAATAACAAAGGAACAAGAACCGCCTACTGATACCACAATAGAAAATACCCCCCCTACCACCAATGATACCACTTCTAACAATACAGATACCACAATGAAAAAGAAACCATTGCTTGTTAGAACCCAAACAGCACCTGCTTTACCTCCTGTTGAACAGACATTGTCTGTCACTGCAAATGAACTTGTTTCACCCGATAAACCCGTATTTAACGACCCACGTTCACTTCCATCCACAAATAACAACAACAATAAACAACTCTTAAAATCGCAATTCGTCGAGCCGCCACCCCTTCATAACAAGATAAGAGTTGCTACCTCACAACCTCTCAACAACAATATGACACGTACACAACAAAAACTCATGTTACAAAGAGAACAAACACTCGTCAGTGATGAAAACAGTGTATCCCATCCTAAAAACATGCTACGATTGACTCGTGAAATGGAAAAAATAGGTCGTGAATATCGATGCGTAAAAAGATACGAAGATCCCATGATGGCAAGCCTAATGCGATGTCAGCAAAAGAAAGAGCGACCAGGTCTGATAAACACTCGTACCATGTCATCTTCTGTATTACCAACAAAGGAATTCCGACCTCATTATGACCAGAGAAGGCGGATATTATTAAATGCGGCATTATATAAGAATGAAAAGGAACAGCAGCATGAATATAATGAAGATGTGAAAAAAAAGCCTACACCGTGGTCGGCTTTTTTAGATCGACTCCTATATGGTTAAGGCAGTGGCTATTATCATTGCATTTGTATTTTAAAGTCTACCCTTTCCCTGTTCTTATTTGTCTATTTTTATTACTATTACTATATTACTATTGTTATTATTATTTATGATGATTGCCAGCACACTGCTCTTCCAGTAGCATTACAACTTAATAAAGTCATATTACTCATTGTTGGATGGAACTGACTCACACTAGGAATGGCTGTAATATGATCACCATCAAACATTTGTACTATTTCATTTCCAGTTTCACCATTAAAGATATCCATTGTCTTGTTCATATTACCAATGACAAAGTGTTGCTGAGGGTGGTGAGGGTTTGTATTCCATCGTGCACGAAAGTTGGTGACCCACCGACCTGTATGATTGTTGTGCTTGATAGCTGCCTTTAGCTGGATATCATTGTCGTTTTTCATTTCAAATACACGGACAAGATCATCATATGAAACAGTAGCTAACAAGTCTCCTCGTGGAGACCAATAGGCGCTTGTGACAGAATAGCCATGTTGAAACGAGTGTAAGGGTTCCATCTCTTCCACATTCTTACCCCACATACGATTGTCCCATATAGTGGCAGTTCGATCATTTGAGGCGACTGCCAATAGGTGTGTGTGTACTGGGTTCTGGTGAACACAACCGATCTTCTTTTCACGGAGCTGAAGGACATTAGGCTCTTTACCCGCTCTAGTGTCTAAAAGACCTACTTCCCCGTCCGTGGTGGAGAACCAAAGCGTGTTTCCATCTGCAGCCAAATCGATGGATGTGATTGGATACCCCTCACTTCCCATTTCAACGGTTTCAAATTCTGTCTTATTCATGTCATAGATGCGGATGTTACCATCATAGGAGGACGTGAAAAGCTTGGATGCGTCTGCTGGATTGAATTTGAGATCAGTCACACCGCGTGTGTGTGGTTTGTAATTGAATATAATAGGTTCACCGTCTTCGTGTGCATTTTCAATATCCCAGATACCAAAGTTACCCTCTACATCTGCAGCACAACCCAATAACTTGGTAGTAGAAGGGTGGAAACTAGAACAGAGTATTTAGTATTACTAATAATAATAGGGAGACTTTTTTTTTAAAAAAAAAATAGATAAAGAAAAAAATAAATAAATAAAGCTTACACACAAGCACTGGTACGGTAAGGAGTGATTTTGACAGTTTTCCATTCATGTCTAATCTCCAATTTATTTGCTTGATTCAATAATTCCTTGTCGCCTAATTCACCAGTTGCTCTGTCTTCCTCCTTGATTGTAATAGTAGGAGTACTATTTGGTACATCAAGAGCTGTTTTAAGAGAGGCCAACAACTTGTCTTGTTCCGATTTGTCCAACTTGTCTACTGTCTCGTCTACCGTGGTTCTTTCCTTCTTGCCTGAAAATAGATAGCGATCGTTCACTGGCATAAGACGCAAATCCTCCTCTGAGGGCTGTACGCCACGTAAACGAGCAGACTGACGCTGAGGCTGCGGAGGCTCCTTCTTTACCCTCTTCTTGGGGGGTGCGTGTGTTCTTAATACCTTTGTTGAAACTGCAGTGCTTCTTTTATTGGCTGCAGGAACATTGAGTTCTTTTAAAAGAGCTTCGTTTTCTCTAAAGTGAACAATATATCATATAAATAAAAAGAAAAAGTTGGGTTTTGATTTTTGAATATATATTTTTATTGATAAGGTGTAGAAGGGAAAGGGAAGATAAGATATATATTTCTTATTTTTATAGGTTTTTTTTTTGGTTTTTTTACTTTATATTCTCTAGTCGCTTCTTTTCATAGTCTGAAAGGCCGGTCATGGTTAAATAAAAATGAATGTGATGAAAAAAGGAATGAATGTGAAAATAATAAAATGTTCATAAATTTTGGGGGGGTAAAAAACGTCACAGGAAACCCGATTCCTGTAATAAACGGGTGATCTTCTCATCCTCACGCTCTCTATCATTGTCATTTATCATTAGCAAAAAAAAAAAAAAAAAAAAAATAGATGAAAATAATGGATTTACCTTGGTTCTAGTTTCAAACTTTCTTTGTAGAGCTGCTCCTCATCTCTTGTACTTTTAAGATTTAATTTAATAAAGTCTTGTAAATCCTCAACAGGCTTGAGTTGGTATAAAGACGATTGGTATTGTTGGATTTCACGAATCACTTCAGCTGTCTTTGCACGTTTGGCAAAATTAATCAGGTCCTTTGATTTCTTGAGTGTGTTGGAGTTACCATCCTCAATAAATGTTAGATCCTGTAAATAAATACCCAAAAAGGGAATACAAGGCGGGTTGATGGAATGGATAATTGCACGGTATTCATTAAAGTTACGATTGGCACCCATTAGTTTACGGATTTGCTGTAGGATCTGAGTTGTACGCGTGCCAACGACCTCCCACGTGCGTTTTAAGCGGCCAACGGAACTGTTATCAAATGCGGATAAAATGGCCATACATGTGTTGAAATTATTAAGAGTTCTACATCTCTGTATTTTCATTGAATGATTAATAAGGATAATATAATAACATTGTATATATATATCAATAATTACCTCTGCAACTTGCACCCAAAATTTAATATATATACTTCTCTTTTTGATATCATGCTGGCTAAGAATGACATCGGAAACCCAAGATGTTACCTGGTTACAGTACTCGATCGACGCACGAATATTGTGAGCAATCTGATCATCAGGTGAGGACCAAGCCTTATCTAAACATTCGATGGGACGAATGGAACTGTAGAGTTTAAAATCCATAATAGTAAGCTGTCTTGCCAATTCCAGCGCATCGATGTCCAGCAGCTTAAATCGCTTTCTATTGCGCGGCAATATAGGTTCTGGTGGATCAGGTAGTGTCAAAACCATCTTCTTTAATCCATTACTTGTATCCATGGTGTTTGTACGTCTTTTTTCAATCAGGGACTCTAATTGGCCATTGGAAAATTTAAGGGTTGCCTTGATATTGGTATTAATAAAGTTTAATAGTCTATCCAGTAGAGCGCTATCATCATCATTGTAGTAGAGTTCCAGCCAATTTTTGAGTACATTAAACACACGAAGTCGAACCAGTTTTAATTTCTTTTCTTCCCAAACTCCATTATCGGCCTTGGTGAGACCATTGGGACAAGGGAGATTATAACGTCCTTCTAGTAAATCCATCAAATCAGTGGTGCTACAGAACGAGCGGTAGGTAAGCAAAAATGTATTGATAAAGTTCATATCCAAGTAATCATGGAGTGTCAATCTTTCTACTAGTGCTGGAAGGGTACCACCCTTTACATGTCCTTCCATATTAAACACAATGTCTTGAGTACCGTAATCATATTCCAAGAACCAGGGTTTCTCATTTGCAATGGGTTTGGCAGCTGCTGCTACGGCTTCGGGTAGAGGAGCGTCATCACCAAAGAATTTCTTGAGTTTACTGGATTGTGCCTTGGAGGGCGATGTATAGGATCGAATCATAGGGGGAGGAATAGCTGCGATATCATCGGAAATGGATGCCGTAGGTGTCACATCCGAATTATGGCGCTCCATTAAATCGGAAGGTCTAGTAGGGGAAGCGGACTCTTGACCAATTTTTAGTGAATCGGTCTCTTCTGGATCTAGATGATCCGTAAAATAAGTACCGTTAAACGTGGTATTATCTCTACCGCTAAATTCTGTACCATCAACAATACTGATGATATCCTCTTCTTCTTCTTCTTCTTCTTCTTCATCACCTTCATGAATGACAGAGTTTTCTATGGCAATAGGTAATGCAGGGATACTCATTTCGACAGTATGATAAGAAGCAACACTGCTACTTCGGCTACGACCTTTTCTTGCCAAACGAAGAATATTTGCACAAATCAATTCAATAGGTTCAAATAGGCCACCAGCACCATCTTCAATCTGTTTCAAAACACGAGCAAGATCACACTTTTCATCCGTCATGGTTTGCAACTTGAAAAATAACTGACCCAAGCCATCCACTAGAGCTTGTTTACTTAATTGTAGTTCAGCCATATCCCCGCTTTGTACCTGACTAAAATCGGTATCATCCAAATAGCCAATAAAGAGCCCGGTTTGATTAGCCAAATTACGAAAATGGGTAAATAGCAGACTGGCAAGTGAAGCGCGATCCGAGTATTGAGCTTGACAGGCAGCAATGCATTTAATGATTGTCTCGGCAGAGTCTTGAATACAGTTACCCATAGTCTCGAGGTTTTCCGCAAGATTCATTTGCAGGGTATATCGGGCCGACCTATTACCATTGTTTTCTAATAATTTATTACTCTCTTGGGTTTCAACCCAGCGAATATCGGTATGATAAAGTGGTAGCGCAAGATCCTGACAGGTACTCACAAATCGACGAACTGCCATCAGCAACTCGCTTGACTCTGCCAATATCTTTTCGGAATCTTGTTCAGTAGCATGTGTGTGCGATGTCAAAACTAACTTTGATAAAGTGGCCATCAGAGCACGATGATGCGTTCTAAGTGGTCCATGTGGTTTAATATAACCTGAATCTTTATCGAGTGTATTGGAAGTCATGAGCATATAGCGAACTGAACTAACCACAGCAGACGCTAGCTGGCTCCATTGCTGAAATTGATTTGCTTTGACAGCTGTTGTTAATTGATGGATCGCAAGTGCGACATGTGCTGATAAATTAATCCACGTGAGCGATTCCGAATTATCAATTAATGAAGAACGTCTAACAGATGGTCTACGTGAAGGTGATCGCGGTAGTAATTGAGGTGGGTTGAATATTAAATCATCAGTCTATGTATGCACACGCAATTTTAAAAATGGAATTACTAAATATAAATGCATATTATATTATATTAATTTAATATGAAATATAAAATAAGTTTTACCGTAGGCTCAGGTGTATAAAGTGATTTCTTATTAAACCACTGGGTATGCTATTTATAAATATAAGTAACTGAATCAAAGTGTATACATTGATCTGTTTTCTTGAGTACCTGTTCGTTTGAATTATAACTGTCTTCGGATACTGGATGCTCACTTGTTGATTTGAAATCGTATTCAGATTCGCTATAAAGTGAAGCATTTGAATGCTCGATACTCTCTTTTCCATCAAAGTCTTGAGTGCTTGCATGGCTATAAGTTCTATGAAGATTGTTTTCCAGGTCTTCTGCCAACTGTTCATCATCAGAATGCTATTGAAGTGTTAGCGTTGTGACTTAATCATAACAACAGCAGTACTTACACCCTCGCTAATCACTTTGACATAATTACTAGGAAACCAGCCTCTTGTATCATTGCATCTATTTTCATAAAAAAAAAGATAAAATTATCATTAATTACATTATATTAATTATTATTACAATGTGTATTTATTATTATATAAGCGTCTCTTTTATATTAGTAAACACATACAAACCGTCCCACCAACCCGAGGGAAGCTTGTTCAATACATCAATGTAATCATCTTTATTGAATGAGAGAGATGAAGGATCATTTGATCTAAATTGGTAAAGAGCTTGTACTCTACATATAATAGGTATCGACGTCATTTAAATAAAGACGGATATACACTTTCTTTATACGTAAGATAAAAAAAGCTTTACTTTATCTCCTTCTCGTGGTTATTATTGTTAATATTAATATATATTATTATTAAGAAATAGTAGTAATAATAAATATTATTATTATTATTATTATTATTATGGTATATTAGTAGAGATATATAAAATTAAAGAAAGAAAGAGCGAAAAAAATAGTAAAAAAAAAAGAATCACGTCTGTTTCTCACACATATTGGTATTAACTAAGTGTAACGTTTAGTTTTTGGTAAGGGTTTGTTCTCTTTCATGGTTAGAGAATCGGACAATGAAGTTATATAGATCAAATTTTGAATGAAGACTTATTTTTTTTTTAATGTAAAGAAGTATGTAAATAGCAGAGAAATCAATAAGCATTATAGACAAACAAATAGGGAAATAAGATTACAATGGATTAATATCAATATAGAGTCCATTTAAGAGACAATGAAAGTATCGCAAAATGCATTACAACTTACTTTCCTATTTTATATATATTCTATTGGAGCAGTTTTTTTTTTTATTTTTATAAAAAAAAACAGATAAAAAGTCTAATAAATATTTGTGCGCCCATTCCTGTCACTGTTACCACGTGTTGAGTTTTTTTAGCTCCTCAATCATTCATTTGCCTCTATTTGCTTTTATAAATATACAACATGCTTAATTAAACATATATAAAAATAAGAATATCTACATGTATATCAATTTAAATCAATCAATTCGATCATCCATTTTTGTTATATACGTATTAAAAGTAGCAAAGAACAATGGGGAGCACCGAGAAGAATAGCAGATTAAATATATAAAGTGTTATAATGACAAAACCTATCTTTACTGGGTATATAAATACAAATGTGTCACAGGCAATGATTAAAAAAAAAAATGAAAAAGTCTAATAACGCACGGATTATTGGGCCCCTTGATTTTATTAACAATAACAACACCGAACCTAGGTATATCAAAAACATATAAATAGGGAAAAAATGCAACCCAGCTAGTGCCGACAGTTTTCTATCATTGGATTTGTGATGGGAGGGGTTTATAGTCTATAAAACGTGTATATACAACAAGCTGCTTCTCACTTGCCAATTAAACCAAATACGCACGACCAAATCATGCGAACCAAGTTAGCAACAACTGTTACACTAGTATCTCCCACTGAGACAACATTCACAAGGTATGACATGAACGGGTTAAACATCTTTAGTATAGTGAGGAACTGTACACCGTAAATAATTATAGATCCTCCAACCAAATTGAACCAGTCAGCCCCACCCAAAAAGAAACTAAGCGGATTTGGTATAAATGCGGCTGATCATATATTAAACTCAAAGCCGATCCTACGGTAGAGCGATATATCACTACTCTTGGCTCTTGCTTGAGTTAAGAAAATGTCTATCAATTTTCCGGAAAATAAGAATCAATCACTTTACCCAAATCAGGCTAAACGAATAGAAAATGAATAGTGCAAGAAACAAGCTATCGGTCTGTGTGTAGAGTGGGGATGGTATATATAGCAAAATGTCGAATATAGAATCAATATTTGTAAAAAAAAGGAAATTCTACTTCCATCGAAATGTAAATCCCTGTTACATTTGAAAATCAATGTTACGAGAAAAAAAGAATTAAAACAAAACCTTATCTTAAAATAATGGCTCTATACCCGTTTTCCAATTCGTTTTTAAACATAATCCGAGTAACTCTTTATCCATACTATTCCATAACAAATAGGAACTTCTTCCTCTCGCTCAGGTGCGAATCATACTGCAGCTATTAATTCTTCAGAGACCACTCTACTGTCATCTAAATAATAAAGCAATAAATTAACTGCAGAAATAAAAAATCTCTCCTGCGTCTTACATTATTCAAACAATCCATAAATATCAACCATTAATTTGGATAAAAAATAGTCCTTATTTAATTTGCATGATTTTACTCCCACTTTGGTTTTTATTTTAGAAAGTTGGAATATAGATTTGGTTGAAGCACTACACAGAATCTCATCCCGAGACCCGACGTTGTTTAGCTCACAAAAGAAGCTGTTAAGCAACGTTAGATTCTTATATAAAACACAATGACTACGTCTATTTTTTTTTTTAGCTCACTTTTATTATTTACTATCGAAAAAGTAATAGATTATTTGGTAGTTACTTCTCTTAGTAAACGCTTTTTTGTTGTATTCACTACAGTCTCTGTATAATATAAATCAATAAATATTTGACATTTATATTGCCTGAATTGATAGTGCCTCCTCGATTTTCGATTAACCTTAAATTTATTTGAGGACATTTGTTGAAATTCTAGAAAGTAAATTAAAGATACTAATCGTCCTATTTGTATATGCGTAAAGATAGTTTAATATCTCAGTGAAATCTCTGTAGAAAAGTATTACTTGGCTATTTTTATATTTATATATTTGAACATGCCGATCATATTATACCTTTTGAACAATTAGTGACGCTATTTTAGTATTATGAGTCTTTTTTTTTTTTTTTTTTTTTTTAGCAAGATGCTATTACACGCTCCTAACGTGATACAATGGTGCAAAAGAAGTATTTCCTACTGGTATTTATTTATCCAACTAATAGCAATGAGAAGATACATTTATTCTAAATTTATTCTATAGTATTATAATCTATTTCCATATTTTTTGCCTTTCAAAAACAAAAACAAGTAAATAAATTAATAAAGAAAATATATGCTTAGAAAAAACCAAAGTAAATATTAATTAAAAAGAAAAATGCAAATAAGAATTAAAACAGTTTCTTGGGGTATAGTGTTACAGACAACAACTAAGGGTGAAAAAGGAAGAGAGTCTAATAACCAGAGTATGCGCGGATTTTGGGTCCCTTAACCTTCATTAGTAACAGCAAGAAAGCCCAGCTAAAATTAAGCATGCCAAAGAAAAATGTAACCCATCCAGGACCAACAGCTTCTGTCATTGGATTTGCTATATTAAAGATAAAAAAAAATCAGTAACTGCGAGGTTATAAACCTAATTGTCCTTTTTGTCCACCTACCAATTAAACTAAGCACACACGACCAGATCATGCGAACCAAATTGGCAGCAGCTGTTACACTAGCACCTCTGTCTGAAACAGCATCCACAAGGTAAGACATTGCAGGGTTAAATACCTGTACCATACTAAAGCATTGTACACCAAACATAATGATGGATACCCACACACTCCAACCAAATTGGACTGGCCATCCCCACAAAAAGAAGCTGAGCGGATTTAGAATAAATGCAGCTGGCCATACATTTGGTGCAAGCCGATCTTCGGGAATGGCTACACCGTTTCTCTTGGCCCTTGCTCTATTTAAAAATATATCTGACAGCTTGCCAGAGAGCAATGATCCAATAACCTCACCAAGCCCAGGAGAAATAAAAGTTAAACCAATAATACCAGAGCTAAGTCCATACTGTTGTGTGTATAAAGGAGGTAACATATTTTCGATAGCAAACATGCCACCGAAAGCAAAACCGGTTGCCATGGAGAAAATGAGCACAAAAGGGTGTCTTAATAATGCCTAAATTTGATTTGTTAAAAATGGTATTATGTAATACATAATAATAATATACTTACCAATGAAGCAAATGGATTCATAACAGTAGACTCGACCATTGTGTGGTTTTCAGAAACACTCTCTGAGCTTTCTAAGGATTCTATTTGCTGTTGTTCTTTATCATTAGCTTGTGCAGTTTCTTTTTCACTACTATCTTTGCCCCAGACACTTTCTTGTCTGTAAGTTTCTTCCATAGCAAAAAATACTAGAGCCAAGAGAATGCATCCAAAAACAAACAGTAGCCAAAAGACCGATCTCCAGCCCCAACGTTCAACCAAGTAACCACCTTTAATAATAACAATAAAAAAAACAGATTAAATTCAACATGAATACAACAAAAATGATCACTGTACAAACCAATGATGGGCCCAAACAGCGGACCTGCAAATTGTCCGGTAAAATAAATACCCAGTGCATTGCCTCTTTCATGGACTTCATAAATATCAGCCACTGATCTAGATACCAGGAAAAAAAGTAGATTGTGTTTAGTTCACATGATCCTCTTTTTTCTTTCTTTTTTTTTTTTCAGGGACAAAAATAAATCAATTAGAAAAGTTTACCCTGCTCCAATAGCCCACGCAGAAGAAATACCAGTTGCCTGCAGTATTCTCATTCCTAACAACACATAAATGTCGTTTGCAAAAACTGCAGCAAGAGATCCAACAGTGTAAATGATGATGGAGAAGAAATAAACTGATCTTCTAATCTTCCAGTGATCACTAATACTACTGTAAAAGATAGGCTATAACAAAACAAAAAATCATTAGAAATAATGAAAATGCTGTAATATCATAAAACACTTACAGCAATACCCATAAACAGCATGTAAACAGAATTACTCAAAGTGACCATAATGGTAGGACTATCTAATTCCAAGGTCACCTGTTCTAAAGCAGGCAACTGATTTTGAATGTATATCATGAATATTTAAGATATGTTTTGACATATTAAAATATAAAGTGTATTCTTACATAAATAGTAGAACAGAACCCAGGTATAATAGCGATAAAACAAACAAGGCCCAATAATAGTCTCTTACGCCAGATTGGTAAAAGGCGTGGATCCTGAGTGACAGGCACTTTCCATTGCAACAATGATTTCCAATAAGTCATTGTTAGTATCCTTTTTTATTATTATTTTTGGTTGAATGCAAAAAAAAAAAAAAAGGAGAGGAAAAAAAGCGGGGAGTGAAGAAAATCAGACTTTTTCTAATTAATAGACGAATTTGTTCCGCAGCAGAAGAAAAAAATGATTTGTCTACTTTTTTTTTTATACTTTTCTAAAAAAGAGTCTATGTTTTGACTCAGAGTTTCTAGATAACCAATTGCAATTTTAAGCGAAGATTTGGTTGGTGGAGATTTTTCAAACACTACAAATAAAGATCAGTTCATTACCAT
>MU622296.1:195584-222419 GCA_025399235.1 Backusella circina FSU 941
AAAACATAGCCGTTGTGAAGTATAGCGCAATGTTTATGCTGCATGATATCTTTTATTATAAAAAATTCTTCAAGGTTTAGCACGGACAAAAACATGAGTATGAGGAAGCTTACGAACGCTTTGGATTTCTGGTGGATTCACCCAATAAACACATTCATAGGTATCGCTGGGGAAAATCAACTTGATTTCCAGCAAATATTTTTCACTTTCTTAATTCTATACAGTATTTTTATTTGATTGTTTGCTAACAATATAAATAAAAAGTTAAAAATAGAGAATGGAATAAACGAGATATCACTTACAGACAAAATGATAAACTTTATCCTAATCAAATACTTTATTTTGTCTATATTCTAAAGTAAACTTAATTAGAGCAGAGGAGCGAGCTTCAATACATGGAGGTATGATATAATAATGTTGAATATAATGAAATTGAATTTCGTACAGGCGTTTTTCTCTTTCAATGGATTTGTATATTCAAAGCCATCTCCGCTATTTGCATTAACGTCATAGACTTGATTCCAAGTTTAAGCTTTTTTGCAGAATACCTTGATTGGCTGGAATCGACATATTTTCGTTCCTTTCAAGACAATAAAAAAAGGACCCTTCGCTTATTGTTTTTCTAAAGATAAATAGTTTTCCTCTTATTTTCCTCTTCTACTCTATATAACAGTTGATTTTCTTTCTTAAACCATCACTCGATGTAATACTTTGTTTCTGCTGTTTTATATACGGACTCACTCTTTTGTATATAACCTTACAATTTAATACCTAGAATTAAAATTCCATCTCACCATTCAATGTTGGGGTTTTATACATGTAATTAAAAGTTTGTTTATCCTGCGCGCTGTTCCTGAAAATCTGACTATGAATCAATAGAAGATCGCCCACAACCATTTTCATATTTGAATCAATAGAAACAATGTTCTAAATATTCGCCTTTCTTGGAATTTTCTTTTTTTTATTATCACATATTTCACATGTTGTGCTATTCTCAGTAGACATTAAAAATTCCATTGACACTTTTTACTTGCCAAACATTGTCAATAAGAAAGATAATTTTCTCAGAATGATTCCAATGTCCTCACGATACACATTTCATTTTAATCAAAAATCATAACCTCTCCAATGTATCAATCGCTTAAATACAAAGTTAAACTCATGTATATATCTTGAAGAGTGTATGCATTTGGTTTTGTGTTGTAATTATCATTCGAAATCAAAATGGAATAACGCGATATGATATAACCAGCTTTATATTTTTGTCAATGTTATTAAATGAATTGATCATTTGTATATATATAAATATACCCCTTCTTGATTCTGGTCTGAAATACGTATGGTCTTACCGGTATATTCTCCATTACTCGTCTACTATTCTAATCTCTAATCTATGTTCTCGTGGCTTCTACTGGTGCTTCTTTCCAATCCATGGCATTTGCATTATGTTTGCACACTTTGACTCTCTACTCTATTGATTGTCTTATTAAATTATATAATTACTACTTTTCTCATTAATTTGTAATTTCATATATATTACTAGATAGATAATATAAAATTAGTATGCGGATGTTATTCAAATGATAAGAAAATGCATGCGTTCTATGGCCTTAGCATAATTGCTATTCAATAGCCGATTCTATATTTGGCTGCTATTCCTCGGCTTATTTTGCTTTATAACGCTTAGTTGAGTACATGTCGACGCATTTTAGAAAATAAAAGCCTTATCAATAGTGAAGTTCTGATGAAAGCTTATGAGAAAATTGCATGAAACAGCATTCATCTCGGTTAAATATAATAGAAGTTATAAGAATATCTTTCAAATAATCTAATATAAATATATAACATCATGTCTTTTATTATAAAGATGAGCCACAAACACCTTGCATTGCATTATGATGAGATATTTGCTTGGGTGAATTAAAGGAGTAAACAAATGAAGCAAAAATAAGGGTAATCTACATCATTCATCATGAAACCAGTTCTATCATTGGTCGAATATAATATATAACGCAAATAAGATGCTTATTACTGTCCATCTATGAACTATATGCTAATAAATAGTATGAGATTGTGAGGAAAAGGTCATATTGAGTTAATAAAGAGCAGCCTTTTTATTGGCCAGAATAAAAAGTATATTTACACAAGTGAAGAGGCTTGTGGCGAAAGTTGTTTCTTCATTGTCTTTTCCAAAAGAACTTTTCAATAGTTCCATATATCCACTGTTTTTGAAAACTATGTAACAGACAAAGTACAAGGGAAACATGTGAAAAGATAGGCCAAGAGAGCTATGACTGTTTACGTCATTTGTCTTATCCTGGTTCTCATGTTGTTCTCATCCGCTTCGCCATTGATTCAGAGATTGTTCAAGAATAGTCAAGATATACAGAAAAAAGAAGCGATAAAACGAGTGGGTTTACGAGGTGCGCCGTCTTTGTCTGCTACTATGAAGGAACTAAGAGAAAAAAACATAAAAACCAGCCTCATACGAAGAAGGAGCAGCTGTTATTCAAAATGCTAGCGCATATAAATACTTTGAATGTTCTGTAAGGACTGGCAAGGTGTTTGAGTAGGTCTTATCGATGAATGGCAAGAGGAAATAGTTAAAGCTTGTAAAGATAAACAAATAAATAAATAAATGACATGTGTTTTTTGTGTGTGTTTTTTTTTGATTTCACATCTTCATTTCCAATAAAGAGAGTTTTTTTTTTTTTTTTTCTTTTCTCTCTCTTTTATTTTCTTTTCACAAATTCTTACATTAACTAATGAACCAAAAATATACAAGTAAGTAAAAAATCACAGAAATACATATAAATATAATAAACACACTTGCCTAATTGCCTTGCTTCCTCTTAGAACCAGCAATGACTGGTATTCAGTCATCAGATGTAAGTATTACGCATTGATAACAATCGATAGTTTTGAACTTATTCAAGTTGATAGGGGTTACAAAAACACATCGAATTTTGGGACAAGAATCAGAAAGGTTACATAACCCCGATAGATACCATAAATGGTTAGTATAACAACAAGCGCGTGAAAAAATAGAAACGATTTAATAAAGAAAGAATAATAACAATATACAAAAAAAGGTTTCATGACACTTGGTTATGGCGTTATGTTTAGTGTGCTCCTGGGTTCCATGACAAGTATATTCTTATCTCTAACTTGTCAGGATAGATGGATCCCAATTCCAGACCCCCTTTGTCGCTCTGATATAAAGCACTTGATTCAATCAAAGAAAGCCTCTTTCAAGAATCGTGGTGCATACAACGATGAAGGAGATTTTGTGCCAGATAAATTTAATATTCTCTTTGAAAAGTATGCTCGGTCTGATAAAACCGGTGCTACTATTTCACTTCCAGAGTTGATCAGAATGACGCAGGAGCAAGAAAGTCTAGGCTTTAATATGAATATCAAAGAATTCAAAGGGTGGTTAGTAACCTTCTTATCATTTTTCTTATCATCATCAATTAGATTAAAACTCAAACATCATTTTCTTCTCAGGCTTCAAGGTATAATTGAATTGAGTGCCGCTTATTTCTTTATCGGGCATCGCGGCCATCTCAAACGAGAGGATGTGAAGGCAGCTTATGATGTGAGTAAAAAGGATATATACAAATATTCTAACCTACTTTGTATATAAATATAGTTTCTATTTTTTTGTATCGCATATTGCTGACCCAGTTTTTTTTTTTTTAGGGATCTCTATTTTACAAATTACAAAACGCTAAAGGCGTTCAAGAGATTCAAGTTGAAACAAATGATGCGCTCTCTGGCACTTATCTCTGCGGTTCTAATTCAGATTTGACTGATAATAAGTTCAGTTTATACGATCTAGCAAGCATTGATCTTAGAAAAGTATTATCATTCGCAAAAGAACAGACACACGAATTTTCTTTGGAAAACATCCTTCGACGCCACACATCTATTCAAGGAGTACGTTCACCAAAACTCTCCTTTTTTTCACGTGAAGTTGCACCCATTCATGATCAGTCTAAACTCTTCCCACACGGCATGACTGGTGTCGCCAAAAATGACCAAGAGACTTCACCAGAGGTGCCTAGTTTGACTGGTCTGAGTAACAGTTCCGTCCAACAATCAGACTCTGTATTTGACAGCCTTGTAGGAGAACCCAGTAGCTTTACTTCTTCTAGCTTCTTTGTAAGTGAAGATACCGAATCCAAGTCAATCTTGACCGGTGTAGCTACACCTGAAATCGATGATATCAAGGAAACATCAACTGAAGAGGATGATAATGATGTTGGTTTGACGGGTGTTTCCAAGGAAACCGAGTCAGGTGAAAAAGGTACAAGCCCACTTCTTATCCCAAAGTCGGGAATCACTCCCCCTCCCGAGGAAGCCTCTGACCAGGAAGTATCAGAAAATGAACAGAAAAAAAACCAGCAAGAAAATAAGGATACTTCAGATTTCGTTTCTCCAGCTTCAAGTAAGCGCAGCAAGAAGAAGAACAATAGTAAACACGTAGCACCACCAGTATTGGAAAATAGCTTTGCTCCCATTGCCACTGATGTTAAATGATGGTGTTTCAAAACTCAATTTATGTATTTGCCAAACAAATAAACAATATAAACAATAACATGGTTACTTCTTCCAAATAAAATGACCTTTTTTATTCTATTAAATGACGTCTTTGGGAATATGAATTAAAAAATCTTATTTCAACTCTTTGATATACATTTATGCACGTGCACGCTTCTGCTTAATAGCGAGGAAGGTCTTGGTTTATGTTTTATCAATACCTTGTTTGGGTTATATCCAGCCTGTTCTAATTTGTACTAGTTATATCCAAGGAATTTGGTTGGCCGAGCAGTCATATGAATCGCATTACCATAAAGAGTTGTAGATTCTATAAAAGCTATTGGCGTGTGCGTGATTTTTTTCTTCTTCAATAAACATTAAAGGTAAATACGAGTTTAAACAGAACTTTTTTTATTTACTTGTACTCTATTTGTCAAGTTATATTACAATCATTACCTAAAGTGTACTACCGCAATAAAATAGCTATCGTTAAGTCATGCATGATTTTTGCGCCGGTTATTAAAAAGGGGGTTGTGTTACTATTATGGCTATCCACACTAAATCTAAGAAAGTTGAAATTCAATCAAAAGAAAAGTATTACAAAATAGGTTCCTTGACAACAAGTTTTATCATTATCATATACATGTTTGACAAGTAGTGTGCATCTTTGGATGTTAACCAAGACTATCCATCATGATTACACTGTTAATGTTACTATTTATATTCACAGAATAAACAACATGGGGATAGTGATGGCACAACTTTTTAGGTAACCCTATTGATTTCAATTCATCTATCACTTACATACTTTAGTGGTTATTCAAATCTGAGAGTGATTTTAGTATAGAGAGAGAGAACATTTCTTTTTCAAAACCTAAAATTCTTATGTCTTGGTTCAAATTATGAGTATTGTTTGAAGTTCGTTTTTATTCAATAAATCTAGAAACATGCGATCATCAATTTTAACCGATCACTGGAGTTTATGTCAAACGTGATGTGATGTTTCCATTTGGTCATATTATACATCCATCTAAAACGTGGATTTTTTTGGACATTTTGAATTACATTAAAACTTTGGAAAAGGCGAATAATAATAATAATAAAGATTAAAGAAGAAAAGGAAAAGGAAAAGGAAAAATAAACAAGTTGTAGAGTAGCGAATTTACTACCGAGAAGTAAACTCAAAGTCTTCTAATAATATAAAAAAGATGTTCTTCGTAAGAATGATGATATTGGTTCCTCTCACTGTTTATTTATAAAATGTAAATCTTTTTCTGCAATGCAAACATATTATGCTGACCATTATAAATATTTTTCTTATCATCTATAGACTTAGTTCAGATTCACATCTTAATAATCAACTAAGAAGTAAACCTACTGTAACTAAGAAGAACTTATTTTGCGTATATAATGGTAAAAAAAAAAAAAAAAAGAAGAAGAATAAATGTAACCGATAGTATGGAATCGGAGGTAAAATCCTTGATTAATACTTTCATGGATTTAATTTCACCAAGAAATAGTTAACTTTATTTAACATGTGAGATTGATTAAGCTCATGCCTAATCATAAAAAACTGCATGTTGAAGATGACACATTCTATCATTTACATATCTATTAAAGCTATTTGTTATTAACATTCTCTTTTTTTTTAGTCTCTCTTCTCAACTATAATAATGATCCATTTTCTAGTTTATTTACCCATTTAAATCTTCTGAGAAAATAATTTATTATTTAACTGACAGTAATTTTTTTTTTTCATGGTTTGATAAAGTCAGTTAATACACAGTTAAAAATACATCTGCTCTAATATTCTGTTTGAGCTCATTTTGTAACACGATTTAAAGACTGGTTTGAAATACAAAAGCAATAATATACTCCTATTATATTTTTGTTTTAAATTTCAAAGTTTGAGAGTTATATTTCAACTTGTTCCACAAGTAATGATTTGATTTTCTTTTTTTAGAAAAAAAGAATCTTTTGTTTTCATACATGTATCATGCTGCATATTTCATTTTAACGAGAATTTTATCTATCATCTCTCTTATTTCTCTTAATGATAGAACTATTTTGACTCAAAGAAGAATGGACAAAATCTGTGACATTTTTTTTAGCTTGGATGGAGGAAAAAAGAAATGATAGCAGTGCTTTAATCTATATAAAAATATACTTATAAAAAATGTATATTTTACCTTTTTTTTTTAATGAATTTCATGTGATAATAAATGATCTAAATAAGCTATTCGACAATTCACCCTTTCTGGTCATTATTTGTTTTACTTATTATACCGTGAACAATTCCAAATACCACCAGTAAAACCAAATATCTTATCAGGTCACAGGAATAGTCATCAAGTATTACCATAGGGGCTTTCTACAGATTCATACCGCACACAGCAGCCATATCACACGTATATGATGTGTCTGTAGAAAGTCTATTACTAGTACCTAACGTATATTCCTTTTGTCATTAGAGTTTGTCTGGTTTTGTACAATCACGCCAGTAGTTCTCTCTCTTTCTATATATATATATGTATATATATAATAATATCAAGATAATCAAGGTAGTAGTAAATAGCGAAGGAATAATATCATCAGTATTTTAATCGTGGTTTTTTTTTTTTAAAAAAAAAAAGAGCATGGTCACAAGAAGTTGTATCGAATTTTAATCTTAAATTTATAACAAATTTAAGCCTCACCTTTTCTTTCAGTTTTTTCTCTTTTTGTCTCGTAGTAATGCTGGATTAAGTAAAAAAAATATTTCCATAGAAAGGTTTTTCTTTTCTCATAGAAGAGAAAAGAAAGAATAAACACAATACATTTCATTACCTAATATTTATTATAAATTCAATGAAAAAGAGGATATCAAATAAAACAGTCTGAAAAACTAGAAGTGTCAGCCGAAAGTATTTTATAGCATCGCTATGAAATAAGACAACACTTAATGGAGTTATTAAAAGTAATATTAGCAATATGAAGGTGATTATATAATACGTAATATTTACCTGTAAATTAGAAGATAATAAGCTTTAAATTGACTAATGCCTAAAAATGACTTCTAAAAAATAATAAACAGTGTCGTAAGTATATCAGATAAATGGATAAATATATGCTACATTGATCACCAACTCATCATTTAGATATGTATTACAACAAGAAATTATAAACGTTAGTTTAATCCAGAAAAGTTAGTGATCTATACAAAAGGATTTGCTGGATAGCATATTTATAAATTCAAACTAGAATGTTATCTTAAAATCGAAGACCACTTAATGAATTTTTTATTCAATCTAAAATGAACATAGTATTTATGTCAAAAGAAGCAGTTATACAACACTATTGTTATATGAAATTATGAATGACAGATTTACAATATAGTATGGAGATTATTTATATATATATCAAGTTCATGGGTTATACAAGAGATAGGCGAGGAGGTAATGGATGGCACAAAAGATCATCTTGGGAAAAAATAACGAAAGGAAATTATTCTAAAAATGACATTGATACTAATCAATGGTTATAGAAAGTTACCACAGCCAATATTATATTAGGTACAAGAAAAAAATAGACGTAGAAGATATAGAAAGTAATCGAGAAGTACATTTATTCAAGACCTCTCAAATAGATTCTATCGATGTTCTATGTAGTATTGAATGCAAAAAAAACAACAAGTGGTTCGATGATAAGATTGATGCTATCGAGCAAAGTACAGTCCAAACATGCTCAAGAACACCATCTTTGAAAAGTCATAGTCAACAAATGGCTTCCTACTATATGGAAATCAATTGAAACTCAATTCTATTTTTCAAAAATGATGACGTGACCAAAAAAGATTATTTGTATAGTGACTCCCCGCTTAATTCTGGGGTTTAACACCTTACTCCCCACTCTTTTTACATAACAAAAAATATATATATAAGAGAATGTCTGGTCTGTTTGCCGTATCCAACTTTGCCATTACTACTGCTTCTGCAGGCTCTGCTAATGAAGCCAGAACACGTGCCTTGGCACTTTACAGAAAGTTCCAAAAGTCTGTATGTATCGATCCTTATTATTTTTATTTAATTCAAAAAAAAAACACAACAGCAAATAACAGCATTATAGCTAATATGAATACTTACCGTTTTGTTCAATATTTAATTTACAATCAATTAAAATATTAGGTACCTGAAATGATGAAACTTCATGAGATCAACATGCCCACTTCAATCATTCGTGCCAAGGTCCGTGAGGAGTTTGAAAAGCACCGTTTTGTCGAGGAACTTGAAGTACGTGATATATTGTTTGCAAAGGGACAGATGGAATACCAAGAAATCATGAATGTCTGGAAACAAAACAACCATATCATGAACTACTTTATTAAGGAAGAATTGCCTCCAAAGCCAACCACTTTCTTGGAAAAGTTTTACGAAGGAAGATCTTAAATAAAGAAAATAAACACACCCACACATACAGAGACACTAATATCAACTTGGATCAACATCAGCTATCACTTTTTTTTTAATATTTATGGATCTCATGTGTTTTTTTTTTTTATTTAATATATAGAGTAGTAGTAGTAGACTTTTGTGTTTTAATTGTTATTAATTGTCTAGTTATTATTGTTATTATTAAAGAAAAGAGAAAAGAGAAAAGAGAAAAGAGAAAAGAGAAAAGAGAAAAGAGAAAAGAGAAAAGGTAGAGATAAGTAAAGAGAAAAGGAATAATAATGTAATTAGTGGTATTGTATGATATATTTACATCATGAGGGATAAAAAAATAAGAGAGAGAGAGAGAGAGAGAGAGAGAGAGAGAGAGAGAATCTAGTTGAGTGCAATCATATCCCAACCAGCCGTAATCCTATTTAAACCTTCCAGTTGTAATAGACTCGTTCTTAAATCGTCCCTATTAAGAAAGTGTTTTGGGTTCTCCTTACTCAAAAGAGTGACTCTTTTTATCCAGGGGAACAGCTGCACATGTGTCAAGAGAGCCCTAAATATGCTTGGATTTTGCTGAGAAGGTAAGGTTACTGTCAGATGATTTAAATTTGGGAAAAGGTGCTTAAGTCTCTGCCAATAAAGCCTAGCATCATCAATATGAGTGCTAGTCATAATAGTGATTGATAGGTAATTGAGATGATAAAATTGGGATGTTGCTGACATCAAAAAGGGATTCAAGGCTAGACTAGGGATATCTAGAGTAATTAGTTCCCGTGACAATACTGTTGTTATCAACTTGTGACAATGCTCAATTGTACTGACATCATCTGCTGGGTCACGAACAGTCAAATGGACAAGTTTTGGAAGACTGGTTAGTGAATGAACAATGGACTTGTGATGGTTTTTGTTCATAAACAGTTTGATATCTTCAAGAGTGGAATGAGAATGCTTGAGAATGCATTGCACCAGCTCGAGATTGGTTGATACTGAGAGTAATCTTTTGGTCGGTAACTTTCTATCATCATCAAAGGATATTGATCTCTTCAATGCTAAAGTGAGATAGTCGATATTATTACTATTATTATCGTTTGGTTGAATAAGAGTAACTGTGTCTGTCCAATTATAACGATCCGCTACCAATCTAAAATAGAAGGAACAAGTTCTATATAATAAATATCCTGAGTTAATAGACGTTACAAACATCATAACAATTAACGTATGTTTCCTTACTGAGCAAGTGGACATAAATCTAAATGGTTTTCCGCTTTTACATATCCAAGTATAATTAATTGTAATTCAAAAGGAAGATCTAATAACATAGTTGTATATACTCCAAGTTGTATATTATATTATGAAATAGTAATAAAAGAAAGACTGAAATCAAGGGGAAATAGAAAGGAAGAGAATATAAAGAAAATAAAAGAAGGAGAAGAGAAGGGGAGAAAAGGGAAGAGATAGACAAAAGTACATATGTAATAGGGATGACTTTTAAAGACTGACATGTCATAACAGAGTTTTTTTTGAAAATGATAACATAATTTCCGATTGAACTCAGATATAAATAAACAAAGAAAAGCAATTATTTATTACATATGTAAAAGGCCACGAGTTCAAAAAATAGGGGTAATCAAAAGAGACCAAGTCGATCCCATCTGTCATAATTATTTGTGTGGCCAATCAAATCATATTTTTTTAAGTTTCCGTCAATCAGTTTTGAGAAAAGCTAACCTCCAAAGATGTTATCTTTGTAGGGGTATGTTTTATATAGCATTTGGAAACACAATTCTATACGTGTGATTGTTTTTCATTTTATCTCTTAACACTTGTCAGAGAAGAATATTATTTGTAATATATTTTATTACATTTTAACTGAACTCTCCAAAATTTGAAATTTCGGTGGGTGTGCAAGCATAATGAATATACCATGAAATGAGTGGAAGCACCAGTAGAAGCCACAAGAGCATAGCTTAGAGACCATACAATAGACGAGTAGTGGAATATATACCAGAGCAGAACCAAGATGAAGGAATATATATATATATATATATATAATAAAATGAGTAACCCATTAAATAAACAGATAAAAATATAAAAACTTACGGTATCGACAATCCTATGGGAAGAGCCGGCAATAGCCGGTCTGGTGGGTGGTAACAGCGAGATATTTAACGACCTCAGGTGGTAAAATGGAAGCCGAGAGGGGAGTCTGCAAGAAATCCAACGAATAGTAACCTGAGATAGATAATTAGTATTTACATAAATAATGCTTTAAAATAATGAACTTACTGAACAACTTTCCTTAAGCAATCCAAAAAATGAATCCACCTAGGGTCCGATATTTTTGTAGTCATAAAAAGAGTGAATACTGCGAGTTGTATGTTAAATGGATTTATTATGAATGAAATAAAATATATCCTCTTGCTCCCATGTAAAGGAATTGACAGATATATCTTAAAGGAAACCTGGACTCAGATTCCCATAACATTTTTTGTCCTATTCTTTGATATTAGTAATATCCTTGTTATCAGAAGCAAGTAAAAAGAAACTTCGGAATCGGGTTCACAGGTACCATCCATTATATTTTTAACTGAAAGACGTCTCCAATGGATTGATCTAATAAACAAAGATGCTATAGCTTATAGCATAACCTATTCATCTTAATAACAAGATGGAGATTTGATGGGGGTGCTGACAGTTGGCCTCTATGGCAACTACCCAGCATTGCTCATGCAGGGTAAAAGAGGCGAGGCATTTGACACCGTCGTAAGAAAAAATTTAATTAAGATTATTTTCCCATGTTATCGATAGAAGCACTATGACTACACGTGGAATGTATCATCTAATGGTATTCAACCCATTGGTAAGTCTAATTTTTGTAAGTTGTTCACTTGCACTAGCTAAAATAATATAAAGTAGACTCTTCTTTCTCTTTTTATTTTTATATTCATCTACAAAGTACATGTTATGAACATGTTCGAATATGGAAAATACCGTCTCCCTACAATCAATGGTAATTGTAGGCTCTCTATTTTTCATATAGATTGAAATTATCTATCGTCCAAGTTAATCCATGGTTATAATTTACCAGTGACTTCCTGGTGTTTCATAGTACTCTATTTAAAACATGTGGGGAAGACAATACGTCTTGTAATTTTAGAAAGTATTAAAAAGAAATATAAAAGGACCACGAGATCAAAAAAAAGGGGGGATAATCAGAGAAGCCAAGTCGATCACATCTGTCATAGCTACGACCTTGGCCAATCAAATAAACTTTCGTTCATCGTACAACCGTTCGTGCGAAAAATTCCTGATTAGCCAATCATTGCTTAAAAGATTAAAAGTCACAGACATCTTGTTTTAAGAAAAATTAAGCACCAACAAATAGCTTTCTTTTTAACCCTATCTTTTCTCTTCTTTTCTTCTTCATAACTTAAACTTTACCTTTTTTTTTCTTGATACCTAAAGATATATATTATAATGTCATACACAGATGAACGTAGCCGCACATCATCTCCCGTAGAGGACGATGGCATGAGTTGGCCAAGTAATGCATTGGGAAAAAAAGGGGAAAATGTGTGTGTTAAAAGGAACATGTAAAGGTAACCATAGTATTTCTGGCATAGGTATGGGTGCTCGTCAGCGTCGTGATGAAAGTCCCGAGCAAAAAGAAGAGAGAGAGAAAAAATTGGCTGATGCTGTAAAGACAATATTGACCTGTATTGGTGAAGACCCTGAAAGAGAAGGGTTATTGAAGACCCCTGATCGTTATGCAAAAGCATTGATGTTCTTCACAAAAGGTTACGAGGAAAACATTAGAGGTAAGGACTTTATCATTGTTATTGTTATTTTTGAAAACATGGAGAATTTGTTTTAACGATTATAAATGTGTGAATATAGAGGTTGTAAACGAGGCTATTTTCGAAGAAGGTAAAGTTATATAATATCCCTTTTAAATAATAATATAAGACAAAAAACAAAACAGACGGGTGTACACACATAACAAAATAGGATCGGAGATGCAGAAAAAAAAAAAGATTTTCTAATTAAATAAAAACTATAGATCATGATGAAATGGTTCTTGTTAGAGATGTTGATGTATTTTCACTATGCGAGCATCATATGGTACCTTTTATGGGTAAAATTAGCATCGCATATATACCTAATCGTCGTGTTGTTGGTTTGAGTAAATTGGCCCGTATTGCTGAAATGTTTGCTAGAAGGTAAAAAAAAAAAAAAGATTTTGATGGGCTCTTATTTTAGATTTTGAAATTTGATTTGTGATAATTTTTAAAAAATCGGATTCTGATTGGACAATTAAAAAAAATAGATTGCAAGTACAGGAACGTATGACAAAACAGATTGCTACTGCTTTAATGGAGATCCTGCAGCCTCAAGGTGTCGCTGTCGTCATGGAATGTTCGCATCTATGCATGTGCTCAAGGTAATTTTTTTTTTAATGATTGAATTGGGATATCGTAGCTTAACTATTTTTTTTTTTATATAATCACTCTTGGTGAATATAGAGGTGTTCAGGTATGAACAGATGTTAAACGGAGCCATATGCAACCCCTTTGAATTACTTACTCATTTATATGTCTTTTTAATAGAAACCTGGAAGCTCTACAGTGACAAGTTGTATGTTGGGTGTATTCAGAAGTAACCCAAGAACAAGAGAAGAGTTCCTTACTTTAATTAGACGATAACCACTCTATTTTTCTATTGAAAAACAAGGAAAGAAAGAAGAAAATGTTATATTAGTATTAATATTATTGTTATTGTTATTATTTTTATGTAAATAAATAATTAGAAGATTTTTATGTAATTTATATAGCATATGTATAGTATATATTAATGTGGAAGTAGAGTAAGTTAAAAAAAACAGGTGGGGAAAAAGCGACAAAAAAAGAGAAGGGGAGGTTTAAGAGAGTTTTCCGGACATGACTGCTGCTCTACACAACTGCAATGCAGCCATATAGTCCCCATTTGCTTCTAAAACGTAAGGGGATAGTAATTGGCGATTAATGTGGGGTAATATACGACATAATTCATCAAGAACCCGTTCATATTCAGGATGATTATCTATAGACTGTATCGACGTTTCTTTTATACTATGTTGTGATTTTACTGATGTTTTTCGCCCTAATGATGAAAATAGTCGGTTAGGCCGTTTGTTTTTATTATACGATTCGGTGGATGAAATACTACTCGTGTCCTTAAACTAATAAGGAGAAAAAAAAACAGAAGAAAAATAAATATAAGATAAAAGGAAAAAAATATATTTTAGTAAATAATTCCATATGAGGAGGTACATGTACTTGCATTAGGTGCATCAGTGGCGCGGGGGCGACTAGGTATGTCAATATGTTCATAGGGTCTACTGTTATTGTTCTCGTTTTGGGGGTCATTATTTAGATATGCGTTAGGAACGAGGGTTTGGGTAGCGGCAATTACATCAATCGGTGCAGCACTTATAAGAATGGGAGCACTAATTTCAATAGATCTCTTTTGAAGTGGTACTAAATTGTCAGAAGAGGCTGACCAAATCATATCATGCTCCCCTAAAAGTTTATTTTTTCGAGCACCTAATGGATGCAAAAGTGATCTCTTGACGTGTGTAGGTTTTTTAACGGGTTGAATCAGTTTTGAACTTTCTCGAACAGGTGCTCCTCGCTCTTTTTTGACAAAGTTTCTTAATCCACTATCAGCATGTACGCAATGCTTGAATGCAAGGCCTTTATATAATAAGGTATATATTAGATAAAGTGGCCTCTTTCTCTCTTTCTTATTTTCTATGTATAAAGTAAAAATATATCATCATTTCGTACCATATGCCTGTAGTCTCTCCTTTTGAGTCTGCATCTTCATTGTATGATAGAGAGTAAGTGGATTGTGTTTAGGACCAGTTCTGTAGGAGAGTGTCAGACATTCCTTTAGGCGTGGTGGCAATTCCGGTATTTCATGCTGATTTGGAAACAGGGCTTTCTCCTGCTCCCTTAATTTCTGATCCCGTAACTGTCTTGCACGCTGCTCCAACAAATCTGATAATCCATCAGGGCTATCATCACCTTTTTCTTCAAATATTGTATGAAAGGTAACAAGTGACGGTAAAATATCATCACCTGTTTCATCCTCCTTCCAAGATATTTTATATCCCTCCTTAGTGTATTGTTCTGAATTGGATATGCCTTTCTCATCAATTCCGTTGGCCACTTCATCATCCTTGCTTGATCTAGGATCGTTAACGCGATAAATACTGTCATCTTGTGAATATGTAGGTTTCGGCATATGCATTTCATATGATCGTAATGTAGGTGTTTTTCTTAATGTGTTTGCTCTCTTGGGCGCTTGCTGAGGTGAAGGAATAGGCGTCGATGGAGAAACAGGATTAGATATACTATGGAGATTGGTGACAGAAGAATGAGGACTAGGAGATGTGGAAGTAGGAGAAGCGGTAGAGGAAGCAGTGTTTGTTGTTTTGACAGTTGAAGTGGTAGAATAAAATGATGCTGATTTATTATTAATACCATCACTAGTATTACTAGTATTACTAGTATTATTGGTGTTATCGGTACTAGTTGTTCTAGTGGAAATAGACGATATACCGGATGGAGAGCCAACGACTTTAGCGATACCAGCCCGTCTTCTCTGTCGTTGGCACTTGTAACAAACACAAGCAGGGCCATTAGTACAAGTAGCAGTGATATTGGATGCGGTAGTGCTGGTAGTAGTAGAGGTGGTGGTACCACTAGTATTGTTAGTGGCTACATTATTGGAGGACAGAATAGACTGTAAATAGGAGTCACCACCAGATTTAGTGCTAAAAAAAAAAAAGAAAAGTCAATTATCAAATGGTATTGTCATACACTAGAATATAAATCACAAAATTTACTTTGTGGAAGGCATTTGGGTTGGTATTTCGTCTATTTCAATCTTTCCAGACTCGCCCTTTTCTGTTGACTGTAAACTTACTATTAATAGTTATTTAATAAAATTGAATAAGGAATGTGGTATTTATTAATGTTTTACTTACAATCTACTTTGTTTTCAAAGTGAAATTTTTGTACCCAATCTTTTTTTTTTAATATAAAATATTATTGTTGCCATTATTGTTTAATATATTTAGTTAGTTAATACACATTAATAATAAATCATTATTATATAATCATAATAAGCAGTGTGTATCAAATGCAAAGGAGGAAAGTGTTATTGAATATGAAAAAAACAAAAAAAAAAACAGGATCAGCATCATGGAAAATGGCAATGAAAGGAGGTTTATTTACCTTGTGAAATGGGATCCAAACCCGAAGTGACAGTCGACATTTAAGAGATGAAATAATAATAAAAACTAAAAGAGAGAAAGAAAGACAAAGAGTATTTTTTATAAATAAAACAAAAAGGGATAAAGAAGGGATAAAGCGAGGGAAAATAGCAGATTGTAATTATATTTATATATTGTAACACTGAAATAAAGTAGTCTGCATCGATGTAGCTTGCTAAGAATGGTAATTTCAAGCTCTTTATTTTTATATATTTTTTTAAACGAATTAAAGCAATTACTCCTTTCCTGCTTTAAAGCGAGCAACAACATTATCGAACAATTCATTGTCTTGGAATACATCAGCAGCTGTGAAGGCCAAGGCAACAGAAGAGGCCAGGGCACGATCGTGGGCGTATTCTGTTCTAGCTGCTGCCGTGAATTCTCGTGTATGATTGGGTGCCTTTGTACCAATCTCAAATCCTGGGTGGAGACCAGGAACAGCATAAGTTATGTTGCCCATATCACTGCTACCAGATACAATTTGCTCCTCTTGTTCACGAGGGAAAATGGTAAAACCTTCAGCTCGTGCATAGTCAATAAAAGTATTTCCAAGATAATCATTCTGGAAAATATCTGTGTTGGCCAAGAGTATTTTGTTAGCATAGCTCTCTTTCTCTCTCGTTTTTTTCTTTCTAAAAATAGAGATTTTATCTTTATTTTACCATCAATTTGACCATATTCTGCCCAGGTTATCTTGACTTGGCATCCTGTTGCTTTACCACCAGCCAATACACACTTTTCAACCTTTTCTTTCAACTCAACCAATTGAGCACGTGTCACTGACCGAACATAGAAAAAACCTGAAGCATAGTCAGGAATTACATTGGGCTAAAACATGCAATTTATGAGTTTGAATTTGGATTTATAAAAATATTTATATAAGTACAACATATATTATTATTATTGCCACTTTTCAATTCATCAACCCATTCTTACCGAATTACCTCCATGCTTAATGATACCATGGATTCTATTATTATCATTATAATTATTAGTATTATTATTATTATTATTACATGTCTGTCTAGATGTTGCTTTTAAATATTTATTTTTTTATATTACCTATTGCTGGGAAGTGTTTGTTGTCTCAACATGGCAATATTATTGAAAGCCTGCATTAAACCATCAAGTGCATTAACACCCTCGAAAGGACTGGCACCAGCATGGGAAGAGCGACCAAAGTACTCAACAAGGAAAGAATCCAAAGCCAAACATTTACCAAAAACGCCAGACATATTTCCAGGATGTAACATTGTACAGAAATCTACACGGCGATTGATTTCACCTGCTTGGACAAAATTGATCTTTCCACTTGTGGATTCTTCAGCAGGTGTACCAAATAACGTAACTGAGCCATTCATTAGGTTTTTCTCTAAACATGCCTTGACTGCTAATGCGCATGCTACACCAGTGATTGCAATCAAATTATGGCCACATCCTTTTTTTTTATAGTCATTAGTCGTTGCTATTATTTATAAAGTTAGAAAGTATGTACCTTGTCCGATACTGCCATTATTATTATTATTAGTATCAGCTTTAGGGGAACTATTAATGTATATTCATTGACTTACCCAGGAAGAGCATCATATTCACTACAAAAGCCTACTCTTCTTCCTTCTTTGCCATTGCTGTACTCTGCAATAAAGGCGGTTTCAAGACCAACTACTCCACGTGAGACCTTGAAGCCTTTTTCTTCGAGATATTTGGTCAATAACGCAGCAGCCTTGAATTCTTTATTGCCAAGTTCTGGGTTATCATGAATCTATTATTATTATTATTCATTGATGTCAGTTCTTATTTTTATATAATTGTATCGTAATATACCTCTAAACTAATTTCTCGAAGCTCGGCACTGTGGTCATTAATAGTTTTTCTGATTAAATCCTTGATTTCTTGGGATGCCATGGCGACGTTCTTTTTAAAAAATAAAAATAAAAAGTAAATGGAATAAAAAAAAAAGTTTAAAAAAAAGGAAGAGGATAAAGCAAAAGAGTGGGAATTAATGGTTTATAATCAATTGTGAGAGCCAAGGTTCCACGTTATCTTTGGCCGAATGCCCGGCCAAAAATGAAGAAATATCTTTTTTAGATGGCTTGTATCTATTTTTTTTTTAATTAGGCATTTCTTTTATTTCTTCCATCGGATCACCCGTTCTTCTCGTTCCCTTTTTAAAAAGAAAATAGACTCTATGATATGCTCAACCACTTTTTGTATCTCCACTAGATAAGCTCTTTTTCGGTGAACTAAGCTATTTAAAATACCGAATGTCTTGCTGGGGATACTTCTCGCTAAAGTAACAGTGACCTTTGTAACAAAGTCAATTTACTCGTATAAAAGTGAGTGAATATTACTGTTTATATTTTCACTAAGCAAAAAATAGAGTTGCATTAAAAAACAAATAATCCAGAGACGGTTATTTTGCTGTGGGACAGTGGTTTAGGCTGTTTTACTCAGGGCATCCAATCAGGTTCTTTTCCAGCTCATTCACAATAGTAAAGAATGAAAGATACAAATTCTCACTGTGTCCAAAAAAACACTACTATTATGGGATTGGTGTCATCAACCGACATGGCTAACATATATACTATACTAAATTTTTGACAGCTTTATTATGCCTATTTGTTTATCTTTAACTTTTCTATATTATCACTGCACTTTATTTCAAACACTGTTTTTTTTTACTTCTTAAAACAGACAGCTTCCACGTATGCACAAGGGCGAGCACAAGAGTATGTTTATTTAAATAATACCGTTATAATGGAGGTATCAAGCAATTTATTTAGTTCCTGATGTATGTAAATATAGATTTACCCTTAAAAAAAACATAGCTAAAGCAATAGTTAGAGATATGTATTATTATTATAACATCTAGATACGTTTGAAAATGTGACAAGAAGAACATGACATTTCCTCTATTGGTCTTGATACAGCAACAGCAGCAATAGATTTATATATAAAAAATAATCAAGATAATCAACAGAGTTAGTAAATTCTGGAATAGTGTTTTTTAAATATTAATACAAAAAATAATCCCTCTTCCTTAATCTGGGTTATATAATAGATTACCTGTAATCGAGTTGATATGTCAGAACACGCTAATAACAAGCTCTATAATGAAATAAATATACAACGGGAAAAAATGAATCAGAGATTCAGCAATATCAATTCTATGACTCATGATAGATAGACAGAATGTGGTCTATGAAATAAAATGATGGTATCTATATATTTTCTTTATTTCAAAATAGGAGTTTATCAGTAACAATGCCACAGCTCTGTTTTCAATACTTTAAAACTCCTTTCACTTGCAGTCATGTGGTCATACGAACGATTGTAAACGTTCGTGTCAAAGATAAAACACCTTCCCACTCTCTTATCATTAAAATATATCAAGATGGATAAGCTTCCAACTGAAATTTTTAACAATATATTCAGTCACCTTCATCAGGCAGAAAAAGTAGAATGTATGCTAGTTTGTCGCCACTGGGCAAGTTTTATCCGTATGTCTTGCCTATTTAATACAGTTACAATCTTATCAAATAATTATGATTCAGACACTGCAATAGCTCGCTTTGAATCACTTACCAAATCACTTGAACAAAATCCTCTTCTAAGCAATCAAGTACAACATTTGCTTCTTAAAGATTGTTTTGACTATGATTTCGATGGAAGCATTCTTGGAAAACAATTCCCACATCTCCGTTTTTTGTTTCTAAGCAATACATATGTTGGCCAAAACCAATTTACAACAGCCCAGCTAGAACAATTTAAATCTTGGAAAAATTATCTTGAACAAATCATAGAAAATGAAACAGCATTATTTACTCTTTCGCTACTCGATGCAGGCGTGTTTGACTGTTTAAAGACGATTTGCCTGAAGCCTGATCACGAATCAGTTCCGGCTCCCATTGAAGAAAGACACTTTAAAAATCTAAAGAACGCCCCGCTTTTAACGACATTAAAACTTGAAAGCCTTTCGTTCCCCTTGGAGTATATGGAAGTAATCCATGAAAATGCGCCTACATTGAAGTATTTGACTTTGATATCAATCTTCCTAGAAGACGAAGTGAATCTACCAAAAGTAATATCTCCTGCAAACTGTATGAAAACACTTTGTATTCAAGATTGTTATTTATCACTCAGTATGCAATACACGTGGACAAGTTATATAACCCGAAAATATACAGAACTAACGGGATTCACATTCGAATGCGATGTTAACCCAGTAGACGTAATCCCTGGCACAGATTTTGCCCATCATTTAACAACTCCGTTGATGCGTAGTTTGGGACAACAGCTGAAATTATTTCACATAGAAAGTATTTGTCTTTCTCCAGAACTCTTTGAAGCTATAGACGGTAATGGGTATGAATTGCAAGATATCAAGTTAAATCGTACTGCGTCACCACTATTTTTAGAAAAGTTATTCCGTTCAAACCAAGCACAATATATACAGTCTCTCACATTGATTCATTTGACAGATTCTGAAAATTTCGATCTGCTAGGAAATTTAACAGTTCTAAAATCACTTAATCTAGACTTTGGATCCAAACACAATATGCTTGTCGATCACCTTCATAAGTCACCTCTATATCTCAATAAGCTTATAAAGCAGTCTCCGAGGAATTTGGAAGAACTCACAATCTCCAATACACTCATTGAAATAGACACTGAGTTTGATGAACAACCGAACCAGACGAATCAGCTAAAAACATTGAATTTCACGAGTGCAAAAATTGAGGATGGTGTGACTAATTTTATAGCAAACACTTGTCCTAAGTTGTCTATAATATCCCTGATTAAATGTGCAACACCTGTCCTAGAATTCAGTCTTCCAAGTCACGATTTAACATGTTTCGAAATTGTTGGTCATTTTGTTTCTAGTACATTTATTCTCACAAGAGCTGGAGAAACGGTTCACTTTTCTGTACCTGAAGACGGAAATCCTACTAAATACTGCTACGAAAGTTTTATAAACGAAAATACCCGTCCTTTCTATAGTCTATGTAAACCCGTGCCACCAAATGAAGTCAACTTAAAGCTTAGAACACAATTAACATGTCGTAGTGTACGTTCTCTATTTATAAACGGACAGCTTGTGGTATAAGTGTGTGTCGTATACATGGTTTACCTCTTTATATATATATATATAAATTTACGAGCCATATCAATAAATCAAATAATAAGTCTTGAACACAATCGCTTTTTCAAATACACAATATTGGTAGTATTTCGTCACTTTCCTAAATTCGATACAGACTTATATAGTAGTTACATAAAAGTTCTGTATTATGAACAAAGAGTAACATTAGAAAGTTATAATATATTAATTCTTCTATATTGTAATTTGTATTGCTGTACATTCAAACGAATCAAGGGCTCGATTCTAGTAGAGAAACACTTAAGACAAACATATTTGATGGTTATAATAACAAAATGAAAGAGAATTATATATAAATTAAATTAATCTTTATTATTCAAATTTCCAAGATACTCTTTACAATTTTATATTGATCATTCTAAAAATACAAAAACGAAAATATCAAAATGTCATGTGAGGGAAGCAATCTACAGATTAATGCTGATTTCAGGCTACAACCTCGTGTTCCTAACCTTTCTTGAGTATATAAATATGTTTTTCGCTTTGTTTGTTTAAAAGAAGGTTGAAGATGAAAAGAGAGAGAGAGAGAGAGAGAGGGAGAGAAAGAAAGAAATAAAAGAACATGCTATTTTTCGACAATAATTAAAAACTGACTTTTTGCGTGATATGATTTTGATGGTCATCTTAGAGAGTAGCTCCTATCCAGAATGAGATGTCATGCGTTTGTTCCACTAACTCGGAAAGCATAATAGTTTTAAACCATATTGATACTACGATAATTAAGACCTATTGATGTCAGTCACTTGAAATCATCCAGTGTTTTTCTCCAGCAATAAATTTGTCTAAAAATGTTACTCTCATTTAGAAACTATCTTAAATGTTACACCTAAAACCTTGCCTTAATCCAAAAACTGAGTATAATTCTTTAGCAAGGGAAAATTATTGCTGATGAAACGTATGTACATATGTATTTTATATATATTAATATAGAATTCAATAAACCTTAAATAATAATTTTATTAAATGTACGGTACAGGACAAACTATGGGAGGTGTGGGAAGGACCTAAATAACAAGGACAATTATCATTGGACTATATAATTCGAATGCCGAATGTTTAGTCCCACTTTCCCCGCGTTTTTCTACCCCATTTGCGTTGATAAAGAGCCAATCTATTTAAGAAAAGTATTTTATGCTTTTTCTTTCTAGCTTTACTTTTCTACTTCTATTCTTATTTTCCTTTACTTTTCTTTTTCTTTTTATTTTTTCTTTCAACTTTTATTTTTATCCCTGAAATGCAGTACGCATCAGACAGTGACAATATGACTGACTCGGATAGTCGACCTCAAGACCAACCTGTTAAAGTGAGAAAGAAGCCTGGACGTAAACCAAATCCAGCATCCCCAGCATTAAGAAAAGCACAAAATAGAGCTGCACAACGAGCATTTAGAGAACGTAAAGAAAAACATATGCGAGAGCTAGAGCTCGCTATTAAGCAAGTCAGAGACCAGCGTGATAAATTGCAAACTGAAAATGAGCAACTAAAAGCAGATCAAGAGATAATGCGTTCCGAAAATTGGTACTTGAAAGGAATCGTTTTAACCTTGCAACTAGTCTGCTTCCAGCATAATCTTGTCATTCCTCAACATGGACCTTATATTAACGAACAGGCCCTCTCTGTATTAGCTCAATCTATACCAGAATCAATCGCAACCTACATTAATGTAAATGCTAGCAACAAACTTCCCATCCCTTCAAAATTATTTGGGTATAGACACACAATGAAGCAGCGCGATCGATATCTTTCATCTGGATCAATAGTCATTACCAAAGAAGGTGTTCACTCTATACCGGAAAGAACACCAACATCTAATATTTCACGTCCCGAACCACCTGTATCTCAAAGAGAGAACACTGTCACCTCAGATGGAATGTATGACTCGGATATTCCCACTGATGATTTTGTACACCCACTACAAAAAGATGAACACTCATCTAGCATGCCACCTCTCTCTCCTGCTACAGATGACTCAGACCCTACTGCCATTCCTGCTAACGAACCTAGTCCACATCAGCCAGTGATGCTAACTGATGAGCCTATTACATCTAACCTTGCAGCGATTCAAACACTCCGACTTCGACTTCGACTCCAGTCAGCCTGTGTACGTATGGACTCGATTCCATTTGCTATCCAACCAACCATTTTACAGGTAAAAACTTTATTATCTATAACTGTAACCGTGGGGAACTATTAACCGAAAAAATACCCTTTTAATTTTTATTTTCAGCTTACGATACCTCATGACCCCCGTATTGATTTGATTCCAACGCCACACATGCGTGATAGAATGATTTTATATAGAGATCAGTTTGATTTGGATGACTGCTTCAACTGTTTACTGGCACATTCAGTATTTCATGGGGGTGATCCTGCTATTGCAGCAAATTGGCAATTACCACCAGAATTTTTCGAGAAATATTGGTTCCTTACCATCGACTACGACCTTCGTCGTACAACTAATAGATGGAGACGACTTCAAGGACTAAATGAGCTTGATTTTAAACAACAAAAAAAGCAGCAGGAGCAAGAATTAAAAAGAGCTGAAGTAGATCAACGTCAGCCCATATTAGAATATCCACAAAGCCTGAATTGGAGTGAAATTTCATCACTATTGGGTATCGATTTCTGGAAAATTGCACAACAAAATAGCGTCAACATGAGTTCTGTAACAGACGGTCCTTCATACGCATCTTCGCTATCTTCAGACTGCTCGTTTAACTCAACAGCTTCACCGGCATTGTCAGCAGCTTCACCTGAAACTATGGTGGAAGACGATCCTGTTTCGTCATTTGAACCTGTTCGTTTGACAGACGGATACAACCTATCATATCCAAAACTTCAGTCTTCTTCAAAAAAGTTTTCACATCACAAGTCCCGTCGTCATCATCCCTATCATAACGAAAACACAGATCAACGTAAAAACAGTAACCCATCAGATGCCATGGATAGATGGGATACTGTAATAGCAGAATCAAATAAAAAACATGGTACATGTATTCTTAATGAGGTTATTGGGAGATAGTGACTAATTTATTTTTCAATTATAAATATAGCAATGGACATGGTAACTGATAGTGGACGAACGTGAAATAACCTCTGCAAAATATAAGGGCTGTGCCGCTTTTATTCTGCTTTATATCTTATTGTAAATTTTTTAGTATTATCATAAAACATCTAACTCTTGTTTGCATTTCATCTTTAGAAACATACCTTTAATAAATTATGATCAGGTCACTTTTTATTTTAAGCGTTATTATCCTTTTTTTCCTGATACAAATTAATCTACTTAAGTAGGGTTGTTTTTTGTAGCTTTATTAAAAAAAAAAAATCCCGAAAATGATCAGGCACCAAAACAAATCTAGCCACAACGATTTGGATATATATAGTTATAAGTAATACCCAAACGTAACTTTATTTCTGGCTGTTTTGTTGCTACATATAAAATAAAACTCCATAAAATGAACCCATGTACATCATGCAAATATCTCATCATTACTAAAAATAGTCTGGGCTAACAAGGAAGATAGTTTTAAGAAGAAATGTTAATAATAGAATATTAACGCCTGAAATTTCTTGATTTTCTTCAATTGGATTATGTTGATGTAATACATAACTATAAAGCAGAGAACGGTTATGAAACCATTTATGATTTATAAAAAGAAGGGATACACTTCATTATTTGAATTTTAATTACACTCCAACTCATACCAACTCTTTGAATGTTTATTTACCTACCAAAAATGACATATACTATATTTAAAAGAATCCAACATCATTAACTATAACGACCATGAATCTTTTTACGACAAAGCCCCTTAATTGCCTCCACTTAATAAAGAATAGAAGCTTCTAGACCGCTATACGCCAATACTTTGGAATATATTTTGCAATAAGAGTCTATTTTGCGACAAGAGTCCTGCCGCCTTTTAAGATATTTTACACAATATTGTCATTATATAGACGCTCTTTCTATGATACTTTGATGAATTTACTTAACTTCTTTGAATAAGCATGAGAGTAATAAACATATATATTTTTGGAATACATGAATGCAGTGGTGATACAATCGAGATAGATTTTAGATCATCCGACAAGCATGAGTAAAAACAAAGGATCCATTTTATACATTTAGATTTTGAATAAAAAAAAAAACAAAAGTATTTTGCTGTTTAAATGTGTTCATAGCTGATATACTGCTATGATCGATGCTTTTAAAAAGAATCGATAATGTATATTCATTAATTTGTATATTCATTTTCTATTTTATAAAAAAAAAAAAAAGTTCTAGCCATGATTTTACTAACATGCTAAGGTTTTCAGATAAAAATAGGTTAATGTGCAATAAAGTAGTTTTATAGCTTTAGATCGTTTGTTGATTGAGAGCAGTCCGCTAAGCCTTAAATGACTTTAGGAGATGATTTAATTCTATTGTATAATTCTTCTGGTATATATGTATCATATATAGTCAGTAAACCTCTATATAAATGGATTATTAGGTTGTATTATTTTGCAATACTTTTTTTTTTTTTTTAGTTAAACTTGAAATGTTTTGTTCGTATTTTTTTTTTACCCATTAACAGACTTTGGTCATACAAAAACCTCCGCATTTATGGGGGTTTCCCATTGTTTAAGCAAGTTAACGAAATTCCGTTTTGTTCCATTTGGCGTGAGCTTATTATTTTTGAAAACCAGATCCGAAAGATAGGAAGAAGCGGAAGAACCGGTCAGTGTTAAAAAAAAACAAACTACAAAAATAATTCAACCGGATAAATTACACTTTAAGCTACTATACCTCGGTATGTTTTCCTTAGAATGAGGCCAAAATTAAAAATGTTTCTCGAGAGTAACCATTGAAGTGTACAATATCATATTAAGCTATTTATTTTCTCTCTCCCATATCTTTAGTGTTTTTCATTAGTATTATCCTCCTTTATTCGAATAAAATGTTTGGGAAAAAATGTCGGTGGTTTATAAAGTAAGATTCAGGGAGGTTTTGGTTTTCAATATTTGTATGGCAAACGCTATATCAATTGATAGACATTAAAAAAAAAACACTAAATGACTTTTGTTGTGCTGAATTTGATATCAAAAACATAGAACGACCATTATATGTTAATTTTTTTTACTGTCTCTCATTTGTGGTTAGTCTGAAATCGATAATGTTAAAAATAATATGATATTACAATTCATATAGTTACCTACTGATTAAATATCAAATATATCGACTCTTCTTGAAAACAAGTTTCTATAAATACGTTTATAAAGAAGTAAACAAATGTTCCAGATGATTTCATAGAGCTATTGTTATTATTTTCGTTTATTTTCTGGAATAATAGTTTACTAAGACCAATTACATGCTTGGCTTCTTTTTTTTTAAAAAAAAAGAAAACAAAAAC
>MU622297.1:31893-53572 GCA_025399235.1 Backusella circina FSU 941
AGTAAATTGAGTTGAGATAAGATAAAACATCTTGACATGATCAACTTATTTATATTGAATTATACCCAAAGAAATATTGTATTATTTTCTGTTATACTGTGTAACAAAAATTTGTGTACAAGTGAGATTTGTTCCACTAGCTATACACAAATTTTTGTTACACACACCATAACTATAACTATTATTTTTTTTGCTGAGCTATTATGGATAAGTTTAAGTCATAATCTATGAGAGAGCATATAATAGGAGATTAAATTAGTCTCTTTATTTTTCTCTGTGGATAGAGTATAATAGATATAGATTGATGTATAATAGATTGTAAGACGCATTTACTTTTTCCCGTCTGATAATATTAGTGGAACCTATATGAAACGGAGTCATTTAGAAATCGAGTCTTTTGATATTTTCTATTATTTTACGGATCATGAAATTTTCTTTATATCTATGCTTCTGTCAATCACGTTTTATATATAAAAACACTATTGGGCTATATTCCACTTGAAAAAAAGGAGACCAAAAAAATAAGGAGAGGGAAAGAAGCGGTGAATTTAGATTTATTGATGGATAAAAGACATTATTATAAATTCAAACCAATAAATTTATAGTAAGAAGAGAAACATCTCTTGTGAAAACTGCCTTCTAAAATGTCAAATATGTTAGCAGCTCGTTATTGAGTTTAACAATGCTAGTTCCTGTTCCAGACATTTCTATTATCTAAAAGTTGATTCTGTTTCTAATATATAATATTGGATATCAACCAGGAGAACACCTTTTTCTCTCCAGAAAAAAAAAAAAAGAAAAGACAGGTATTCAAGATAAACCAGAGACATCGTTCCTGGTCTAAACGGTTAAACGGCTGTAATCTGTATTTTTTTTTTATTATTATACGCGCCTACTTTAATTTAAAATTGTTACATATTCATTGTTTTTTATATATTTATAAACAGTCATCTATCATTCAAACATTGAATACCTTTTTCTTATTCATGTGCTTCCTGGTCCTACAAAGACATACCACGTGGTACATTCTTAATTTTTTTTTTAAATCTATGTTATGTACTTTTTTCTAAGATTTTTAGTGCTATATCTCACTTGTCTTAGTTTCGAATATTAATCTCGTAAATTTAGATGTTCAAAAGTAGAGTTCCAGTCTTTTTTCGTATTTTCGTCTGTTTGTTTTTTTTTTGTTTTTTTTGACAAAAAAAAGACAGGCTTTAGGTTTGAATACCTCTTGCTGTTATGATTATGGTCTTGTTGTTTTTTGTTAATTGTTTAAGAGAAAAGAAAAAAAAATAATCCCTGATATTGAATAATAATGATAGTGATAATAATAAAAATCTTGTATGAATGCTAGTTTTGTATTAATAAATTTTCCTTTTTTTATCCGATACGAAGTGTCATTTTTTTACCATAACTTTCCTCGCATGAATCAAATTACAAACAGTCACCTTGTCCATTTATTGTCTTGTGAGTCCCTTCAAATAAACCTGTTTCGAATCTATTTAGCATTTTTGTTTTTTTTTTCTTCTTTCTTACAACAGTTACAAACTTCCTTCTGTTTCTTGGTTAATTTATACACACATCACAATAATTGATGTCTCCAATTCTTAGACCGCTTCAAATAAACGCAGAATCACCAGAAATGTACGAAGATATTGAAAACAAACAGGTTTACCATGGTTCCCCCCATGGAGGAGAAGATAACAACGCTGACAAAAAGAAGAAGAAAAAAGGAAGGATCATGATTGGTAGTATTATCGCTGTTGTCATAGTGATAATCACTGTGAGTATAGCGGTACCTCTTTCAATGAAGAACAATGCAGCAACAAAGGCCAAAATAAACCTGCCAGATAAACCAGCCAATCCAAGTAAGAATATAAGTGGTGCGCGAGGACAATTGGCTGACATGGTTCTAGCTCAGCCAGTAGGCAATGGTGTCATGCAGAATATACTGATTACTCCCCCTAATAATAAAGGGCCCTTTACACAACCACCCTATGCCCACGAAGTATCGCCGTACTCAAATGTGACAAGACTGAAAATATTCACGCCTGCAGATGCAGTAAAAAGAGTGTTTGTGATGGGTGATATTCATGGCTGTCTCAAGGAAATGAATCTATTACTAGATCTTGTTCAATTCCAACCTGGTTCCGATATGCTCGTAATAGCCGGTGATCTCGTGTTCAAGGGAGTGGATTCTCTCGGTGTCATCAGAAGAGCAAGAGAACTGGGGGCTCTTTGTGTGCGTGGTAATCATGACGATAAGGTTGTGCGTCTCAAGACCTATCTGGATAAACATGGTGCAAATGCCATGGTGGAAGAGAATACGATTATGCCAGAAGGAAATGTGGGTGATCCACTCAGACTTGGTAACAGACATGTTAATCTTGCAAAGTATGTTTTTTTTTATAATTATTATTCATTGACAACAAAAAGCAAAAGTGGTTCATTTCGTTTTACTTAACTCCTTCTTTTTTTCTTCTATGCTCCTGATAGACAAATAACCCAAGACGATTTCAATTATCTACTAGAGTGCCCGCTTATCCTTGAAATACCTTCTCTCAAGGCACGCATCGTTCATGGTGGTATTGATCCTGCAATTTCTGATGTAGTTAACAATGACCCCTGGTCGGTTATGAACATGCGTGACATGGATGAAAACAATTACCCCACAGCCCTTAAAGTCAGTAAAAAGAAGGCTATCAAGAACCCTCTATATAAACATTGGACTTCTGTCTACAACAATAAGCCACTCCAAGATAATATGACAATTTATTATGGTCATGATGCTTCTCGAGGTGTTAGCTTTAAGGATAGAACTGTTGGTTTGGATAGTGGTTGTATCTATGGTAAGCAGCTGTCGACAGTCGACATTAAATCCGGTAAATTATTCCAAGTAGAGTGCACAGGCCTTCATTATTCGGAGCACGACGATTGAAGGAGATGATGAGGTTTATACCTCAATTTTGTATATAAACAAATACCAATATATTTCTTTTCTATTTTGACACTGTGTTGTTTTTGAGTTTTAATTGATGGTGAAGGACCGTTAGTAAGAATTTGAGGGCTTATTGTGTGTTTATCATTTTTGTCGTATATAAAAATGAATGTATTCAACGAATACAGTATTTTTTTTTATTAAAACCAAGTCTGTACATACTCATAATTACTTTTCTTGATGAATTACATTTAAATGTTTACCAAGAAATAATGGTCGTAATATAGGGGATATAGGAAAGTATATTTGAATCTTTTACCATCAGGTAGTGTAGGTTTACCCACCACGTTACATTGTTTATACCCACCCACTAGTATCCTCTATAGTCATTTACTGTTGATTTACATGTACATAAAATACAAAAAAAATGTCAAAACAGGTATTTTTAGCATAAAAGATGTCAATCCTTGTTTTTTTCTTTCTTTTTTTTTCTCTCGCTCTCACACTTTCTGTCATATTCACATCTGTAAAGGTATGTACTGGTTATTTGTTAATAGAACGAAGGGTAAAAGTAAAGGTAATAGTAACATGATAATTTTAGCTGCTCTCTGTTTGCAGCATCCCTATTACATGATTAGCTCTTTATTCTTGGTTTTATTTCAAAGGTAAGTAATAGTTATTAATGAAAGTAATGACGCTAATCCAAAACATATCACATCCTCACAGATTGTCATCATTATATATAGGTATGTTATTATATGATACAGTTTTCAATCTACTACTACTAATATACATTCCTTTAGGTCAATCCTATCCAACACACGCGCCTGGCACTAGATCTAGCGACTGGGTGCAACCACCGTAAAGGTGCGACTCAAACGGACTCTCTGTACCCACCTGGTGGGTAAATGTAGACTCCCTGTTTTACTTTTATGAATCTTAAACTATAATAAAGTTTTGTATGTATTTAAAAGTTTTGAATAAAAATCGGCCAATAAGAATACTCAATGTTAGCATTCACTTGATATTTGTATGTTCATCCGTTTCCTTTTTCTTTTTCTCTTTTTTTTTTGACAACAATATCATCAAGCTGTTATTATTGATAAATTAATAAAAAAGATTTTTTTTAATCTGGTATATAAAAATGAAAGAAAATCAAATCTACTAATACATTGTCTTCAGAAAAAAAAAACATAACAAAAGAGGATCGATTATACTGTATTTGATACCTCACTGCTTTTACCAAGTAAAGTCTTTACCATATGAAGTGTAAGGTCTCTATTCATAAATAAATAATTGTTAATATCTGCATATAACCAAATAAATATATTTTATACCTATTCGCCCAATATCTAAAATGACTTTTTAATGCAATGATCCACTCTGATGCATACGCATCAATGATGTTTTCTGATAAAACATAGTCTGTTCTAGGGTACGATCTACCATCTTTTCCAATGAGTGAGCTACAGTCACTGTTTTCTGAATATAAATTAAAAGAGGATGAAGATTCTAAAATGAAGAGGCATGAGTCATATTTTTAAGAGCAAGAGTCAATTTAAAAAAAAAAATGTTACCATCTTCACTACTTGAAGGAGGAGAAGATGTATCACTTTTTTCCAATTCCAAGGCTTCCATCTCCTGTGCAATTAAAGTTTCACAAGAGTACCTCATTCGTTTTACTCGAAACGTAGTTGTATGCTGTTCTCTCTGTCTCTTCTTTGAAAACGTCTCCTTTTCTTGAAGCTCTTGGGTCTTTTCAGGTGACGGTGAAGTCAGGTACTGCCAAAACGATCTCAGTAAGGGTTGTGCACCCGCAATAGAAGATTTAATGCCCAAATTGGGTATTCTCGGCAAGAGGTTTTTCTTATGAATCCGATGTATCTGAACTGGTTGTATTGTATTGTAACGTTCATCAATCATGGGTTCTAATCGATAGCCAAGTGGATCAAATGGATGGAAAATGTTGAATATCTTTGTACGCAGAGGCGGACGATAATGCATATAATCCAATCCACGGCAGACAAGACCAGCGGCTAAATAGGACTGTTTTTTTTAGCAAAAGATATCTATTGGGATATAATTACATATACCTATAGGACTTCCACACGTAAAGACACAAGTGATTTTAAAATCAAGCTTTGGCACCTGAATATCTGGTGTTTTACATGTCCTCTCATCTTCCTCTACCACATCCCACGGGGGTAACCCATCCTCTTCAAGCCATTGCATCGATGCAATGTCATAAGCGGAAATGCCCCCTAAGGAAAACCCTATAAAATGAATGTGGCCCTTGTTTTCGATAAAGTCAGGATAATCAATCACATGCTGCTTGTAAGCTAGGTTACATTCATAACAAATAGAGTTGATAATGTGTTGGCCATGGGGCTTTGTAAAATCTAATATATAATAAACAGTTTAATCATATAAACGATATATCAAAAAATACATACAATAGAGACAGTCCATCAACCAATGATTCGTGGCCAGTCTCACTTTGGGTACAGTACTAAGTGTACTTTTGCTTATTTTTGGATCGACTATTTCATGTATAACACTATGCCACTCTACAAAGTAAGAGGCTTCAGTGCTTATGTAATAATAATAATAATGAATATGTTTTACCTATTGGAATATATTTAATACGAATATTTGAATGTGGGTAATGGCTGGTGATAATATCATCTGTATTCTTTTGCATTGTTGCAACTATCAATAGTATATACAATTTTTTAAGATACGGAACAGTATATCATGACTCTTATTTACCGTGGTGTTTCATGTTTCCATACTTTTCATATTGTTGTCCCATTCCATGAATGAAAAACACGAGGTGATCTTGTTACATTCATGACAACTTTAGTTTTGTTGCTTCATTCCTTTTTCCACTTGGAATTTACCTGAAATACTGTTTTCACGATCCATTTTTTGTTTTTTTTGTAAGTATAAAAGAGAGAGAGAGAGAGAGAGAGAGAGAGAGAGAAAGAAAAAGCAGGAGAACGGAAGAAAGGAGAAAAGACAGGGGAAAGAGAGAGAAAGAGAGAATATGTAAACACTTGATTGTGTTTGTGTGTGTCAAAAAAAAAAAGGATATTGTTGTGTATTACCTTATATTCTGTATTTTAATAACAATAAACATAGACTGCTCTTCTTCTTCTCAATGATCTTATTAACATGATATGAATACACCTTATTTCATGTCATTTTATAATGTAATATATTTGATGGGTCTTATGACGTGACATCAATATGACTATAGTGTACACATATGATTCATCTTGATTATTTTGCATTAATTGGTATTAAATGTATATATAAGTATTGATAAACAAGTGGGAAAAGAAAGGGTGGATCCATCAATTATTATTAAAACAATCACCATCCTCTAAGATGGAAAACTATATAATACATAAGCCAAAGTGCCCGGTTGATGAAAACGGCAACCTATTAAATGTATTACAAGACAATTATACTTGGTTAAAACTGTATTTGGTTTATTATGGATGACTGTATTAAAGAGACTTGTTAATTATTGATGGATACAAGCTTATTGGGCTCAAGCTGTATCGAAAAATAAAACAAAACAAAACGGAGTCTTAAACCATCTCTCTCTCTTTCTCTCCCTGTTTTCTTTTTTCGCCTCATTGCAATAACCGTTTCATGAGTGTCATTTTGAGATCTTCTAAATTAGTTTGGAAAGATCTAATCATTCCTCCAGCAGAACTACGTCTTGACACTTTGAAATGTGGTCAGTCATTTCGGTGGAAGCAAGTGAATGATCACTGGTAATATTAGTAATATTATTTTTAAAGAAAAGTATTTCTTACAAATATATTAGGATCTCTGTATTAAAAGGAAAACTGATTGTTTTAAAAGAAACATGCAAGTATTATCCATATTTATATATTTTGTAAATATATATTCTCACACAATACACTCAAATAGCCACAACCATCTTATATGGTCATGCATCCGACGAAGATGAACAAGAGATAGAACGAAACAAAAAGATGCTTCGAGACTATTTCCAATTGGATAATGTATCACTACAATCGCACTATGACCGATGGTCCAGCATTGACTTGAACTTTAAAAAGAAGGCTACTCGTATCCGTGGCATTAGGGTACTTCGACAGGAACCATGGGAGAATCTGATATCCTTTATCTGTTCAAGTAATAATAACATTACAAGAATATCACAAATGGTAAAAAATGGAGGCGATGAATTTTATATATTTATGCTGACTTTTTACAGGTAAATAAACTCTGTTTGCATTATGGGAAAAAAGTGGCAATAGTGGATGATGAGGATTTCTATGATTTTCCTACTTTGGAGGCGGTATGTCATGATGGTCTCGAACAACACCTTCGTGAGTTGGGTTTTGGCTATCGTGCAAAGTATATTGCAAATACAGCAAAGAAAATCAAACAGGATCATCCAAACGCGGGGGAGAAGTGGCTTTATACTTTGAGGGAAAAACCTTATTTAGAGGCAAAAGAGGCGCTGATGGCGTTTTCAGGCGTGGGACCTAAAGTGGCAGATTGTGTGGTAAGGCTTGTTTATAGTACATATAGAAATGGCAATCCTCATCATTTATATTTTTCTTTATTTAGTGTTTAATGTCAATGGATCATCCAGAATCGATACCAGTAGACACACATGTTTGGCAAATCGCTCTACGTGACTATGGATTTAATAAAAAGGGTAAAGCACTCAATAGCAAACTTTATTTAGAGATTGGAGATCATTTCCGTTTACTGTTTGGTGATTATAGTGGTTGGGCTCATTCAGTAAGTTGGATATATATTCAAGTTTATTATAAATATGGGAATTGTATTGATGATGGTTTATAGGTGTTGTTCACTGCTGATCTTGGCTCATTCAAGGAAGAAAAGACAACTGGTAAAAAACGAAAAGTAAAGGATGAAACTGAGGTTCAAGTCAAAAAGGAAATCAAAATGGAGAAAGTCAAGATTGAAATTAAGCAGGAAATCACTGTTAAAGAGTAAATAACACCTTTTTAGTCATTGCAATGGTCAGTGATTTTGTATTTTAATAAATCTGTCACTTGGTAATAATAATAATAACTCGCCAAGTTCTCCTATACACACTATTCATATAAAAAGGAGACTAAGCTTCATAAACCAGAACTAGGAGATTATTTCTTTTTTGAGTATAGAGTTGATCCATCATATGACTTGATTAATGCGTCAAAAGAGCATGTTTGAATATTGCATATACAACATATAAGAATGAAGTGATGCATGCTCTTACAATCATCGCTGATCAGTTTTATGAAAACAAAAAGACTTATTTTATGCGATTTAAAACTCCCTTTGTCACTTCCAGCATATAAACACAGTTCAGTATGCGGACAAAGTTGTATTTTATTTTTTAAATACAATAAATTATAAAATAGTTCACCTAATAAAGATTGATATAAACAAATAAACAAGAAAAATTTACATTAGAAAGGCTGATGAATCAGAATGTGCTAAGGAGTAAAAAAAAACTAATGGAAATAGCCAATTCGAGGATTTAACTGCTTTGATAATTTGTTTGTGTAGCGCTTAAAAAACACTTTGACTATAGTAAAATTATGAATATAAATGACCATAATGACGGTTTTTGTTGTTGTAAACTTACCACTTTCAGAATTGAGTTGTCTCTTATGTGAAGAACGTTGTTCCTTCTCGTAATGATAAACAGAAGGAGGCTCAACAGAGAATGAGACACCCATATTACTCTTGTTATTACATCTTCTTGTCTTTGAGACATAACGAGTCTGGTATGGCGTGGGCTCGTCTTTATAGGCGTACCATGAATCGAGATTGGGGATACAGTCATAAAGTGATTTGTTGTTATTTCCTTGCATAATGGTGCGTTCTGTCAAAAAATAGTTTGCTTTTTAAAAGAGAAAAATGGATCCAAGATGGAGAATTTACTTATTATTATGATTAGGATTATGATTATTTAAAAAAAAAAAGTGTACGAGGTAAAACTATATGGATTCAAGAAAAGCAACTGCCTTTTATACATGAATTTTGGCCCTGTTCGGTATTTAAATGTCAATTGCGATTAGCCAATCATTTCAATAGACTAACCATTATCAAGCAGGCATAATGGTAATACAAGAGCCCCTTATTAAACTTTAACAACATATAAACCGCACACAGACCGTTCAATCAATCTATTTTATTATTATGATTATTATTATTATTATTATGTACTTGTTTAGTTCATATTGTAAAATAACATTTCTTTTTTTAAAATTAATTTTAATACAATATGTGCAAGGTGTTATTCTCTTTTTTTCAAAACCATCCCGTTTATACGCCTGCATTGATATTCTTGAATTCTTTGATCTGTTTTTGTAAATTCAGCCATTCTATCACATTTGAAAAACTGTGAACTTTATTTTAATTTTCAACTCCTTTTTTTTTTTTGTTTATGGGTTCAAAAAGGCAGGAAGGGTCAATGCTGAATTACTATTTTATTTAAAAAAGTACTACATACACACTCTTTATTCAACTTTATATTTTTTTACTATTTTTATCATGAAAGATGCGTTGAGCAAATACGTTCCATTCACACGCTATCATTTTATTTTTTTAGATTTGCAATAGTATGTTCTCTCCTTATCTGAGAAAATAAAATAAGTATTGGCAAGTTCAAAACAAGTTAATACTAGTGTGTGCTACTAATCAACTTTATCATGTTTAGTAATACTTTGGATGAAATATTGCTATGAAATAGCGTACAGAATTGTAATATAAACATGTAATTCTTGTGTTTTTCTTTTCTTTGTAAGTTTTTATTCAGACAGTGGATTTGATGTATAACAATGGGCTAACCTTATTTTGTCTCTCCCCTTTACAAAAAAATTAAAATGAAATGTGACAAATCTGGGTTTTTTGTGTTCCCAATGAGCTATTTTTTTATTTTTCTTCTGGTAATAAACTTTCAGTTTTCATTGGTGAATATATTTATTGTTCGGGTAAAACTAAATCCATTTTTTTTATTTGTTATTGTTGCTTATCATGGAAGAAAATCATGTTTCAAGTTTTTTTTTTATATTATAATTAATTTAAATTCAATCTGTATAATAAAAAAAAATGAAAAGAATACTAGAATGGACACTTGGAATTGATTTAAACTAATTCAAAAGGCATAATGTCTCAAATCAACGAGCATATAATCTAACTAGACAGGCTATACTATATCGAGAACTGTAAATATCAAATATTAAATAATTTGTGCAGATATCAAGGCGTCGTTTTTTGTATATAGTAAAAGACAAAGAAATCACTATCTATAATGGATACATTAAAATTAGGTTTATTTCAATGACTTGATTATAGACGATGAATAAACATGATTTAAAAAGATGCTTTTATTATTCATATCAGTCTACTTCAAATAATACAGCGTACATCGTTATTAGTTGGAAAAAAAAACAAGATGGTATAATAATAATAATAATAATAATAATAATAATAATAATAATAAAACCAGAAGTTGTTGTGCGATTGATCCTCTACTCCCCCTCCTCCCATTGGGGGTAATGTGGAAAAAAAAACGTGGAGACAATTCCCGTAAATGCGGATGTATGTATAATGCTTTTCTGGTATATACAAAGTTTTTACGTTTTCCTCTATTGTTGAGTCGGGTTTGCTCGTGCTGCCAATTTCATACTCCTATCAAGTCGCTTCAGTTGACGATCCAGTTGACGCACTTGTGCCATCAAGTCATCATATGCCCTGCAAATTTCCTTGTCCACTTCCTCCCATTCGGCACCCTCAGGGTATATCACATACGCATTTTTTAAAGAATGATAGACGATCTCCATTGATGCTCTATCCGTTATTAGGTCATCCAGATGTGTCTGTAATTGTTCGATTTCTTGACGTTTGTCCTTTCTGTGGTAGTGATGTTTGGAGATTCTTTTATTCATGTTTTGAAATGTATTTAGATTTTGGGTGTATAAAAAAAAAAAAGGTGAGAGAAAAAAAAGTATATGTAATAAATATTAAAAGATGAAGAGACAAAAAAAAAAAAATTAAAAAGCAAATGGTTTGTAACTAGTATTTATATATATATTTGCTTACTTTATATATTTTCTATTAAAGTAACATTAAAGAAGGGTTCCTTTTTTTTCCAAATGCGCTTTCCAAGCCGCCCTAGAGACCTTTTGTATTGCATCCCAAAAATATTTGTTGAGTTCATCGTATGACAAATCGGGCTGTTTTTGGAAAAGACCCGCTCTGTTCCTTTCTATTGTGATGGGGAGGCTACTCCGATGGAAATATTTACTGCGAAACAAAATAAGAAAAAAACTTGACACGTAAAACACACAATGCGCATAAATTATAGATTATATATATATGATATAGCCCGAATAATTGTTTTTCCCATTGCCATTTTTCTTACTACGCTTTTTTCTTTTTAAAAAAAAAATACATCGGGTCTGTATGATATGGTTCCACAGAATAATATTTTTTTCATTCAATATCCTTTTTGGAAAGATATTACGAATGTCTTGCTAAATCACCTCTTATTAAGCACCCTATTTCTTCTACTGTATTCTTTATTAGTTATATAATTCTTACATATTATTAGTAATAAGGACTTTCCATTCTCTCTCTTTTTTTATTATTATTAAAGTAAATGATACCAAGATGATTCTATGTATGTATTCATTGATATAAAAAAAAAGTAGAACTCAACGACATTAGCTCAGAACCTAAACAAGAACAAATCACATCATTTGGTTTGACAGATGGAGAGATGAAAAAACAAGTTACCCAAAAAGGTACAACTTGGGAAAGGAATCCAATAGGTGCAAAGCAGCTTGAAGGACTTGATCTTCATTGGTCTACACCAGCCACAAAGAGTTGCACGAACTGTCCTCCTTTTTCTTATTTACCTTTCTTGGAATACCAACGCAACTTGTTATGTTATGACACGTCTCCTACAATCGGTACCCCACCTCTTCCAGTAGTGTATCATTTATCATACATGTATGTGACAGAGAGGAAGAAAAGTAGGAGACAAACGACGGGGATGAAATCGATCAAAACAAGCGGCAAGGTTATTCAGAATCTACGCATGATGGAAACCCTTGAAGTAAGTTTATATATATATATATGATTTTTGATAAGTATAACGACTTAAATATATATATACATTATAGCGTATTAATCCAGTGACACTTGAAGAGCTCAAACCTGATATAACAGACAATCCCATCATTGATATCATCAACAGCAAAGTTCATTGTGAAAGCAATAAAGAATCATCTCATGAAACCAATATCACCCATGTCGAGACCATGATCGGAAATGACAAGATGATGATGTATGGTGACAATCCCGAGTCAAAGGACCACCTGAACATGTCATTTTCATACTTCAAACCGGAAAAGGACGTTTCTAGTTTTGAACGTATACAGAGAGTACCAAATACAGCATGGTCGATGCATAATGAATGTGAATTGGATAATTATAGATTTCGATTTAACTGATTTTTCCTATGCTTCTTTTTTATTATTATTTATTTATATATATGTATTAGCAATCGCAAACATCCATCCATAATTCAACATGGATTATTTAACAATAATAGTAAAATAACAATGCTTTATACTTGAACTAAATATTTACTTTTTGTAAAAAGAGAGAGTGAAAGAAAAAAAGAGAAAAGCGAGTCTTGGCATACACACATGATTTCTTTTGTGATTATTACATAATGATAAAAAGGATTAAATGTCAATAAAAATATTTATATTACCGTTTGTTTATATTTTCCTTTTTACTAAAAATATAAACGAAGTGCATGCATATCGGAAAAGACTATAGACAAGACTACCCATCTTTTCAAAAAAAAAAAAAGGTCACGTGTTTAATTTATATTTTTATATTGGCATTCTCATTTCAAAAGTAACTGAGTACACTTTTTTTAGAAATAAGTAACTCAAGTGACTTTTGATGATCCATTCTATATAAAGCTTTTTATAAGTGCAATACATAGTTACAGTGATTTGCGTTTAGAATTCAAGATTTTTTTGACCAGTTACAGAAAATGAAAAAAAAAATTTCGCCAAGCAAAAATATGGAAATATTTAACCGAAAAATATTGCAAAAGTCTTGTTTGATAGTATATAACGTATATATACTTATATTACACGTTTTAATGTAAGTCTTTGGTTGATTTTGACTAGCACTATCTTCATTATGATACTCTAGAGCATAATTTTAATTCATATTTGAAAGAATTATTAGCATCAACACCTAATTTTACCATTATCTATTTCTCTTAAGGTAGAATCTTTCAAAATTCCAAGCGCCTTGTCTGTAATATCAGAAGCAGAATTCATAGCATTAGAATATAAGGTACGCGACTTCTCCTTTAATACACAATCTTGAACTCTTTTCTCGCTTCACGACATATAGCTTTCCAAATTCCTTAGAAAACTTATGGCAATTTGCTGTATATCTAGACAACGGGTCAGGTACGTTATTTGATTTTCTAATATTTTTCAGACCTAGTTCTTATATAATCCAGAGCTCTTTCAATTCCAGTTTGTGAAATGCTTTCGGCCTGAATCGAATTAATCAATCTGCTTGGATTTGTCTATGCAGGAGCAGGTGCATTAATATATATATATACTCCTCCAACATTTACTTGATCTATAGTGAAACATACAAAGTTATTTTCACCAAGAATTGGCTTATTGTAATTTATTGAACTTGTAGATCTAGCACAAGCGTTTTCTTTTTGAGACTTGTTGGCGCTGCTAACATGTCCTTGGGGATCTACCACCGGTAACCATGACTTTTCATCCTTCAAAAATAAAAACGAGTCGTGTACACCTTTTCTCAAAACCATATCGCAATATTTGTACTCTTTCTTCTGATAAATTAATGAAATAATAAAACAATGAAACAGTGAATCCGTGCAGTATACAATATAGGATTCTTTTTTTTTTTTTAACCTAATCACAATCGAATACCATATATTTCACTTCTTTGTTTTTATCCTGATCTTAAAAATGTTTTAATTTAAATTTTCAACCTAAATGATGTTACTTCCAAAATGAATGGAGAATCTACGAAGTTCAAAAAGAGCTTTACAAGATGGACACTGTCATAAACAAGAGAACTTGATAAAAGGAACATTGTTTTCTCACAGGTTTCATCGCTCTGCTTTTTCTTTGTTCTTTATATTCATGTTCTGTTGTTTACTTTTACCTCTGTCACTTGATTTGGTATTAATATATTTCAATATCTCTCTTTCTCTCCTTTGATTGTGGGTCATAAAAGAGAAAATAATTGGTTTAAGGTAAGAAAACGTATTGAATGAGTTATAAGACATTTGACTGAGTGATACATGGTATATCTTAATAAGCTATAGTAGGTATTTTCAATTAATATCAAAAAGGAAAGGTTTTTTTTGTTTCTTATTTTCTTTTCCTGGTTGAATAATAACAATAAAAAGGAACATTTATACTTTGAGAGAGTAAAGACTTTAAGTACTTATCAATAATAAATAGATGCCTTTTTCCATTTAAGTACTCGTTCAATATTACATTTTATTATTAAAATAAAGCAAGTCATTATAATGGTGCTGCTTTAAATAAAAGATCATTTTCGATACATCGTTGTTGATTTGGAATAGAAAGATATGATTGTTAATATCTTTCATATTTATTCTAATAAAAGAAAATATAAGTTGACATTATTATAATAATGCTAATAATAAGCGCTTTATTATTGATAGAGTAAACAAGAGAAAAAGACATGTTCATTCGAAGCTTATCTCTTCACAGAAAAAGGGTGACTGTCAAAATAACACCACTGCTATTATTCTCACTTTGAAAATAACACTCTCATGCCTGTTTCTTTTCTTTTCTTTTTTCAAGAGTCAATACTACGATTTATGAAACTAACCTAGAGTTGTATATAACCCTTTAGAGACAATATCTATAATTATTAATAAAATATCATGGAAGAATCAAAGAAAACTCTTTTTTAAAATCTAACTGCAATATTTGAAAGAGAAATGGAAGCCTTTAACAAAAAAAGAAGGCTAGTTTTTAAAATGAACAAATGAACAATACAAAAAGAATGAAGTGGAGAGATCGGTACAAAAAAAAAGGCTTAATCATGTTTGAGGTTGATCCTTTTTCATTTTTATTCATACAAAGCCTTTTTAAATAAGAAAAATAGTTATTCCAAAAAAAAGAAAAATTAGCTCCCCGCGGGAATCGAACCAGGAACCTTAGATAACACCTTAATAGAATCAGTCCGTATTAGACCGCTATACCAGAGAGCTCAATTGTACACTCGTGGAGATTTTTTAATTTGGTGTGATTTTTTGGTAATAAACAGTCACTAGTGCAAATGCTGGATAATAGAAAAATAAAAAAAAAATTATAATACAAAATATACTAAACACTGTATATTTTTTCTCTATAATCGAGTCAATGGGTATATAACTTTACAAAAAAAAAAAATGGTCATAGAATATGGATTATGAAATTCTACACACTTGAGCAATATACATATACAATGGAACACTCCCTTTGCTTAATCATAAAGTATCTCTTGTTATACACAAACTCGTCAAAAAGATACGCTTAAATAGTATTTATTATGAAAACGAGTATATCAAACAAGGTATACATTCGTTTGACCGGTTGAGAGACTTAAAATATAGAACTGATATAATATGTTTTTCAAGAAAATGAGAAAAAGTTTCAAATTATTGAGAAAAGTTTGAATATTTAATGAGAAAATGCTGATGACAAAAAAAAATGATTAAAAAGGGAGACTAAGGTGAGAGGACTAAAGGGTGACTAAGTTTATGATCCAACTCAATGAATAATGACACACGGGAATATGTTTAAACATCTAAATGGATCCCATTTATCACCAACTTTAATTTTCATTACTTTAACTTTTTATTATTATTGAAATTACTTAAAATTTTAAACTAAAATGTTTAAACACCTGTATGTATTCTATTTTGTTAATATTGATCCCCCTGAATATGTTACTCACAGTGTTCTCTTTTCATTATAGCTACAAAAATATCAGATAGCCTTGGGACCCCAGGTGGATTCATTTTTTGGTTGTCCAGATGACCACGTTGAGTAAGTTTGCTATTATAAAGAACATGTATATATAATTGTGTAGGAGCCCTATTTTAAGTTTAAAATTGAAAAGCTATGTATGTGCTCTCTTCTGGCTTCCTCTTATCACCTGGGGTCGTTCATATTCTACTCGACCTTGCTTCTCTGGCCGGCTGTTGCCGTCCTCTCCTATAGGCTTGTCGATGCTGTAAGTTTTTATATTTTCATCAATGTTTATTTAAATGGGTTACTCACTTGTTTTTTATATATTTCCCTTCTTTTTGGTTCTGCTCTGGTATAAATACATATGGTCTTAACTGGTATATCTTCCTCTACTTGTCGACTATGCTGATCTCTATGCTATGCTCTTGTGGCTTCTACTGGTGTTTCCATCCATTTCATGGTATTGACAATATGCTTACACTTTGATTTTCTACTCTATGGATTGTCTTTATTTATACAATTATTATCTGTTCTCAATAATTCTCCTTATTTTTCTCAATTATTATTTATTTTTTCTCATTAATTTGTAATCTTTTGAAAAAAAAAACAGTAGTAGAGCTAACATTGAATGTTGTTTAATTGTATGTCTTTCACTAGATTGGTTTAATATAACTGCAGAAGCTGAAGGTCTACTAGGTCCAGTCATATTTTCACTGCTAGAAATTTCCTCATCAAACTGTCGCTGGAGTTCTCTTGCGAATACCTCATCGTAGCTAATACTATTAGTGTTCTTTTGTTCTTCTTGCCTAGACTCTTTATTGTACTGCTTTTGTATCTCCTTTGCATAAACTTCATCAGATGCAATCTAATCACTAGCCACTGTAGATCTTTAATCAATGAGGGAAATAAGTTTCGTTTGAATAAGTAAATAAATTATAATCATTTAACAAAGATGGTATCTTTCATAAATACATACTCTTCTGGGATTTGGTGAGAGAATTTTCATCCTCGTCTCTGCCATCATTTGTTCTTTCTGTTGATAATAGCTGTTCTTAACATCATCCATAATCATATAATTAAAGGTATACTTACTGGCTCTTCTTTTTAGTCTCATCAATGAAAATAAGGTAGTAAAATAAGCTGACTACAAATAAAATACTGTTGTTTGATCATGACATAAAGCTGGGTCAAAGTCATTTCCCCATTATTCAATTTCAAAATAAAACGTATAGGTTCATACGATAACTTGTCGTTTTAATAAAATAGATTGGCAATAACTGGTTCTGTTTAAGTGCTTTAAGCATACTCAATTAGCCCCCTAAATTATTCAAGCTTTTCTCATTAACTATTCAATTTCTTGAAAAAGCATTTTGATTTGTCCTTAACAATGGAATCATGACTTGATGCTTTTTATAGCATTGTTTTTATCATCACTTTACATATAAACTGAATTCAAAAAATAATAATGGATAAAGCAATCAATGTTATTATATAAATCATTCTTCGTTTTCTTTATCTAAATACATCGGTATTGCGGAAGCTAGAATTATCTCTAAGAGCATCATTGTTTGATTTGTATTCCATGATTGTATCCCTGGGTAGATTCAATGCCTTCTTAAACACGTCTCTATTTATATATTTATATGATATTTAGTATTTTATATATGAATATCTATATAAATGCCCTACCTAATCTTCAAATTGATTCGACTATTAGAAGAAGTCTTATTCCATACAGTGATGATATCCTCCGATGCTCTAATAGAGAGTACAGCACCACATATCTCATCCCCTACATCAAATTGATCGCCAACAATAGCCAACACCTAAACATGACATGATATTAAACATCTAACTTCTCCTTTTTTGTGTGTTTCTATTAATAAACTTTTTTTTACCAATGATTCCCAGTATCTATCAGTTAAACCCTTCTTTAATCTTACAATCCATTTACCGCCATTAATATTTGTTTCGTCTTCCCAAACAGGACGAATACCCAATTTAAACAAGTGTATATCACTAATATTAGGTAAATTATGAGGTCTATTTAAATGGCTAAAAACTCCCCAAAATTCTTCTATCTACAGCCAGTAAGAATAACTTTTTTTTAACTTTTTTTTTTTAACTTTTTTACAAACCAATATATATGACCCTTTTTTTATTTTGAAATATGCATCTCCCCTCTCTTTTTTTTTAAAAAAAAACATGTCACTTGATATTTACCGAGGAAAATTCTGCAATCCTTTTCATGTTACTTTCATAATCGACAATCTTGGATCCTGGTGGACGATGCATAAACCAAAATACCCATGAATAATGTAAAGCATGTCTGTCGTGCTGATCTGGCTGATTAGGTGCTTCTTCGTTAAACAAGTTCATAATCTATATACTTTTTTTTTTGTCTTTTTTTTTTGTGTTATAATTACAGTGAAGGTGTATATTGGAAACTTTTTTTTTTCAAGAGTACACGGTATTAAAAAAAAAAAAATAAAAAAGAAAAAATGTCATGTGACCAAATAGAATCAAGCACAGCCACCCGCTTTCACTTATGATTTTTTCTAAACGCAAAGTGATGTAATGGCTTTGTGTGTAGAAAGCGGTTTCTCTCCTTTTTATTTTAGTAAAAACAAAGATTGGTTTTTTAAGACCCAAGTCGAGATAGAAATAGAGATGATCCGTCTAGTGTTTTATAAACATGTTGAATGCAATCATTTACCAATCAAGATAGTATTTTTTACTATTGACAAAGTGAGAGAGAGGGAGATAGGTCATGCTTCCTGGTTTAAAACAAAATACAGTATGTATAGTAGATCTTTCCTAGGTAGAAACTGTATATGGTTTTTTTCTAAAAAAAAAAAAAAAGTGTTACTTTGTATCACTCATCTATTTTAAATAGAAATACAAGCATGTATGCGTTTCAAACTTACTAGTTAAGAGTGAAAGAATGAGGTACTCTTCCTTATAAATCCATGTGCTTAAAAAAAAAAAAAGAGCATCCGACATCATTATCTCTGGCTGTAACTATTTTTAACATAATGCAAAAGACATGAACTGCTTCAGAGTAAAATGTATTATATGGAATCAAACACTTTAAATGTATAAAGAAACAGTTTTGTTTTTGTTTTTTTTTGAAATGATTTGAATTTTTATTGTTTCAATGTCAAGATGGTATATAGTGTCTATATAGAAATATGATATTACATTCATATATATAGAAGAGGGGGTTAAAGTGGGTATGTTAACATAGTGTGTGTTTTGTTTTGTTTCTATGTATAAATGCATGAATAAAGAAGATGAAGAAATATATAAAAAAAAATGCAGATTCATAATGTAGTAGTAGTAGAGCCATAGGATATATATATAATTTACAAATGAGCGGAAGGGAGGTTATTGATAGAAAAATACAACAGTCGATTCAAGTTTTTGTTTTGTTTTTTTTTACATGGGATACATTGGGTAGGAGAAAGTGATATCGGAAGGATCGAAATTTAAAATAGAAAAATCGATCTGTTGTTGTTGCTGTTGCTGTTGCTGTTGCTGCTGACACTGTTCAGGCATAAAGTATTTCATTTCATATTCTTCTTGTTGAATGGGCATGCAGTTATCATAGAATAAAGGTTGACTAAAGTCTGTGGTGGCGGCTATCGGCAGCATCCAATTGTCCTGGCAGGCTACCTGAAAATTTTGGCAAGGAAGAGTGTTTTCAGAGATGTATGAATCTGTGGATGAACAAGGTGAAGAAACAAATCTCAAGTCTTCAGATTGAGGTGAGCAAGATGTCATGAGTGGGCTTTGCTCCTGTTCTTTCTTTAACTCGATAATGCGGTTTTCATACTTTTTGATTTTGCGTTCGAGATGAGTGACTTGGAGTCCTAAATCGTCATAGGCAGTTAAGAGCTCTTTTTCCATTTCACATAGGCGAGTAGCTGTCTTTTGTTTTTCCAATTCAGGCTTGCTGCAATCGTAAGCGTGATGTAAACTCTTAAAGTAAACGGTGATGGTGTCAAGAGAGTCATAAGTAAAGTCCAGTTCGTTTTGGAGTTTTTCAATTTCTTCTCCAGGGGTCAATTTCTTTTTTTGGATATTAGCTGTCAATTTCTGAGCACCTGACATACGCGAGGAACTGTTTGATTTCTTTGAGCGCTTCTGGATACGACCAGATTTGGAAGTAATGGAAGTGTGTTGAGTAGACCATCTGAGAGGCTTATTCACGTTGTTTGATGATGATGAAGTCATTTTTAATTATTTAATTTATTGAAGAAGTGTTAAAGTGATTTGCTTGGTAGTTAATACTGTAAGATTAATTTATGAAAAAAAAAAATGGAAATCTAAAAACGGGTCGCTTATTTATATAATTTTTTTTTTAGAATTTAGGGGTAGATATAAATAAAGACAGAGTCGCCCCTTTAAAATTCTAGTGTTCAAAATAGATATCTTTTTCAACTCTCTTTTTATTTTTAACCCCCCAGGAATGACATTATTTCGCATTTATACGTTAATCTACTGTTATTAAATTTTATTATCATTTTTAACTTTAAAGGAGTTATTTTAAAAATAAGAATAATAAAAAAGATGTGAATAGATCAAGGAAATGAAAAAATTGCCAAGATGAATCCCAAAAAGTCAAATGCAAAATCTTGGATTAAGGTAAGATCAGAATAAATAAAGGATAGACGGATTTACCGTGCTTAAAATGGAGGAAAGCTAAAATCTGTTGGTTAGTTCGGTTGGCAACAAAGATTTACAGTGTGAAAAATATGCTATTTTTAACCTGCTGCCTATATTTGTTCCTGCACGAAAAAATTAAAAAAAATAAAATGTACGTTTTTGGATAATTTAAATCCACATACATATTTTAATTGGTTGTGGTGGATCATCTTGAGTTCTTGGTGTAGCACTTGGCGGCACCATTTTAAACTATTTAACATTTATCATCATCATCGTCATTGTAATACCCAAAAACACAAACACTTCATAACAACTGTGGCGTCAACTACAATACAATGCACGTGTCTTGGCATTGATTGTTAACTACTTTGTTTGTTTGATCCTCCATGATTTTTAATTTTCCTTCACATATGCCAGTTCAAGGTGGCTGAGCAAACATTTGAAATCTTCTCTCCAAAAAGTATAAAAGCTCTTTTTTTTTTGTTTAAACATTAATTTTCTCTTTCTTTCTTTCTTTTTTTTTCTCTTTTTCTCGCTTTTTTCATATTTTATTTTTCTTTCTTTTTGTTCCTCTCTTTTTTTTCTACTACTTATGTCTTTATATATTCTTGTACCTTTTATCCTTTATAAAATGTAACTTTCAGACGTATGTTAATTTACATACTGTATGGACTTAAATAGTAAGTTGTATTCAAAAAGATATGCCAAGAAGTACTTATTAGTAGGCATGATATGAATTAATAGCTTTTAGATTGAATACTATTATTCTTGGTATGTTTTTATAGATTTAAATTTTTATACTACTATGGTAAATACGTATTACTATAAATTTTTTCCGTAGATATTTATTGAAAATAGGTTATCGTAGAATTCTTTCTCTTTTCCTCCATATAATAACCGCCTGACGACAAAGATTAAAATCGTCGTGTTATGGCAATATCTATACATCGCAATTTCTGCAATGAAGTACCACTATAAGTTTTCTTAGATTTTTGTC